>OX465298.1:110148606-110748606 GCA_949987735.1 Leucophora obtusa | reverse complement strand
AAACGTTTTAAATATTCAATACACTCTTGAGCCGTATTGACTGTATCCACTATTATGTTATCAAGCCGACCGCAAGCAGTAGAAATTGCAACATCGTATTTGCTATCGATGGCACCCAAATCACCCTTTAAATGAAAAACAAATATTTAAATGTTCGACATAAATTATCATAATAAAAACCAACCAAACGTCCTAAAATTCCCGGTATTTTACCCTCACTTTTTTGGCGCATTAGAAAATCTAAAACTTTATTATTAGAATGCATGGCTTGCATGCTAATTGTCTTTTCATTTATCTGTAAATAAATTTAAAATTTGATAAGTTGATTTGTAAAATTTTTTCTATAAACAATATTAACCTCAGCTTTGATCGTCATTAATTGTTGTCGTAATTTCTGTTCATCATGTTGTAATTTTTGTAATTGTTGAGTTTTTTCTGCCACTTCTTTTTTCATTTCTGGCATACGTTCTTTTAATTCTTCAACTTTAACTTTTTTCTCTTGTAAACTTTGCTCCGATTCTTCATAGGATCCTTTCATACTCTCATATTTACGCACTTCGGCTGTTTCATCATGTTTCAATATTTTTAATTCTGATTCGGATAGAGCCAAATCTGCTTTAGCCTCATCGACGTTAATTTTTAAATCCATCAATTCTGTTTCTAATTGTTCACGTTTTTCTATTAAGGGTTGAGTTTGTTCTTCCAGTACGGTGTAATTTCGTTGTAATTCTTCTTCCTGCTCACCTTTTTGTTTAACCAAACGTTCCAATTTCTTTTCACATTCTTCAATTTCTTTTAGATTTTTTTCTGGTATTTTACGTAGATTTTCCAATTCGGTTCCAGTTTTAGCAACTTGTGTTTTATTTTGATGCCGTCTTTTATTTAAGACGGTCATTGTTTCTTGAACTTCGGCAAAACTACTAGTAGCTTTTTCAAGTTTCTTTTCAACATCTTCCATTTTCTTGCGTAAATTTTCATTATTTCTAGATGAGTTGAAAATACAATAAATATTTACAAAACTTGTAACAAAATAATTTTATTTATAAATTATATGCACTTTTAGAGCCTTTTGTAATTAAATTTAGACTTAAAAAAAAGATATTTTACTATCCCAGTCAGCAATTTCGGAGCGCTCATAAAAAAGATTTTAAAATGGCTCATAGAAATGATTGTTTTTTTGAAAACACTCTTTTTTTGGTAGAAAATATGAACCCTCAGAAAACAATCCAAAAAGTTGTCTACAATCTAAAAAGCTGTCTCAAAACGAGGGTTCATTTTTCGGACTCAAAGAAGATTCCAAAATTATTTAAATTTATGAAGAAAATTTCGATTTTATACGTTCTTTTTTGTGAATCATTTCTGAGTACACAGGAGGCTCTTTTGGATGGACCACTTTCATAGGAAAAAGTGGAAAAATGTTTATGTTTTTGGAGCTCATTTCTGAGTCATTAATGATCATCTTTGTTTTCTGGGATACTAAAAATCTACTGTACTATTACTGAATTATTTTTTCTAAAAACATCAAATTTCATTCACTATCGATTTTGTAGCAAAATTATTGTAAAAAAAAGCTTTCAAATGGTTCAAATTTCTGCTAAAATAATAGGAATTGTCAATGAAGTTGAGAATTATGGTCTGCTAAATTTAGGTAAGCTACATTTTACACACTGGTAAATTCACAGACAATTCTAGTTAACTTAGCTAAGAAATTTGAGGTAAATTCAACATAAACTTTACTTGATTTAACTGAAAGTTTCTGCTCAAATTTCGCTTATCTCTGGGTTTCTGGATTCTCCGGATGTGTCCAGAGACAGGCCCATATTTATTATTGGGAGTATAGGTGGCTGATAAGTATTAATTTAATTTAATTTCTTTATTTATAACAATAACCTAGCCTAAAGGCCATAATCGGTTACAAATTTCTACTTAAAGTAACAAAACAAGTAATAAAATTTGTTTAAAATAAAAATAAAAAATAAACATTATATGTATAATTAGACAAGAATGCAAATATAAAATTATTAAATGCATATAAAGATTAAAAATAAAAGTTATAAAAAAATTAGCGATAATGGTTTTTACATTCCCTAAATTCGAAAAAAAAATGACATATGTATGTAAGCTTTAATTCGAAAAATAATGCCTCAAAAATTAAGCATTAAGTGAAATTACTTCAAAAAGTTTCTTCTTGAACGTATCAATCGACAAATTAAGTCTTTAAGTTAGGTGGTAATTTGTTGTATTTACAAAAAAGATCGGCCTAACAACGGTGTAAGCTTTGGAATAAGTAATTGTCTATTCCTATTAGATCTACCAAATTCAAACATATCAACCAAGAACAACGGATTTGCAATTTAAACACTTTAAAAAAATGCATAATATTCCTAATTTGAACAAGGTTATTAAATGAACCGTCATCTGCAAACGCAAATGGAAGGCACATATTATGTCTGTTCCCGTACTTTACCGAAGTTACCCAAACTAGCCCAAAAGCGTTCCCGTACTCAAAATTGCGTGTAAATTGTTGTTGTTTGGGCTGTTTTGGGTTCCCGCGGTACCCGCGGTAACGTACGGGAACACACATATTATTTGACAAAATATCAAAAAGATCATTTATGAACATAATAAAAAGTTAAGGCCCAAGTACAGACCCCTTGGGTACACCACTGAAAACAGGAAGAATCCCAGAACAAGAGCCATTACTGGACACATATTGCTTTCTATCTGAAAGATAAGACGAGATTATACGGCGTTCACATATACGTGTTTAATACTACGTTCACAGTACGATTGTTAAACACGTTTATGTAAAAGTTAAACATATCAGTTCACACTTAAAAATGAAGTGTTTAAGTTAAACATCTCGAACAGCTGTTCCTTATCAATTGAAAAAAAATACAATCATTTGACAAAATTTCCCAAAAAGGTTTTTTTTCTTCGGCCGGAGGCAATAATTAATAATAATCCAACGTTATAATTGCTATAAAAAATGAAATAATATTATCCGACACAGTCGGAAACAAGATTTTTAAATTTTTAGTTAAGGGACAACTTCATGGCTGTTTTTGGATTTTTCGTTCACCGGAAGCAAAGTTTAATTAATTGTTTTGTTCATCTATCCCTTTAATGAGAAAAAAACACATTTTAACTGGTTTTTATTTAAATTTAGTTTATTTTATTCAATTTTAATTTTTTTATTTTACTTGTTGTGTCTTCTTCTGCCTCAAACTTGTCATTCAACACCAATTGATATCAATTTTATCGTGTTTAACAACGTGTTTAAAAATTAAACACGATAATTTAGCGTGTTTAGGGTAGAAAAAATGTACGGTAAAACATCTCACTTAAACATGTTTAACTCTTAAACACGTCAAATCGAGTTAAACACGTATATGTGAACGCCGTATAACTCGATTTGAGCTTCGGATATGTTGTAGAGGAGAAAAATTTAAAGGACACGTATTTTTTTAGCTGCCCAATCTCATATTTAAGGGTTAAAAAATGGGATAAAAAATTACACAGTTTTAAGTTTTTTTCGGTTTATTTCACATTTGTACCAAAGTAACTATAGGAAATTTTGGTGTCGTAGGAAAGGATTGCAGAGGCCTATTACCGGTGTATAAAACATGGTCAAGCATGCTTATTTGTTTACGACAACACAAAAAACAAGGGTTAATGGCCAAATTCACATATATTAATCCTTATAAAATTTAAGTGAGTGGGTGTTTCGGCTTTTTTCGATATTTGGTCTACTTCGGGTTTGAGACGAATTTTCCCGAAGGTCTATATTTTAAAGATTTGGGAACCCCTGACTACTTAATATACGCAATATGGGTATCAAATTTTTTCTTTTTGTGAGTACATTTCGGTTATGTAAAAATAATTTTAAATTTCATGAACTTCAGACATGTCGCATACAAAAAATTATGAAAAATAGAGTTTTTCCCAAATATATTTTTTGGTTGTTATACAACATGGCATGTCTTTCTGCATCTGCTAATGCAGTTTTCAATAAGCTTTCGAAAATATACATATAAGATGATATAGGAAAATAAAACCTTAATGGAAAATTAAAGAAAATACCTTTTTTAAGTAAGCTCCCATACAAAATAGTACCGTGATGTAGTTATACCACACATAACTACGTGAACAAGGTATACTGAATTTGTATTTATGTTTGTTGTACCAAAAAATATTAGACCTAAGCCCACCTTTTAGTATACATATTAGTGTTTCCAATTCGGTTAACCGATTAACCGATTCCTCGATTAATCGCCTCTATTTCGGTTAATGTCAAAACAAATAATTTAAAACTCAAATAATTATTCGATCCAAATAATCGTTTAAAACAGGTCGATTAACCGGTTACAATTTTAATATGGAATTTTTCTCTTATTTTTTCCCAAAACTTCATAATTTTCTTAACTTTGGCTAAAAAATTACAAGAAAAGCTTAGAATAAACATAAAATTACTAAAATACCACCAAATTCTTTTAAAATTTAATGAAAGAGGTCGTTAAGCCTTTAGATACCTTTTTTAAGCAAAATAAAGGTATTTCTAAAACTACCCAAAATACACGAAGTGTCTGGTTGGATCAGCGTCGAAGTGCTCTATAGGCTTTAATCAATACAGCAGGCGATTTTTGATTCTTTTCTTTTAAAAATTAAAGCTAATGTAATGTCCTTCAAGGCAAGGTTGCATTTTTTCAAATATGTGTCCTACAACTGTCAACTGACATCTTAATTCTGTTGAAACTCTACCTTTTCTCACATCTCCAAAGAAAGTATAATCGATTCAAAACCACATCAATTCTACAACATGTCCAACTACTCCATTTTCAGTTTTATTTCAAAATTGTTTAAAATTGTATTAAAATTATCCAAATATATTTTAAAATTGTTTAAAAAGTTTCAAAATTGTCTAAAAAAACTTTGATATTTGTCCAATTGCATTTCAAAATTGTCCAAAATGTATTTTAAAATTTTCAAAATGTATTTCAAAATTACAAATATATTTTAATATATTTTATTTGTATTTAAGAAAATTATATTTGTATTTTAAAATTGTTCAAATACATTTCAAAATTATTCACTTGCATTTAAAAATTTTAAATCTGTATTTCAGAATTGTAAAATTGCATTCAAAATAATTCCATTTGTATTTCAAAATTCTCCAAATGTATTTCAGAAATTTCCAAATGTATTTAAAAAGACTCTATTTGTATTCCAAATTTTCCAAATGTATTTAATAAAATCCAATTGCATTTCAAATTTTTCCAAATGTATTTCAGAAATTTCTACTTTTATTTTAAAAGCATTTTTACAAACATACATGTTTTCTCTTTCATAATGAAAATTTTATAGGAATTATGAGACTTGCTTTTAAAATAAAAATAAAAATAGAAATTTCTGAAATACATTTGGAAAAATTTAGAATTTTATTAAATGGAACTAAATTTTTTTTATTTCTTCAGGGGAGGAGGAAGAACTTTGGATAATAATTTTTTTAAATGCAATATTATATTTATTGTAGTATTGATTAAATATGCATTCAAAGAAATTTTGTATCCAAAGTTTTACAGATTAAAAAAAAATTCCTAAGAAGTAAAAAATCTACCTTGAGTTATGCTATTTTTAACTTACTAATATTTAGAAAAAAAAATCTCCTAGTTTCAGCAGTTTTTTTTTGCCATTTTTAACTAATTTTTAACACCTTCAGCTATATTTTACATAAATTTTTCTATTAGTATAAGAAATATTTCAATTTAGATAATCTCAGATTCCGAAACTTTTCAACCTTAAGGTACATTTACACGCGAGAGAAAACTGCTAGGGATGGAGCAAAAACACTCCAAAATAGATAAACTCATTCAAAATAGAGATAATTAGAGGTGATTTTTGTTTCATCTCTAGCATTTTCTCTCTAGTGTAGATGTGCTTTTTTAATTTGAATTTTTTTTTTAATACATCGTGTTCATGTGTCATGTTGATATTTAACAAAAACAGGAAGCTGTTAGTGTTTTTGTTGGTAAAAAGTTAAGGAAATACATTAATTTTGTGTTAAACGATTAATCGATTAATCGCCAATTTTCTCGAATAACCTACCCGAATAACCGGTTAATCAATTTTAGTGATTTTTCGAATAATGCAATAACCGGTTAACCGCCTATGTCGAATAATTGGAAACAGTAATACATATCCACTCAGAATTACGTTTTGATTCGATTTAGCAATGTACGCCCGTTTGTCTGTCCGTCCATTCGTTCATCTGTATATATTTTGTTTACTTCTAGCATTTTTTTATTCATGCACCCCTTGATTAGACAATTAAAAAAAAGTTTTTGATTTTTTTACAATTAGTATATACACATATGGACAAAATAATAAGTACATCCTGAAATATTTTGTTTAAAGGCACGTAGCCAAAAATTTATTTAAATTAAAAGAAAAAACAAATACTATTTTGTTTTGTTATAACAGAAATAAAATAAATACTAAAACAATAACAAAAAACAAAAATTAAATTCAGTCTTGTTCAAAAAGCAAGTAATTAATCAAAAAACTTTGGACAAAATAATAAGTACATTTAGTTAAAATAAGCAAAATAGTAAAAAATTCAAGTTTTTTCTGCTTAATTGAGCGATTTTAACTGAGTTTCGTTAAAAGCAGGTATATCCACCATTATTTTGTTGACACTTTTTGGCATGCTGGCAATAAGCTTCCTGCAGGTCTCTACTGGTATTTCATAGCAAATTTTTTGAACAAGATTCCATAACTGATCCTTATTTTTAAAAACCTCCTTTCCAATTCTTTGTTTTAACTCTCCCCAAAGATTTTCGATGGGGTTTAAGTCCGGAGATTGACTTGGCCAGTCAAGAAGGGCTACATGATTGTCTTGGAACCAATCCTTTACCAACTTAGAAGTATGCTTTGGATCATTATCCTGCTGGAATGTTCATATAAGAGGACAGCATAGGTCAACATCGTATTTTCCAAGATATCTTTGTAGTGGAATCTGGTCATAGTGTCGGTAATTCGATGTATCGGACCGAATCCTACCACAAAAAACAACCCCAGACCATAATATTGCCGCCCCGTGCTTGACCGTCTTCTTTGTAAAGCGAACATGGAATTCCTTACGCTTAGTGCGTCGAACATTAAATTAATTTTTGTTTCATTGCTCCACAAAATGTTTTGCCATTTTTTTCAACGTCTGCTCCGGACCAATTGGAATGACTTCTTGCAAACGCCAACCTAGCCTTTAAATTTTTTTGTCTAAACAAAGGGACTCTTCTGACTATCCCTCCTGGTAAATAAGCTTCTTGTAGTCTACGACGAACCGTTCGTGATGAAATTTCATTTCCAATATCTGCTGAAATCGCTCTAGAAGACACAAATGGGTCCTTATTCGCAAGAGTTACAATACGGATATCTGTTGTTTTTGAAGTTTTTTTTTTGGGTCTTCCGCGATTTTTAACGGGATTTTTAGGCTTTAAAGCATTTTGTACAAAAAATAGCGACCGATAAATAGTTTCTGCTATAGAACGAAGACTTTGGCCACTTTATCTTAGTCTTGAAACAATTGTTCTATCCTCCGGAGAACAATGACTTTTTCGACCCATCTCTGATTTTTTTTACTATATATTTCGTTATGAATAAAGATAAACAACAGTAAAATAACTAGCCTTTCCAAAAAACTAGAGCAGACTGCGAAAATATTAAAGAATTCACCAATGTATTTATTATTTTGACCAAGTACTGAAATCACACCTGTACAAAACTAACACACAATGAAAACAACGGGGAAGCCCCAGTTATGTTTTTACTTTTAAAGGCATTGCCATGTTAAAGTTATTTAAAAAAAATATAGGCATGTTTACTTTCCGTTAAAGTAACTAAAATTAAACGTAAAGAAAAAATAAGCAGGTGTACTTATTATTTTGACCATATGTGTAAGTTATTTTAATTGTTGTCTAATTTTTGATTTTAATAGAAATTGTATTAAGCTAAAAAGCAACATAATATTGTGAAATATAATCAAAATGATAACACTATGAAAATGTTGATAACACTATGATATGATAACACTATGAAAATGTTGAATAAAAAATATTTAATAAATATTTTTGAAATTATTTTCAACAACTTAAGATTCGGTCTATTTTCTTTGAAATGAAGTCTTAATCATTGAAATCGGAATAACGGTTATGAAATAGCGAGCATTTAAACTTTAAAGATATTATTTGATTTAGATTTTTCATTTTTGAAAGAAAGTACTTCGAAAATATATTTTTACTAATATGTATGTTTGTTATTACTATATTTGCCTAAAATAAGCTGTGTTTTCGACTTAACTATATCCGTTAACTCATAAAAAAACTCAAAGTGCATAAAAACGCGTTTCCGACGTTAACTTTCAACACTGATAATTATCAACATTGAAAACTCAACGTTTATACATTTTCACACCTAACGTAACTTATTCGCGTTACTTCCTAAAAACTTTTGGAACAATGATAAACAACCAGTTTAAAATTTTTTATACTACAATCGGTTTAACGTAAATTTGCTTTAAATACTTAACGTTGATATGCATAGACAGAATACAGCTATTATATATCGGCGGAAAGCTTATTAAAAAGAAAGAACTGGCATGTTGTTTAACAACCAGGGTTCGTATTTGCACGCACATGTGCGCATATTTTCGCACATCTTGCACTTGTACATGTGCATGTGCAAATTTGTGTTTATACTTCGCACATGTGCATGTGCAAATTTTTGTTTATACTTCGCACTTGCACATGTGTATGTGCGCATTTGACTTTATACTTTGCACTTGCACATGTGTATGTGCGAATGCTATCCGCTATCCTCGATGTGCGAATACAAATTTGCACATGCACATGTGCAAGTGCAGACTAGTACTTGCACATTACACATCAAGATGTGTATGTGCAAAATGTGCATACATGTGCGCGCACATGGATGCAAAAAATCGCTGAAATTGAAAAAAGTTTCAGTATCAGAAAAAAACGCCAAAACAAGAAAAAAATGCAAAAATTTTAAAAAAAATCGTCAAAATTGAAAAAAAAAACACCAAAAATAGCCAAAAATTTGAAAAATTTTTGAAAAAATCGTCATAACTTGAAAAAATCGTCAATATTTGAAAAAATTGCCCAAAATTAAAAAAAATCGTCAAAAATTAGACAAAATCGCCAAAATATCGTAAAAATTTTGAAAAAATCGACAATATTTGAAAAAATTACCAAAATCGTCAAATTTTCAAAAAGTCGTCAAAAATTGGAAAAAATCGGAAAATTTTGAAAAATTAAAAAAATCGTCATAATGAAAAAATCGTCAATATTTGAAAAAATTGCCCAAATAGTCA
Organism: Leucophora obtusa; assembly: GCA_949987735.1. Taxonomy (NCBI): domain Eukaryota; kingdom Metazoa; phylum Arthropoda; class Insecta; order Diptera; family Anthomyiidae; genus Leucophora; species Leucophora obtusa. Next base: position 110,739,218 of record OX465298.1, on the reverse strand, counting down.
AAATTTAAAAAAAAATCGCCAAAAATTAGACAAAATCACCAAAATTGGGAAAAATCGCAAAATTTTTAAAAAAATCGCCATAACTTGAAAAATCGTCAATATTTTGCCCAATTGCAAATTGGGTATTGGTGGTGAGTTTTGAACTTTGGTGCATTCAGTTTTCCTCTAGCTCTTCTAGTTTTCGAGATATGGACGATTAAAATTTTATTTAAGCGATTTTCGCCTTTATTTTTTTCACAGATGACTCACTATGACTTCCCTGTTCCAAAACCGTTGTCCGTTTTCATCTAACTCATTAAGTTTTCGAGATAAGAGATATTCCAAATAAAAGCCCTTTTCTCTCTACGAGGCTTAGTTTTCGAGAAAAACGCGATTTTAAAATCTGGAAATGCAAGTCAAAATCTAGTTTCGCTATCGGAGTATTGGTGGTGAGTTTTTAACTTTGGTGCAGTCAGTTTTCCTCTAGCTCTTCTAGTTTTCGAGATATGGACGATTTAAATTTTATTTAAGCGATTTTCGCACTTATTTTTTTCACAGATGACTCACTATGACTTCCCTGTTCCAAAACCGTTGTCCGTTTTCATCTAACTCATTTTTCGAGATACGGAAGATATTCCAAATAAAAGCCCTTTTCTCTCTACGAGGCTTAGATTTCGAGAAAAATGCGATTTTAAAATCTAGCAATGCAAGTCAAAATCTAATGTCGTTATCGGGGTATTGGTGGTGAGTTTTGAACTTTGGTGCAGTCAGTTTTCCTCTAGCTCTTCTAGTTTTCGAGATATGGACGATTAAAATTTTATTTAAGCGATTTTCGCACTTAAAGTTTGGTCGGAAAATCCACGAAGTTTGGTCAGAAAATTCCCAGCCATTAAAATTTTTGCGTGAAATGCTTAATAACAAATATTAAATTGGGAACAAAATTTTAGAATCTTTTTAGGAAATATCCTAACAATAAGTATTCCTCTATAAAAAAAGCCAATATAATCCAGATAAACATTAAAGAAATTATATTGAAATCTTCGAAGTCTTAGAAGGGGTTTCTACTAGACTGAGTGAATGAGTAAGTACATGTACTTATTTTGTACTTTTGTTTGTGACGAAAAACGTCATTTAGAAACATCGCATTAAAATTCCAAAAAATGTTAATAAAATGCTTAACATTTTACTAAAAAATTATAACTACAGTGAATTTGCTGCAAAATACGTATAAGATGTTTTTATGTAATAAAAGTTAATAAATATATTAATTCATAACTTACTGCATTTCCTTTTTTACAATTAGTTCCTTTTCTTCCCTTTCTTTTTTCAAATTATTCACTTCATTGTCATGTTCCTTCATCTCGGTGGCAAACTCGTCATGTTGTTTTGTATACTCATCAAGTTTCTTATTTTTCTCACTTAAATATTTTTGAATTCTTAAATTCTTGGTACGCGTATTTTCATTTTCTTGACGCAAATATTCGACAGCCTCGTTATAGGGTTGTTCCAGATCATTCATTTCACGCTCGGCCAATTTGCACCTATTATGCTTTTCGGTACGTTCCTCTGTTAGTTGTTCAACACGTTCATTTATTTTTACCAAAGGTTCCTTGTAACGCGTTGTGCCAACAATATCTTCCAAATATTCCAACATTCCGCATTCAGCTTCGGTAAGACCTTTGGGTTTCATCATAGCAATTGATTCAACTTCACCCTAAAGATTAAGACTAAAGATAAATTAAAAGGAGCGATGCATTTTCTTTCGAAAATACCTGTAAAATCAAAAAACGATTGTGATCCAAATCGACATGATGTTTCTTTAATAATCTGGCCACTTCTTTAAATTGCACCCTTTTGCCATTAATGGTGTAGAAAGAGGAGTTATCTCTAAAAGCTGTTCTCTCCACAATTATATCACTATCGGTTATTTCCCCACAAGTGCCGTCTTCTTTGTCAAGTATTTGACGAAAATGTACTGCTACTGAACACATGTTTATATTAGGATATCTAGCGGAGCTGTGCAGCAATGTGGATATCTTTTTACAACGGATTTTATTGGCACGATAACCGAACACGAACAACATGGAATCAATAACATTACTTTTGCCACTACCATTAGGACCAATAATTGCTGTAAAACACTAAAATACAATCGACATTTGGTAATTTTTTAAAACTTTACCATCGTCGCAAACTTACATGATGAAATGGCCCGAGTATAACTTTGCCGGCATAACTTTTAAAATTATTATTTTCAATTTTCTTGATTATTAAACGTGGTCCTTTACTCTCCGTCGAACAGTGAGGTGGTATTGGTGGTGGTATATATATGTCTCCTATGCGGGTTCCTCCTTCATCATCATCAGATATATTAGCATCGTCGAAGGGGTTGTCTCCGCCGGCCATCGATTGTATGGGCACATTTTCATTTTGTTCAACAATCTTTTGAGTGCCCTTTGTTGCACTAGCCAACGATTGTCTGGAGGCATTAGCTGGTATTGATTTACGTTCGGTACCTTCATTTCCTGTGGCTTGTTTAGCCATTGGTCTTCGCCGTGTTGTCATATTGGCGCCTTTTTGGTTAATTTATATATTCACTGGTGTTTTATTAAAAATATTTTATCTATAGCTCTTTGAATTTAATAAAATAAAGTGTTTATATCCCAAATGTTACATTTGATTAAAATTGTTAATTTAATATTTGTTTGCACAAACAAATTCTAAAATTTCTTGCAGTAAAAACAATTGACAGCGGCGAATAATAGCGCTTGGGCTTTTTTTTTAAATATGACAACAACAGTGCTACCAATGTGTGAATAATAAACAGTGTTGTCATAACGGCGATTTTCTCGTTAGATCTAGCGATTTTATTTTTCCCCTAGCGGTAAAAATTGTCCTATTGCCAAAAATCTAGCGATTTTTTTATCAGACGTAAAGCTGCCTACACACTAGGGAACATGGTTGAGGGAACAAAAAATATCAAAAAATTTTGTAAACACGAAATGCACGCTCTCAACACGCACACACACACAAACGCACTCACACATTCACAAAAAATGCTCTCTTTTTTTAAGTATGTTCCCTAGTGTGTAGGCAGCTTAATATAAATTTATAAAATTTAGTTTTATTTTGAAAATTATTGTAAAATTCGCATATTGATATTCTTTTATTATAAAAAAACAACTTCTTAAACGGTTTTAGTAAAAAAACTTTCTAAAAAACACACATTTCGATAAAATATGGGTATGTAGTTTTTCACCGAAGAATGCACTCTTTTGAATATTTTCAATACTAATATTAATTCAATGAAAATCGGGATTCATTATTTGCAGTTTAATCGAAAAATTATTTACAAGTTTATAACACTTCTTAAGGCACATCTACACGGGATAGAAAACTCGCTAGACTTTATGAAAGTGCAGCTCTGTATAAGTTAACGAAATGTAATCTCTAGGCCATTGACAATTGCTGTTAAATACAATTTCTTTAATTAGTAATAATTTTTAAGATGCCTTGTAACACTATTGAACATTTCAGTTTATTAAATGCACCTTTTGGTATTATTCTTTAAAATACAACAATTTTAATAAAAACAAATACTTAACAACTAGAGATGATACTTTCACGATAAAAATTAGTTCCAACTCTATTAGAGATGACAAATTTAGCCCAAACTCTACGAGATTTCTATCCCGTGTAGATGTGCCTTTAAGGCACATTTACACGCAAGAGCAAATTGCTAGAGATAGAGCAAAATACACCTTTAAACAGCTCTATTGTGAATGATTTTAGCAAATTAGGGGTGTTTTTTGCTATATCTCTAGCAGTTTTCTCTCACGTGTAAATGTGCCTTTATGAACATATTAAAGAAATTTTTGAATAAAAAACTCCTTTACATAGGGGTTACACGATCAATTTTTGCCTTTCAAAAATTTTATTACTAACACACTCACATTTTAAAAATTGAACAGCAACTTGATATCAATTTTTGCTTTCAAGTTTTGAGAAAACTTGACGGTCAAGTTTTAAACAGCTGATGAATTTCTTGTAAATTTGTTTTTCTATTTACAAATATTGTGCCGCAATAAAAAATAAAAAAGATTTATAAAATACGGAATGTGAATATTTCGGTATATCGACGAAATCATTTTAAAATAAAAATAAATAAAAAATCAATTTCTGCTGACATGAAAATGTCTGTGGAATATGTGAAGAAAAAAGTAAAGTCTTCTCGAACAGCCTGCAGTGCGGAAACAGCCTACAGAGGCGAGCATTTTTAGTTCTTTCCTTGACGACGGCATCTTGAAAACAAAATTGACTATCAAGTTGCATGCAGCCTACATCACAGCTTCAAGTTCAACTGAATTTGACATGCAGTATGTGTTATCAACTTGAAAGCAAAATATTGATCGTGTAACCTCACTGTTACAATAAAAATTGGTACACCCAAAATATTCCTTAGTTGGTTATAACGAATATTTCAACTATCTCGTAGGTGAAATACCCCTAACGATAACTTAGTTGAATTGCTTTAGTTGGCGTTAACTAAGTTTTTAAAAAATCTGAATTTCAACTATATTGGGAGTTGACATCAGCAATACTTAGTTGATGGCTACGATTTATTAAATAAAATTTGAAATTAGTAGATATCGACTACATTCAATTTGAAATTGGTTGATAGGAACCATAGATCTTTAAATTTTTTTCTTTTATATTGAAAACTAAATAAAAATAAAATTTTACAACACGTATTATTGCAATGGCATTATATTAGTATATTTTTGCATATATTAATTTTTGTCAGCATCATAAATGAAAGCCGAACCCTTCCAAATTTTCCAATTTCAAAATCTATATTATTATTTCCCTTTTAGGCTTTAATTTTGCATTATCTGAAATGAAAATGTTTCAGACTGTTTAATACTTTTCTTAAATATATACCTTTTCACGTTACCTCTAAATTTAGACTTTGCAATGCAATTCTCCCAACAATTAAAACAAATATTGAAATTTTTATTTCTTTTAAAATTCTTGAAATTATAGAATATTTTGTTAATGTACTTTTTTTTGACATTTCGATTTTAATTTTTATTAGTTGTTTTTAAATCAACTAAGAAAACGTTTGGTGCTTACAACCGAAACCTTACTTGATAACGATTATCATAGTTGATTTACATTTATTTCAAACCAACTATAGAATTTGTCAACTATTATACTATGAAATTTTATCGGTGTAGCATTCGGCAGAGAAACCTTCAACTGATACCGGTAACTTGTAGCGCTTTGTGATTACTTACTCTGCTGAACGATGTTTTCTTTGTTTTGTTTTTAATACACTTTTTCTATAGTTTCTTTTAATTTTTTTTAAAGGTTAAAGTTGAGTTTAGTGGCACAGCTCCGATCAGGTCAAAATTTTCACCACAGGTAAAACTTTTTATTGGGATTCCACAACAACATTTTTTTTTGTCGGTCGGACCTATCTCGGGAGTTATTTCGGTTCAAAGTTCGAAGTTGGACTTGCTTATAACTCCGTTATTTCCGGTCGGATTTGGACAGTGCGCACACCATTAGAAAGGTATTTAAAATATCTGTCATATGGCATTAAATCAATTATATATCAATTAACCCATTGCGGCCCAGTTAAAATTTTTTTAATTTTTAGAAGGTTAATTTTAACAAAAAGGGGTTTATTTCTTAAGATTGCATATATAACAATATAATTTGTACATATTAGTTTATTGTCAAGACTTACACCTTTCATTCAAGACATAGCTCAACCTCTTAACCCATCAAACAACAAAGTTATTGGGGCTCAAAATTTTATTTTTTTATATTAACTCAAACAAATTCATGTCAAATATAGAGTTATAGAAATATCTTTCACTAGGACCAAAAATAAGACCGATTAGTTAACCCATTGAGAAAAAATAAACTTTTCAAGAGACTTTTTCATGGTGAGACTTTAGAATTTCGCAAAAAATAGCCATATTTGGAAAGAAAAAAAAAATCGCGCGATTCGATCTTACCATGAAAAAGTCTATTGAAAAGTTTATTTTTGCTCAATGGGTTAACTAATCGGTCTTATTTTGGGTCCTAGTGACCTTTTTTTTTCTTTACTTCCAAAAATGGCTATTTGTTTACTAAATTCTAAAGTCTCACCATATAAAAGTCTCTTAAAAAATTTCTTCTTGATTCTCAATGAGTGCGTTTACCCGACGCTCAACTGTTTCTAATCCGCTACTCAACAATCTGGTGAACGATTTGATTAGCTACCACTAAGTCAACATGTTGTGGTAGCGCTACCTTGTTTTGGTAGCGTAAAAATTTTTTTATTTTTAGTGAATTTCTATAACCCACTTAAAATTTAAAACCTAAATTTAAAGAGGGTCTATTATAGCTTCATCTTCAGCCATTATTATTGGCTAAATTTTAACAGAAAATGCGAAAATAGCGGTAAAGAAAACAAAATAAGGATATTAAAAATATTACTTTTATAATAAAAGAAAAAACACAAAATTATTTTCCTATTTAACTACTTTTTTTCTTTCAATTTTTATTTAACAAAAAAAAAATTAACTTTAACCCCTTACAACTTTGCCCGTATAAGGGTTAAAAGCAAAAGTTGTACCTCAAATTAAACCTTGTAATCTAACATACAATCTTGTGTAAACAAATCATACCATTATATAAGCACATTTTTGATATTCAAAGGATTTTCTCGAAAAACTCGCTCTAAAAATTAAAAAAACGGAATCGGTTCGTAATTGGTTAATAAATATTAATACACCGAAAACATTCCATATTTGCATAGTTAAAGAATTGCTTAGTTGATCTCTGAAAAATTTAAACAACTACAATAATTGGTATTAACAAGGCTTTTAGTTGATAGCAACAATATGTTGTGGTTGAAGTGAATACTACTAATACTTTAAAATTGTCAAAAAAAAAAAATAAAACAAAACACAAAAAAATAAAAAAGACGTTTAATTTAAATATTTTATTTTTCTATAAATCTTTTGAAGCTCAACAGAAAATTTGTTATAAAATAAAGGTAAGAATTTATTATTTTATTTATATTTTTTCTAAAAATGTATGCATATTTTTTATTCTTTTTATTGTAGATTTTGAATGGAAGAAGAAAGAAGATTGCCAAAATGAATTTAAATGGTGAAGGCTTGACGGGATTATACCAAAAAATATAAAAAATATTTAAACATCAAATGTATGTGTAATAAAAGATAAGAAAAAAGTGTTAAAAATGTTAAATATTTATTCAAGAAAGGGACACAACAATGTGGTTTATGGTTTTCATTAATCATTTTTAAATAGGATATAGTTGGTATCTACTAACTCTCCATTAAGTTTAGTAGTAGGGGTATTTCACCTATGAGATAGTTGCAATATTCGTTACAATTAACTAAGGAATTGTTAGGGTGTAGTTTTTACGGCATATTAAAGCCATTTCAGCCCAGAAAGTACTATCTGGAGAAAAAAATCGGAGCTGTGCCCCTAAACTCAACTTGTTCCTTTTTAAATTTTTGTTTTCGAATTATATTTGTGTGTTTTTATTTGTCATTCTTACAAAACAATTTTCATTGTAAATGAACAACAACAAATGTATCACTTATTGATCAAAAGTGGCAAACATTTTTAACGCTACCAAAATATTAGATCGCTACCTGAGCGCTCAGACTGAGCGGTTAGTGATCAGGTCGTTCAGCAGATAGTTGTACAACTGTTGTAGAACTGTTGACTATTAAATTGTATCTGCCGAACGCACCCAATCTTTTGTAAAGCGGAGAATACACGGAGGAACATTGAGTAGGGAACAAAAAATATCAAAAAATTTTGTAAACACGAATTGCACGATGTCAACACGCACACACACACATTCACAAAAAATGGGCATTTTTCACGAATGTTCCCTCGTGTATTCTCCGCTTAACAAGCGCACATCGGCGGCGGCAGGTTTACTAAGAGAAAGTCGGCGGCGTAAAGTGTTTGCCCCATTCGACTTGTATCTCTGTGTATAGGCCATTTTGTTTTATACGAGGGAGCACAATTTTTTCTGATTATCGGAAAGAAAAAAATTATAAAAATCTTTTATAAATAATTTAATTGGTAAAAAACTTCTAAACTAAAGCTTTACAAAATGGGACGTAAAAAGAAGAAGGCTTCTAAACCCTGGTGCTGGTATCCTTTTCAATATAAATACAAAAAGTTGATCAAAAAGGGCAAGGCGTTGTAACTAAAGAAGGAAATAGTTTGTGTATACTTGAATTTATATAACCTTAACTATAAATAATAAAAAACTATGCAGGAGTGCTCTATAGTTATTTTTTGCGCGAAAGTTTATTTTCAGTGCACATTTTTCTATTGGTTTTCCTTAATTAATGCTGTTTAGGTATTGCAATCGTGAATTTGATGATGAGAAGATTTTGGTACAACATCAAAAGGCAAAACATTTTAAATGTCACATATGTCACAAAAAGTTGTATACCGGACCCGGCTTGTCCATTCATTGTATGCAGGTGCATAAGGAGACGGTGGATAAAGTGCCAAATTCATTGCCGAATCGGTCAAATATTGAAATTGAAATATTTGGTATGGATGGTATACCAATTGAAGATATACGTGAACATGAAAGACAAAAGAATGGTGGAAAATCGGATTCCGACGATGATGAACCCCAAGCTAAAAAGAAAGTTGAAAGTAAGTTGAAAAAAAAAGAAATATGCAAGTGCTAATTACTGGCGACTCCAATCGCTACCATGAGTAAGTGGAGCCTGTGTCGGACAGTGTATGTTTTGTTTCGCAAGCTGCACTTTTTCGGACGGTTTTTCTTCCAGGTTTTTATTTCTTTTAACTATGGTGGCAAATCCAGAAATACTTATCTTTCCTTTACACCATAGGAAAGGTCGGCTAAACTGCACTTTACCTAGTGCAAAAAAAAAAAAAAAATCTGAAAATTTGCAATTTACAAAGTATCAACATAGGTATATTCGTTGCTGTTGCTTTGTGTGTTATTTCAAAATTTCTTTGCACATTTTATTTTATTTGTAGACACTTGGTTAGCGAGCGTAAGAAAATCAAAAACAAAATAATTGACCAACTCAAAAAAATTTTTCTGTAAATATACGACGGTTAGTGATATTTTGTTACCGTTCTCGGTAATAAACGCTAAATTTATTGCACTGAGGCCCAGTTTTTCCAATTGGATCAAGTTTTTCCAATTAGGCACGCTTATTCCAAAAATTTTAAAGTATAATAGTTGATTTTAAGTGTTTTTCTGAATATTTTTAACAAAAATACAATATGAAGGAATTTACCGTTGAAGTGCTAAAGTGCATTCGCCGTATATTAGTATGATAAAAAAAAAAATCAGGAATATTATTAAATATTAAAAAAATAATTTAACCAATATCTTTACAAATAATCCTTTTTTCCAATTTAATTCTTTATATAACCGAGCCCAGTGGGCCATATATGGTTAAAAGATACTACAATACATTGTATAATACTATAAATTAAAATAGTTGACAAAAAAAAAAAGAAAAATTTAATGTTTCAATACAACAAAATTGATGCATCTCCAAAAATGTAACAAACATAATAAAAATTTTATAAAAAAAAATATATATGTATACAAATAGCTAACGGCACTGTTAAAAATAGTAAATAAAAAGAATCTCAATCATTAGCGGTGAAATAATAAAAAAATGGTAATTTTACCTATAACTTAAACCTTATTTTCATGGATATGTTCAAAAATTCTCTGTTTATAAGTTTGGTAAGAATAATCTATGGACTTAAGTGGTTCTGGTAAATTGTTATAAAATCTAGCTACCCTCACAAAAAATGAGCGTACCAAAAGGGGAGAGAAAAATTAATTCATGTACAGTGAGGAGCAAAAGTGTACCAGTATTAACATAGTTTTGCTTTAAATTTTTAACTATGGAAGCAAATCGAATAATTATTTCTAGCGTTATATATTTATCAACTTGTCATAATTAAAAAACAAGAAAAAAATTGTAACTATTTTATTTAACTGGGAAGAAAATTACATTTTTCTCTTTAAAGACAAATGTTACACTTTTGCACCCGATTGATTTTTAATAATTTTCTTTAAAAATTTTAAATATAAACTTAAGAACCATGAATTGTTGCAAATATTGCATTTATCTCTTCAAAAATTAGGTGTCATAATTTCATTTTCTTATTTGTTTAGGTCGCAAGCCCATCTTGGGGTATGACTAGGGTTTGGGATTTCCGGACTTTTTTATTTCCCGGAAAACGGGAATAAAACAATTTGATTCCCGGGAATTCCCGGAAATACCGGAAATATTTTTGAACAAAGTTGTTAATGAAAACCACCTAAATAAGCAATTTTTGTTAAAAAAAAACACTATTTCAGTACAAATTCAGTCTGCAGTGAGAATTCAAAGTAAAAATATCAAAATGTTGAACATTTGATTTCACATAAATTACTCTAAGCACTGCCAAATGAATTGCATGATTCCAGCAGAAAGCACCCACTACTGGACTGTCGGAAACAAACCGTTTCAACCATATTTGGCCCATTAGATATGGTGGCCACAATGTTATTTTCCAAAGACAAATAAAACTCTTCTAATCTTATTTCTACAATTCTTTTTATTTCATCAGCATTACATCTTCCTGATATATAAACCAACTCCAGGTTATAAAATCAATTATTTCCGTTATACATACTCAGGTAGAAAAATACAAACGGCAAAACGTTGGCAAATCACTGTCTATGGTGGTATAAGCGCTGGCAGAGCGTCCGTTTTTCGAAAATTAAAGTACTGGGTCAACCTTGAAATGATAACGTCGATCTTCGGTTGGCCGTTTATCTTTCCGAACGTTGGCAAAGCGTTGGTAACAATAGTAAAATAAGTGCTCTGCCAATCGGTATTTTAGATCAACGGTTTTTAATTCAATTCTTCATGAAAAAATCTGTAAAATCCCAATCCCGAAAAAATGAGAAACGTAAATTTTAGTATAGCAGTACTGTATCTAATAAGCGAATACCTCTCTGCTTAAAACTACAAATTCAATAGTTTTTCACACAAATTTTACCATAAGAACAATTTTCCAGTTTTATCAATAGACTTGAAAACTAGTATTTAAATAGGGTGAACATTAATAGCGGTATTCATAAGTTAAAACTAATGACTAACATCCAGTGCACAACTTTTTATACACACAAATTCCCATAAGGGAAAGTTGTGCATTCGTTGTGCAGTCGTTATTTTTAACTTATTAATACAGCCCTAAGTGATTACCCAGTCAGAAAAATACAAACGGGAAAGCGGTGGCAAAGCACTTTAACAGGTGGTACAAGTACTGGAAAAAAGTGATTTCCCATTCCCAAAATGATAACATCATTAGACAAAAGGACCGGCTGTTCAAAAAGCACCGGAAAAGCACTGGAGGAACAAAATTTTTAAACGTTGGCAAAACGCTGGCAAAACCAATAAATGGTAGCTAAACACATAAATGAGTGATAATAGCTGGACAACTACTGGCTGTGCTAAAATGCTAGTACTGGCAAACAATTTTTTGTAACTAGTATGCCAGTGTTGGGAGGGCAAAAAAAAAGTTGGTCTTGAAAGAGCTTTCCCACAAACAAAAAAATTGATTTTCTAAAACAAAAAAAATTTTAAATTAAAAAAAATCCAAAAAAATTTTTTTGCTTGCAACCGGATTTGAACTCGGAACCTCCTGACTACAAACATTTTTTAACGAAGCGTCAGCATTTTTATAAAATCATTTGTCTACCAGTGAATAGATTTTTGTACGTCTGGTAGCATTGTCTAGGTAGCACTGGATAACCGCTGGTTGCAAACCTTGGCATATCACTCTAAGCCTTAATTCATATTGGTCTCGGATCGAGCCCACCATCCCGAACACATGTCCCGCATGCCAGAGAGGTCCCCACGACGTAAACCACCTCTTTGGCTGCACGGCAAACCCGACTCACCTAGATCCCACGTCACTATGGACCCACCCGGTGGAGGCGGCCCGGTTCCTGGGTCTGGATCTAGCTGAGTCAGCAGAAGAAGATGAAGAAGAAGATTAATCATATATATGCTTACATATTTATTGTAGGAGGCGTTGCTACAAAACAACTCTAAGCCAATTCTTTGCCAGTGGTTTTTTTTATAAACCACCGAAGTTTTTGTAAAACAAATACTGGTAAAACGCTTTTTGCAAACGCTGGCAAAGCGTCCCAAATGAGTGTTCTGCCAGTCATTTATTTTTAACACTGTGCTTACCCAGTAGTATGCCAGTGCTTGTTTTTTTGTACCACTGGCGATTTCTGACTGGGTAGTTTATGTATTTTTTACATACAGTCATAAGTTTAGTAAAACAAGTACTGGCAAAATCCTTTTTGCAAATGTTGGCACAGCGCTGCAATCCAATGTTTTGCCAGTAGTATTTTTCCATGTACGGTCGTAAATTTTGTGAAACAAGTACTGGCAAAGTCCTTTTACCTAACGTTGGCAAATCGTTTTGAACCGATGTTTTACCGGTGGTTTTTTTCATAAACAGCGGTAAACTTTGTAAAACAAGTATTGGGAAAGCACTCTTTCCAAAGGTTGGCAAAGCGTTCTAAATTAGTGCTTTTGCAATGCTTTTTTTTTTGTACCATTGTAAAGCAACGCTTTGCCAGTGCTTTGTTTTTTGTACCGTCGGCAATTTCTACCTGGGTACAGTTGTGGCCAAGCATTTAAGTCAATTCAAGTTTTTTTTTCTAATTTTATTGTTGTTGCCTTTATTTTGAAAGTTTAAAATAGTGGCTAATTTCGCCACGAAAGGCAAGGAGATGGTTCAGAAAATAGTACAGAATTTCAACGTAATGTTTGTTTTTTCATTCAAAGCAAGTTGCGCGAAAATTTTAAAGCTCTGCACGCAGAAAAAAAACAGGTGTATCTTTTAAAAAGCCTGCTATGTAAAATATGCATAATATTGCACTAATTTAAAAATACAAGTCCCAAATTCCTGGTAATTAATTGATATGCATTTTTGCTAAATTACGAATGCTTTTTTTTGTTAAGTTGGCTAAGTACGTGCTTTGTTAACTTTACATTGGTGAAATTTATTTAAAAACGTACTATGTAAAATTTGCATTGGTCAAATTTTGAAACCAAAATAAGCAATATGTATATTTTTCTAATAAGACAGGTAAATGTCAAAAAGCGCTTAGAATTTCCTTTGACGTATGCAAATCAATATGGTGGATGTACATCTCTAATATAAAAGAATAATGATGCTGAATTTTCTCAAGTTTGTATCTTATAATATTATTAATGCAAACAAAAATAAAAAATATTAATGCAAATAAAAACAAAAATAATATATTTTTATTGTAATTTTCATGTCAAAATTGCTAACTTGTTGAAAAAATACAAGCCTAAAAGTATTGAGTAATTACTTTTCACCATTGGGTACCCTAAAAAGAAATCGGAAATGAGTACTCGGTATTCAACACTTTTACAGACATAGTAATTTTTTATTTAGTCAATTTTTTTTGCAAAATGTGTCTTATAATTCTCATTTTTTTTTTAGACAAATAGTTTTTATATATACATCATTATTATACTTACAGTTATTGAACGGAAAAGACGAATAGGGCAATGAAGGGTTAGTAAACACAAAATACAATTACAGTTCGGCCGCAGAGGAATTTAGGACAAAGAAACATATTAAAATATAAATAAAATTAATTAATTAAAATTAAACAAACTAAAATAAAAATACAGAATTTGCAAATTTTCTTTTATTTATTTAAAAAATAAACCATGTTTTTTTTACTAAAAGAAAAAAGTTTATTTTCCTTTGCGTGTTGTTATATTAAACAATGGCTTCGATTTAATTACATATATATCTCTTTGAAAATTTACCTAAGCGTCTTGACAAATTTGTCGTTAATTTTATGTAGTTGTATATCTACCACGGAACTTTGTAAACTTTTACTCTAATTTTTGTAAATGTTACACCTTTTTTTTTCTGCGTGTGATAATATTTGAAAATTAAAATATTAATTGGTTATAAAAATAGACAGGACTATTATAAAACCACAGATAAACTATTTTGTCGTTTGTGAACATAATTATAAAAACACAACGTATATTCAACAAGAAAGCCCAAAGTGAAAATTAAAAATTACAGTGATGGCTGATTGCCACCAATGTAAAAGTGCAATACGTGGTGAGACTGGTTTAATGTGTGAAGGAATATGCAAAAGAGTATACCATAGTACAAAAAAATGTTCGGGAATAGACCAATACTCGCGGGGAATACTGGAATCCAGCAATTTTATCCGTTTTATGTGTGATGATTGCCTCCAATATATACATAATGTGGATTTGGCTTTGGGAGAAATCCAAGATGGTGTAAACAAAAACAAAATAAACTTGGCTGAATACAAAGGCGAATTTAAATCGGCATTAAAACAAAATGAAAATGAAATTAAACAACTTCTTGAAGCAATTGAAAAAAGATATGAAGAAAGGCTAAAAAAATTAGACGAAGCTCAAAAATCGTGTGATACAAATTTAAAGGAAATAAAAAAACTTTACGGAAATATAAACGAATATGAAAATAAAAATAAAGAAATGTGTAATACAATCGAAGAAAAGAATAAAAAGATGTGTAATGAAATAAAAAAGGTGATAACAGAGACAAACGTCAAAACAAGTAGGATGTCATTTGCGGATGCATTAAAAAACAACACGGCGTTGCCAGATAAAAATAAACAAAATCCACTGATCATTAAACCCAAAGAAAAACAGGATGTCAAAAAAACTAAAGAAGATTTAAATGATAAAGTGAACCCAACCAATTTTAAAATTATAAACGTAGAACAGAGAAAAAATGGATCTGTTGTTATCCAAAGTGAAAGCAACGAGGAAAGAGAAAAAATTAAAGAGGCAATACAAAATGAAATGAGCGAAACATATGAAATCAAAGTACCAAATCAAACTGGAATGAAAATAACAATAACAGGCATGTCGTTTAAACATACCGAAAGTGAAATTATGGAAAAATTAAAAAGGCAAAATGATATACTAAATGATAGTGAGTTAGAGATAATCAAAATATCTGAATATAAGAAAGGTAATCGAACATTCTACAATGTAAAAATAAAAATAGATAATAATTCATATATTAAGGCAATGCACGCACAAAAAGTGAACATTGGATGGGAGAAATGTAAAATTTTCGATGGCACGGATATTATTCAATGTTTTAAATGCAAAGGCTACAACCACAAATCAAAAGACTGCAAAAATCAAGAGATGTGCTTTAAATGTCATGGTAATCACAAATCAAAGGAATGTAACAAGGATATTATAATTAAATGCATTAATTGCGTAAGGATGAACAATAGGTTGAACTTAGGACTGGATGAAAATCACATAACCTCAAACAGAGAATGCCCAGTGTATCAAAATAAGCTGAATGCAAAAAAGAGAAGAATTGGTTTAACAGCCTAACAATCATGGCAAATAAATGGTATATATACGAACATACAGGGATTGTTAAATAATTATAATCAATTGGAAATTCTATCAAATATAAAAGAGCCTGAATTCATTATATTGTCGGAAACCCATTTAACAGAAAATGTAGAAGAAGGAGAAATACAACTAAAGCAATACAATCAATATAAAACATTATCAAATTCAACAAGAACAGGCGGGGTTATAGTTTATTTCAAAAAGAAGTGGAATGTAAGAAAAATGACTGAAAAAGTTATTGAGTCAAAATTATGGATATCGGCATTTCTGGCAAAATATGAAAAAAACGAATTTATAATTGCTGCCGTTTATAGATCACCAAGCAGTGCCGAGATGGAGTTTATTGAAACCTTTGAAGAAATATTAGAAGCGATAAATGAATTTAACTGTGATATAATAATAGCGGGTGACTTTAATAAGACTGGAATAAAGATGGATTTTATAAAAATAAAATAGAGTGCATAATTAATGATAATGGCCTTATGCAGTTAATGAAAGAATACACGCGTATAACAGAGAACTCAAAAACAATAATAGACTATGTTATAACGAATAATCATAATATATCGGCCAAGACTAATGTTTCAAATAAAATTGCGGATCATGAAGCAATCGACATAGTAATTAAGAGTACAAAAACCTCTAATGAAAATAAAAATAAAGAAATAGAAACGTTTAAATACAACAGAAATCAATATAATAGAGAAATAAAGGACATTCAAAAAATAAATAAAAATAATGATTTAAACGGCAACGTATATCTTTTCGATGATTGTATGGAAAATGCGGTTAAAAAACTAACATTTAAAAAAATAGTTAAAGAAAATTTCAAAAACAAATGGTTTAATAATGAAATAAAACGTTTGAAAAGAGACAAAATTGATAAATATCAAATAGCTGTAATGGAAAATACAAGCGAAGCATGGGCAAATTACAAAACAATTAGAAATACTTATAAAGTGAAAATTGAAAATGAAAAGAATAAATATATAAATAATAAAATTAATGATGCCAAAGACCAAAAAGAAATGTGGAGGGAAATAAAAAACCTAATATTAAAAAAACCCCAAAATGTGATACAAACTGTGATATTTGACCAAATTGAATGTAAAGAAAATTTCGAAATTGCCAACAAATTTAACAATTACTTTGTTAATAGTATTAAATCTATTAGAGATAGTATAGATAATGTGCAATATACCGACGAAATACCTGTGATAAACTCTAAATTCAAGTTTCGTGCAAAATCCTTAGATGAATTAAAAATTACATGTATAAATTTAAAAAATAAGCCGGACTACAATAAAATATCTAGTAAAATTATACTTAATGGGTGGAATATAATAGGAGGAACACTGCTAGAAATAATAAATAAATCTTTGATGACAGGAACATTCCCTGATAATTGGAAAGAGTCTATGGTAACGCCAATTGAAAAGATTGCGAAAACAAGAAAATGTGAGGAGTTTCGCCCAATAAACACGTTAAAGACATGCGAGAAGATAATCGAAAGAGTAGTAAAGGATCAACTGGAGAAATACTTGGAATCAAATAAACTAATATCAAAATATCAATCAGGATTTAGAAAGAATTTTTCATGTGAAACATCAATTAATTACCTAATCAACAGATGGAAAAAAATAGAAAAAAATAAGAAAATTGTTGCAATATTTTTGGACTTTAAACGAGCATTTGAAACCATAGACAGAACAATACTTCTACAAAAACTATACAAAATCGGCATCCAGGATATTGAATTAGAATGGTTCAAATCATATTTAACAAAAAGAAGGCAAATTACGAAAGTGAATAACGTGAAATCAAATGTTATAAATAATGAATATGGAGTACCACAAGGATCAATTTTGGGAGCCTTGCTATTTATCTTATACATAAACGATATGCCTAACATAGTGGATAACTGTGAAATAATATTGTATGCAGATAATGCATTAATTTTTAGTGAAGGAGATTTAGATAATCAGTGTTATGACAAACTAAATCACGACATGCAAAATGTTAATAAGTGGCTAAAAATGAATAAGCTTAAATTAAACGAAAATAAAACAAAAATAATGGAAATAAACACTAAAAGCAAAATAATTTTTAAGATTAATAATGAAATAATTGAAAAGGTAGAACAAATGAAGTATTTAGGCTTTGTAATTGATAAAAACTTAAATTTTAAAAGTCACATTGACTATATCTGTAAAAAAATTGGCAAAAAAATTAGTTTCTTCAAGCGGTTAAGAAAACAAATATCGATATTAACGGCAATTAATATATACAACACCATGATTAAACCACATTTCGCGGGTCTACAATCCTATACTCATGCTGTACTACAAATCAAATTGAACGAATGCAAAAACTTCAAAATAAGTCAATGCGCGTCATATTAAAATGCAATCGGTATACATCTATTAATTTTATGCTGGAAACACTAAAATGGATGAATATAAAGCAAAGGCTTCAATTAAATACAATAAACTTTATACAAAAAATGAAAACAGGAAGATCACCAGAATATTTAACGGAACAAATAGTATACGTCAGAGAGGCTCAACCGTATCTGCTAAGAAATAACGAAAATTTTAGACTACAAAAGGCATCAACAACTGCAAACAAGCGCTCACTATTTTACAAAGGGTTACAATTATACAACAATTTGCCAAATAACGTTAAAACGGAAAGTAACATGAATGTATTTAAAAGACACGTTGTATGCTATGTAAGGAATAATAATTTATAATACAAATATATGTTGAACAAATGTTATTATAGAATATTAAAAGTATTTTAAATACTAATAAAGAAAGAATAATAATAATAATAAAAAAGTTTTAAGTGGGCGTGGCTTTTAACGAAAAATTAGCGATATAAACATCTTATCAAATTACATAGTAAAATTTAGGCAGTACTGATCGGTTCTGTACAAACTGTATATTTTTGGAAATCCTATAAAATTTCCTTAAGTCATAATTAGAAATTTATTAATTCAGTTCGAGGCCAATTTCCTTATTATGAATTAACATAATAAGTACTTTTTTCAAAAACTGCTATTTTTCTTCATCAGGATATTCTCCTAACAAATACTTCACAGAGTTTTTGCTTTTTTCGACCTTTCAAAAGGTCGAAAAAACAATTTTTATTTTTTTGAATAAAAATTAAAACCCAACATTTTTCCTTAAGTCTTGCATTATCTTTATCTACAAATAGTCACCAGACTTAAACATGACCAAATTTTTCTTTGTTTTTAGCGATTTTAAAAGAAAGTAAACACTGAAATTTTAACATGAAATTCTTTTTACTATAACGTAAAAAAAATTTTGACAGATTTGCTATATTGTGGTAAGAAAAGCATAAAACTATTCACTTTAAAATTTCAGTGCTGTTAACTTTATTAAAAATCGCTAAAAACAAAGAAAAATTTGGTCATGTTTAAAGTGCTGCACTTTTAAGTCTGGCGACTATTTTTAGATAAAAATAATGCAAGACTTAAGGAAATTTTATAGGCTTTCCAAAAATATACAGTTTGTACAGAACCGATCAGTACCGCCTAAATTTTACTATGTAATTTGCAAGGTTGGCAACCGAAACGAATAACGGTATAGGTATCGGTATTGGTGTCGATTTTTTATTTGTTTCGGTATCGGTATCTGTTAAAATTGTGTCTTTAAATAATACTTGTTATTTTGTTAATATGTTTTTAAGAATATTTGTTTTGATTTATTAATCAAATTGTATTTTAACTTTTATACTAACTTCAATAAAAATAATAAACTCAATAGGTTATGGGCTACGCACCAAAATAAATAATAACAGAAAATTGTGTCAAATAATAAAAATTTTAATAGAAAAATTTTAAAGAAAATCTTTGAAAAATCGTGATAAATATTGAAGTCCGAAAGATAGTGAAAATCAAGAACGTTATCAAAAAGCGCGTGTGCTAATAAATCAAGAATATCAAGAAAATTAAGATAATCTTCAAGATCGTTTTCAAGATAATCAAGATTTAAATATTCAAGATTCAAGAAAAAGAAATGGAATTTGCAAAGACGTTAAAGCCTTTATCTGGTGAGTCAGACTGGCCGTTGTGGAAAAGGAAGATCAGGGATCTTCTCGATTTCTATGAGGGTGCTCTGGATGTAGTGGAAAATAAACTTATAAGGCCAGAACCCATAGATAATTCTGCTACAGATTCACAAGCCAAAGAATATAAAAAGAAGGCCGATTTTTACCGAAAGGCAAATAGCTACGCCAAAAGTTTGATAACAAGCACTATTACTGATGAAATCTATCAAAAGGTGATGGATAAGGAATCTGCTTATGAGGTATGGGAAGCGTTACACCAACAGTTTGAAGCTACTTCTAAGGACCAGTTGTACAAGATGTGCACTGATTTGTTTTCATTTGAGTGGAATGAAAGTAACGATGTTTCCACACATATATCCAAATTGAAAAGCCTTTGGACTGAAATAAATAATGGGCTACGTATGAAAGGAGAACATACATTGCCAGATTTATTACTAATATGCAAAATATTGCACGTGCTACCAAATTCGTTTGAAATGTTTAAATCTAGCTGGATGATGCTGACTCGAGATGCAGATAAGTCTTTAGATGAATTATTGATGCAATTGTGCTTATACGAACGAAATTTCAAGAAGGTTGAAAATTGTGGTGCTGGTATAAATAGTCAAGAAACTTTAGTTTTGAATCAAAAGAAAGTTGTCAAAGGTAAATATAATAAATTAAATAAGAAAGATGACACATGCAATTATTGCAAAAAGAAAGGACATTGGTTAAAAGAATGTCGAAAGTGGATCGCTGATGGTCGCCCAAATAAATCAAAATCAACAAATAATCATTCCAACGTGGCTCTTCATTCAGCGTCGAGTAAAGCAAATGTAACTATTTCTTGTGAAGATTGATGGGTTGATAACGGTGCTACTAGACATGTAACGAATTCTTCTGAATATTTTGTTAATTACGAAACGTTTGATAAACCACATTCGACTCAAGCCGCTGGTAAAGAAACGTTGAAGGCCCTTGGAAAAGGTACAATAGAAGTTTTATCAAATTTAAACAACAAAGAGTTAACAATTGAATTGAAGGATGTCTGGTATGTTCCGGGAATAAATAGGAATCTTTTTTCGGTATTGGCTGCTCATGATAAAAACTCTTCGAGTGAGTTTAATTCAACTACAACTGAATGTTATATGAAAGTTAATGGTGATATAGTGTTGTCTGGTCGACGTCAAGTAAATGGGTCGTTGTATAAATTAAATTTTCTTCCCATAACTCCGAATAAAGTAAACGCAGTAGTTGACAGCAAATCAACTCTACAATTATACCATGAACGATGGGGACATCAAGACAAACACCACATCTCTATATATAAAAGAATAACGTGACTGACTGACTGACTGACTCAACATCGCCCAGCCCAAACCGCTGAAGCTAGGAAGTTGAAATTTGGTATGTAGGTTCCTCTTTCGGGGTAGACGTCCGCTAAGACGGGATTTTTGGAAATTCCTACCGGAACGGGCAAAAAGGGGGAAAGTGTCCCCCTTGACGGCCTGCCAAAACCCCTTTGGCTTGAAAGCTGAAATTTAAGATATGTGTTCCTTGGAGTAGGGGCTAACTTTTCTGGAAAGTACTTTCTAGAATTTTGGACAGGGACGTTGTAAAAATGGGGGTTAAAAAGGGGAAAAAGGCCCCCCTTGACGGCCTGCCCAAACCGCTGGAGGTAGGAAGTTGAAATTTGGTACAAAGGTTCCTCCACTATCGTAGACATCCACCAAGACGGGAGTTTTGGAAATTTTTACAGGGACGGGCAAAAAGGGGAAAAAGTCTCCCCCTTGACGGCCTGCTCAAACTGCTGGAGCTATGAAGTTGAAATTTGGTATGTAGGTTCCTCGACCGGTGTAGACGTCCGTTGAGACGGCATTTTTGGAAATTCTTATCGGGAGGGGCAAAAAGGGGACAAAAAAAGTACCTTTTTCCAAAAAAGTACCTTTTCCCAAAAAAAGTACCTTTTCCCAAAAAAAGAACCTTTTTCCCAAAAAAGTACTTTTTTCCAAAAAAAAGTACCTTTTTCCAAAAAAAGTACCTTTTTCCAAAAAAAGTACCTTTTTCCAAAAAAAGTACCTTTTTCCGAAAAAAGTACCTTTTTCCGAAAAAAGTACCTTTTTCCGAAAAAAGTACCTTTTTCCAAAAAAAAGTACCTTTTTCCAAAAAAAGTACCTTTTTCCAAAAAAAGTACCTTTTTCCAAAAAAAGTACCTTTTTCCAAAAAAAAGTACCTTTTTCCAAAAAAAGTACCTTTTTCCAAAAAAAGTACCTTTTTCCATAAAAAGTACCTTTTTCCAAAAAAAGTAACTTTTTCCAAAAAAAAGTACCTTTTTCCAAAAAAAGTACCTTTTTCCAAAAAAGTACCTTTTTCCAAAAAAAGTACCTTTTTTCAAAAAAAGTACCTTTTTCCAAAAAAAAGTACCTTTTTCCAAAAAAAAGTACCTTTTTCCAAAAAAAGTACCTTTTTCCAAAAAAAATTCCTTTTTCAAAAAAAGTACCTTTTTCCAAAAAAAAGTACCTTTTTCCAAAAAAAAGTACCTTTTTTAAAAAAAGTACCTTTTTCCAAAAAATTAACCTTTTTCTAAAAAAATGTACCTTTTCCAAAAAAAGTACCTTTTCCAAAAAAAATACCTTTTCCCAAAAAACATACATTTTCCAAAAAAAATACCTTTTTCAAAAAAAGTACCTTTTCCAAAAAAAAGTACCTTTTTCTAAAAAAATGTTCCTTTTCCCAAAAAACATACATTTTTTCAAAAAAATACCTTTTTCAAAAAAATTCCCTACAGGATATCCCAAAAGGAAACTCGGTATGTGAGTTCCTCCTTCTGTGTAGGCGTCCGCTTAGACGGAATTTTTGGAATTCCTATCGGGAGCGGAAATAAGGTAAAAGTCTCCTCCTGACGGCTTGCCCAATCCCTTTTGGCCAACCTAAAATTTTAAATATGTATTCCTTGGAGTAGGACTAACTCACCGGCAACGTAAATTTTCTATTTTGGAACAGGAACATAGTAAAAATGGTGGTTGAAAGGGAAAAATGTCCCCACTAACGGCCTGCCCAAACCGCTTAGGCAATGCAGTTGAAATTTGGTATGAATGTTCCACATCCATCGCAGATAGCCGCGAAGATGGAATTTTTGTAAATTCCTAAAGGGAGGGGCAAAAAGAAGAAAAGCCTCACCTTGGGGGCCGGTAAAAACCCCTTCGGCTAGAAACCTGAAGCTTAAAATGTGGGTCCCTGGAGTGAGGGCTAACTTATTAGAAAGATACTTTTTTGAATTTTGGACAGGGTCGTTATAAAATGGGGGCTCAAAAAGGGAAAGTTGCCCCTTAACGACCTGTCCAAACTGCTGGAACTAGGAAGCTGAAATTCGGTACTTAGGTTCCTCTCAGCCTGCTCAAACTGCTGGAACTAGGAAGCTGGAATTCCCTGTCGATGGATTTTCGGAAATTCCTACCGAGAGGGGCACAAATAGTAAAAGTTGGCTAGAAACCTGAAATGTAAAACATATGTTACTTGGAGTATGTGCTCACTTACCGGGAATGTGCTTTTTGGACAGGGACATTGCAAAAATGGGGATTAATGAAGCGAAAAGTGCCTCTTAAAGGCCTGCCCAAACCGCTGGAGGTAGGAAGTTGAAATTTGGTATTAAAGTTCCTCCTCTATTGTAGACATCCGCTAAGATGAGATTTTTGGAAATTTATACAGGTAGGGTCAAAAACAGGAAAAGTCTCCCCCTTAACGGCCTGGCCAAACTGCTGGAACAAGGGATCTTAAATTGGGTTCCTTCTCCAACGTTGACGTCCCCTAAGATGGTATTTTTGGAAATTCATACCGGGAGGGGTAAAAAGGGAAAAAACTTCCCCCTTGACGGCCTGGCCAAACTGCTGGATATAGAGACCTAAAATTATGTATGTAGTAGGTTCCTCCTCCAACGCAGACGTCCTCTAAGACTCTAAATTCCTACCGGGAGGGGTAAAAACGGAATAATTCTCCCCCTTGATGGCCTAACCGAACCCTTCGGCTAGAAACCTGTTAATATATAATATGTTTTCCTTGGAGTATGGGCTAACTTATCGACAAGGCATTTCTAGGACTTTGGACAGGAACGTGGTAAAAATGGTGGTTCAAAAGGGGAAAATTGAAATAAAAAAACGAATTTAATAAAAATTGTGGGGGGCGCAGCCCCCGGGGGGAGGGCGCATCCCCCCCCCCCCCCCCCTTAACCTTTAAGGCACGCTAACAACGTAGCGGGCTGCGCCCGCTAGTCAAACATAAATTACAAAAAGAATTGGGTATTAACGTGAAATACAACAACGATGTGTGCGAACCTTGTGTTTATGGAAAAGCTTGCAGATTACCATTTGGAAGACGAGAAACAGCAACATTTCCAGGTGAGGTAATTTCTACTGATGTTTGTGGTCCATTTTCTAGTTCATTTAAGGGATACAAATACTTAATCGTATACAAAGATGATTATACAAAATTCAGATATGGTTATATTGTAAAGAACAAATCAGATGTTAAGGATACCTTAATAAAAATGATAGCCAACGCAAAAAGTCAAGGCCATACAATTACAACATTGCTCTCTGACAATGGTGGAGAATTCGTAAATGCTGACGTAAAGAACATTCTTTCAAATAATGGTATAAATCAAAAACTGACAGCCCCTTACACACCTCAACAAAATGGAGGAGCTGAAAGAGAAAATAGAACGATTATAGAGATGGCCAGGACTTTCAAGTACTCGAATTCAGAAGTGAAATTTCCAGAAGCAATGTGGGCTGAGTTTGCAAAATCAGCTGTTTACATTCTCAACAGAACTGGAAAGTCTTCAGTATTAGGTGTAAGTCCTTATGAACTATGGTGTGGCAAGAAGCCAAGAATTCGCCACATGCGCATCATTGGTTCAACTTGCTATGCCCACGTACCCAGCCAAAAGCGAAAGAAAATGGATAAGAAGGCAGTAAAAGGCTTTCTTATTGGTTATGATGGTGACGAGCGGTACAGAATCTACATTAAAGAAGAAAATAAAGTTGAGATATCAAGAGACGTAAAATTTATTGAAAATATTAAGAATTGCCATGAGTACCAACCAAAAACCGTACGTAATGATAGTGAAGATGCAAAAATCAAAAATAAAGATGACACAACAAGAACAGTTCGATTTAATCATGAAGAATCTAATATAGATTTAACCAAAACCAATAGTGAAGATAATACAACAACAATTAGATTCAATTATAGAGGCTGTGATAAAGAAGTAATCGAAACCAGCAATGAAAATGATTCAACAACAAGCGAGTTCAATTCTAACGAACCGGAAAGTGTACAAAATGATAGTAAAAGTGACATGGGAGACTTTGAAGGTTTCGAAGATGTTACTTTAGAAAATCAGATGCAAGATGCTGAATCGCAAAGTAATGATGTTAGTGAACATAATGCGATGCAAGATGCCGAATCGCATGGTAGTGAAGAACCTCATAACAAAAGGCGCCATAGATATGATTCCGACGAATCCGATGAAAATGAAGAAGAACCAATTGCAAAAAGGTTACGTAATCGAACAATCATTGCAAATACAGTTCATAGTGATTTTTTAATGCAGTCTCAAGAATTTGTTAATCGTATTCAAACACCAGCAACTTACAAAGAAGCTATTGAGGGTGATTGTAAGGAAGATTGGATTAATGCTATGAAGTCCGAAATAAATTCCTTGATGGAAAATAAAACATGGGTGCTTGCAGACTTACCAAAAGGATCAAAATCTCTTCCAGGCAAGTGGGTATTTAAAATCAAAACTAACGCTGACGGCAGCATTGACAAATACAAAGCAAGACTTGTCATAAAAGGTTTTAAGCAAAAACTAGGGGTAGACTACGAACAAACTTTTAGTCCAGTTTGCAAGATGTCAACAATTCGATCACTCCTAAGTATTGCTGCTACAGAACGGCTACACTTAGCTCAATTTGATGTATCCACAGCATTTTTATATGGAGAACTTGAGGAAACTATATACATGAAACAACCTGAAGGTTTTAGCGATGGCACAAACAGAAGTTGCCTTTTAAAAAAGAGTTTGTATGGTTTAAAGCAAGCGCCTAGATGCTGGAATGCACGTATGAGTAAATTTTTACATACACTTGGTTTTAAAACAAGTTCTGCAGATACTTGTTTGTATATAAGAGAGAGGAAAGGAAAGAAGTTAATTCTAGCTCTCAATGTAGACGATGGCTTGGTTGCTGGTACTGATTTGAAAGATTTAGAAATGTTTTTAAAAGATCTTAAATCGGAATTCAAAATTGTAAGTAAAGGTGCAACTTTTTTCCTTGGTTTGGAAATTGAAGAAACTAATGACTATATAAAAATAAGCCAGAAAGCTTACACACAGAAAAAAAACAGGGGGAACTTTATCTAAGTGCTATGTAATTATACAACTACATAAGTTCGAAGTAAGTTTTACAATTTTCCAGCAAAATATATGCATTTTTTCGGATATTTTCCACTACACATGTATATATTTTGCAAGGATTGTATATATTTTACAAAAAAATGTGCATACTTTACAAGAACTTTGTAAAACTAACTTGAAAATTATGTAGTTGTATAATTACATAGCACTTAGATAATATTCCCCCTGTTTTTTTCTGCGTGTACGCAAAGAAAATACTTGAAAGGTTTAATTTTTCTGATTGCCGTCCAGTATCTACGCCAATGGAAAAAGTTTCGGGTAATTCAACAAAAAATTCAGGGAAAGTTTCTGAATTCCCATATCGTCAAGCAGTTGGAGCTTTGATGTATCTAATGTTAGGTACCAGGCCAGACTTGGCGTATAGCGTTGGATACTTATCAAGATTTTTAGAAAATCCTACAGAAGAAGAAGTGCAACGAGTCAAACATGTGTTCAGATATATTGCAGGAACACTAACTTTGGGTGTTATTTACAAGAAGCAAGGTCCAAAGATTCTAAATTGTTTTAGCGATGCCGACTTTGGCGGATGCCTCACTACAGGCCGTTCAACATCTGGTGTCGTTGTTTCTTATGCAGGTGGAGCAATATCATGGTTAAGCCAGAGGCAACCGATGGTCTCAACTTCTACAACTGAAGCTGAAATTGTTGCTGCTAACGAGGCTGCAAAGGAAGTTATATGGTTGAAAAGGCTATTTAAAGATATTGTTAACTTTAAAGAAATTCCAGTGATACAAATTGACAACACCGCAGCAATACGTTTAGCACAAAATCCTGAATTCCACAAACGTACTAAACATATTGCTTTGAAACACTTTTTTTATACGGGAGAAAGTTACAGAGGGTCAATTATTGGTAACTCAAGTTTCTACGGAAAATCAAGCTGCCGATTTAATGACGAAACCTCTACCTAAACCACGTTTACAACTTTTGCGTAACTGTTTAAATATTATTTAAAAACAAGGGAAAGTGTTAAAATTGTGTCTTTAAATAATACTTGTTATTTTGTTAATATGTTTTTAAGAATATTTGTTTTGATTTATTAATCAAATTGTATTTTAACTTTTATACTAACTTCAATAAAAATAATAAACTCAATAGTATCGGTAACGGTATTTTAATCATATCGGTATCGGTATAACCGATACCGAAACATTAATACCGGTATATACCGGTATTATTGAAAAAATTTACAAAAATATAAAAAAACGTTCTTAATTATGAAAAACTCAATTTTATTAAATTTTTATAAAGGATAACTATAGTTTATAGATATGTTTTTTTAATATGAACAAAAAACAATAAGTTATTAAAAATTTCTAA
The DNA here is from genome assembly GCA_949987735.1 of Leucophora obtusa. Classification (NCBI taxonomy): domain Eukaryota; kingdom Metazoa; phylum Arthropoda; class Insecta; order Diptera; family Anthomyiidae; genus Leucophora; species Leucophora obtusa. The sequence goes on along the minus strand of OX465298.1, from coordinate 110,711,822 downwards.
GTGTTTTATTTTTTAAACACAAACATTTTTTTAAATCTATTAGGAACACAAGTTGATTCACTACAAATATTTTATATTTGTATTGAGATCATATAATAAAATAAAAAAAATAAGTTTATAAAATTAATCTCTAAAAGAAACGGTAAATTCAATTAAAGGTTTAAAAAACCAGTTTATATATTAAATTTTATTTACAAATTTGTAAATTTGTGGCTCTTTGTTCCTAATGGAACCATAGGACATAATATACAGATGGGCATCGATTATCCGTGATTCAATTAACCGGGAACATCAATTATCCGGGATCTATAAGGAAAGGAAGATTTTTTTATTTCAATCGATTAACCGTGATTACATCAATTATCCGGGATTGAAAAACATCTATTTATTTTGCCGAAATTTGGTTTCAACGTGCTAGCAACACTAAAATTAATATGTGTCTAAAGCGAAATAAGGGAATTCCCTTGTTTGCATGTTTTTCCTCTGGTATTTAGTTGCATTTGAAATTTAAGTAGTAAGGAGTGTTGATGTGTAATTTTAGAATGGCATCGATAGCAATAAAATCGAGTAAAAGGCAAAGAAAAGTATTAACTATTCAAGAAAAAATTGATTTAGTCAACGACTATTTAAAAAAACATGTTTCTGTTCAAACACTATCACAAAAATATGGAGTGGGAAAACAAACAGTTTATGACTTAAGCACCGTAAGTTGTTTTTCACGTGGAAAAATTTCGCTCGAACTTTAAAGGCTTTAAATTGCAATTTAATTTATAAAATTAAAATTTTTTTTAATTTTATAACAAAGACACAATAAACACAAAATGTCCCTTTTTCCCAAGAAAAATAACAGTATTGTACATTAAATTTGAGTGAAAACAAACTCTACACAATTTTCACGTGCAACCCATTATCGTGAAAAATCAATTTTTTACATGGAGTATAACAGTTCTTTTACGTGAAATCGAAAAAACTTACGGTGCTTTAATAAAAAATAAAGATAAAATATTAAAATATTGTGCAGAAAGTGATTCAGTTACTGGCTTCCAAAATCGAAAAACTTTAAAAAGTGCATTAGAGCCAAAAGTCAATTTTGCGATATACGAATGGTTCCGACAAGACCCCAATTTCCAGTTTAATCATAATGGAAAAGGCTAAGTTCTTCCATTCAAAATTAAATATGAATATTCTCCAGGCCGGTTACAGAACTTTGAAAAACGACATGGAATTCATAAACTCAAGGCTGGAGGAGAAAAAATATCTGCCGATTATGTATCTGCCACAATTTTTGTAAATCAGTTGGAAGAATACATATTAAAGGAAAATCTTATAAATGAGCAAATCTACAATGGAGAGGAAACATGCCTTTTTTAAGTGTTCACGACCTCATTTAGTAAAATCATCATTAAGGCCAATATGATGCCAATAAAATATCTTAAAAGTAGATTTTGTAACAGTTTTTTCGCTCTCCTGAAAATCTATTAAAAACACATGTGACATTTTGCAGGCCGGCCGACCATATATAGTAATTAAAAACTTATTAACATTATATTTTGTAAGTGCACGCAGAAAAAAAAGGTGTAACATTTACAAAAATTAGAGTAAAAGTTTACAAAGTTCCGTGGTAGATATACAACTACATAAAATTAACGACAAATTTGTCAAGACGCTTAGGTAATTTTTCAAAGAGATATATATGTAATTAAATCGAAGCCTTTGTTTAATATAACAACACGCAAATGAAAATAAACTTTTTTCTTTTAGTAAAAAAAACATGGTTTATTTTTTAAATAAATAAAAGAAAAATTGGAAATTGTGTATTTTTATTTTAGTTTGTTTAATTTTAATTAATTAATATTTACATTTTAATATTTTTCTTTGTCCTCAATTCCTCTGCTGCCGAACTGTAATTGTGTTAACCAACCCTTCATTGTTCTATTCGTCATTTCCGTTCAATAACTGCAGTTATAATAATGATGTATATATAAAAACTATTTGTCTAAAAAACAAATGAGAATTATAAGACACATTTTGCAAAAAAAAATTGACTAAATAAAAAATTACTATGTTTGTAAAAGTGTTAAGTACCGAGTACACATTTCCGACTTTTTTTTAGGTTACCCAATTCTGAAAAGTAATTACTCAATACTTTAGGCTTGTATTTTTTCAACAAGTTAGCAATTTTGATATGAAAATTACAATAAAAATATATTATTTTTGTTTTTATTTGCATTAATATTTTTTATTTTTGTTTGCATTAATAATATTATAAGATAAAAACTTGAGAAACTCCAGCATCATTATTCTTTTATATTAGAGATGTACATCCACCATATTGATTTGCATATGTTAACGGAAATTCTAAGCGCTTTTTGACATTTACCTGTCTTATTAGAAAAATATACTTATTGCTTATTTTATTTTCAAAATTTGATCAATGCAAATTTTACATAGTACGTTTTTAAATAAATTTCACCAATGTAAATTTAACAAAGCACGTACTTAGCCAACTTAACAAAAGAAAGTATTCGTAATTTAGCAAAAATGTATATCAATTAATTACCAGAAATTTGGAGCTTTTATTTTTGTATTAGTTCAATACTATGCAAATTTTACGTAGTAGGCTTTTTAAAAGATACACCTGTTTTTTTTCTGCGTGTGTGTATATTGATTAAATTAAACAAACATTTATATTAAAAACGTACTAAATTTTACCTCAGTTAACCGGAAAAATCGATTATCCAGAATGCTTCCGGTCCCGACCATCCCGGTTAATCGATGCCCAACTGTATATTTATAAATTTGTCACAAGTTAGAGAATATTTATTAAGTTAAATAAATTAAAAACAATGTTGCCAATGCAAATTAAAGGCTGATAACCGCACTTTGAATTTGTAACACGATTTTCTATTAACAATGAATAAAAAGTTTAATTGTTTAACAATTTTGGAAATTTTATATTAAAAAAATTTGTATTTGTGCTAAAAACGTGAAAAAAAACAATATTTTTTAAACCGATTCCATACCGGTACGACACCGGTATTAAGGGAAAAGGTTTTTGAATACCGGTATTTTTTGAAATCAAGAATTTCGGTATTGGTATCGGTATCGGTTGTCAATTTGAAAGGGTTTTGAAACGGATAACGGTATTATAACGGTATCGGTTGCCAACCTTGGTAATTTGATAAGATGTTTATATCGCCAATTTTTCGTTAAAAGCCACGTCCACTTTTTGAAAAAAACTTGAATTGACTAAAATGCTTGGCCACAACTGTATGTTCAAATATCCCTTTTGTGATATTCTTGTCCATTCATCTAAGATTATAGTAATTCTCCTATTGTTAGAAATATTGCTCGATATTTCTTTTATCATGATATCTTTTACATGCTTTTAGTAATTTAATATAATGCTCTTTACATCGGTTTCAATGCCAGGTTTTTATTCTAAAAACTTTCTCGAATAAACGAAGATCTAGTTATGGTGCGGATTGACATTCCGTCGACTGCGGCTAATTTGGATACCATTTCAGGAAATGTTTGCCCTACCATAAAACGTTCAATGCCTATTCAGCTTACACTTTTTTCTTCGGGTACTTTGCTAATTTTAGCTGGAACGTTATTCTTGTTGTAGTTTTCTTCAAGAGAGGTTGCATGACCATCAATTTTTTTTTTTTTTTTTTGTGAACCAAATTTAGATTTAAAGTTCAAAATTACAAAAACAACTATGGGAAAACACCCTAGAGTGCATTTTACCAACTGTTATGAATAAGCTACCAGTGCACCAGAGCTTCGAAAAACTTAATTCAATTTAAGCTTAATTCACTAAAAATTAAATTCAGATTTTAAAAAGATTCATGTACCATTCCCTTAAACCATTCGTAAAGAATTCATTCATAAGCTTCATTCCCAAAGCTTTAATATGAATTGAATGAATTCCTAACTTGAATCATTCAAATCGCATGTTCATTCACCATTTTACTAATTGAATGAAGAAATTTTATTACCATTCACTTAGTGCAGTGTAGTTTGAAACTAACATATAATAAAAACCAAAGCATACAAGCTGTAACAAAGCATACGATACTATTTATTTCTGTTAGATAAATTTTAAACGGTTTTCATTGTATTATGCTAATATTTCAGCAATTACATACAAATTAAAATTTTTCATTTGATTAAGTGAATGAAAACAAATAATTTTTCATTCACTTTTTTATTAAATGAATTCGGGTAAATTGGGTTTCATTCAGTTAGAATTCAATCAAAATAGAATGAATTCATATAATTTTAAGCTATAGGGAATTAAGCTATCGAATTAATTCCATAAGAATGCTATTAGGGAATGAAATTTAACCCAAATTTCATTAATTTTTAAAAAGTGAATGAAAGAATTAAGCCTTTTAAACCTTTGCAGTGCACCTCACGAGCATCAAAAACAAATATAAAAGAAATCTTATAAAGAATTTTTTCATAAATTCAGAATGAATCCTAATCAATGAATTCTAATTAATAATAACGTTTTTAATATTTTCTTATTATTTTTACCTTTTTTTATTTTTTTACATCGATACGAAATGAATTTAAAACTAACATTAGTACGTATTATCACCTACAGACAAACCGTATGGCTTCGTGGGTTTTTTATATTGTTAAAAGATTTGAAAAAAAAATTCATTAATATAAAATTTTGAAAAAAAAAACATTCAATTACATGTAATTTGTAATTGAAAATTTTCAATTACATGTAGATTTAATTGATTTCCATTCCATTGGAAAAATGTTGGTTGTAATTATTGAATTAAAAAGGTTTAAAATAGGGATGCCAAGGGATTGATATTTGAAAGTCCCGGGATTCGGGATTTTACGGGATTGAAATTTTCCTTTATTTGTAAAAATAATAAATAATTTTTTTTCATAGAATAAAGCGTTTTATAATTATTTAATAGTTGACAATTAATAATGTGGTACATTTTATGAATATTGAAACATCCCAGTCAGAAATTGACAGTAGTGCAAAACATCAAGTACCTGCATACCACTGGTTAACCGCGGTTTTAAAAATAAATGACTGGCGGAACACTCATTTGGGACGCTTTGCCAGCGTTTGCAAAAATCGTTTTGCCAGCCTTCGTTTTACAAAAATTTCGGTGATAAAAAACCATTGGAAAAAAATTGGTTTAGAGTGATATGCCAACGTTAGCAACCAGTAGTTATCCAGTGCTACCTTGTCAGAAATTGCAGCGGTACAAAAATCAATGCTCAATCAAAGCAATGATTTTATAAAAATGATGACGGTATGATGGTATATTAGTTCCACAAAACTTTTTGCGAGTGCTAGCATTTTAGTACAGCCAATAGTTGTCCATTTGTTATCATTCATTTACGTTTTTAGCCACCATGTATTAAATGTCCAGTACACTTATAAAATGGTTCGCAAATGAACTAATTTTTTCTGTTATTTTGTCTTAAAATTTAGGATTGAAGTAACATTTTTGTAAATCCCATTTAGCATAACAATTACTTTTATCCGTATTTGAGCTAACTTTGCATCCTAATTTTTAGTAATTTATGTTTATTAATATTACAGATTTTTCAGCTAATTTAAACCCCAATTATTTCCCAAAGTTTATATTTTTGTGTCTCTGCTATCAATATCACATAGATATGACGCTATATTTCCATAACTTTTTATTGTATAATCACAAAATGGCTTATCTCGGAGACTAAGCGAGATAGAGAAAAATGGACAAAAATTCGATTCTATGAACTTATCAATCTTTATAAGCCACCTATACTCCCAAAAATAAATATGGGCCTGTCTCGGGACAGATCCGTAGAGCCCAAAAACCAAGACTGTAAGCGACATTTTAGCCAAAATTTTCAGTTAATCCAGGTAATGTTTCTGTTGAATTTGGCTCAAATTTCGTAGCTAAGTTAACTGCAATTGTCTGTGCATTTAGCAGTGTTTCAAATTTAGCTTACCTAAATTTAGCAGACCATAATTCTCAACTTCATTGAAAATTCTTCTGGCGCAAATACAGGTATTATTTCCTGTTATTTTAGCAGAATTTTGAACTATTTGTACGGGTTTTTTTATGAGTGTAGAGCTGTCGTCTGCCAATATGACATCCTGGATTCATATCACGGCAGTGCCAAAAAAGATACATATGAACTTTTTTAAATTTTATTTTGAAATATATAATTCCAGACCACCTATTTATAGGTTTTGCCAGCGTTTTGCCAACGTTAAAAATTTTGTTTCTCCAGTACTTTTCCGGCGCTTTTTGAACTGCTGGTCCTTTTGTCTATTGACGTTATCATATTGGAAATGGGAAAGCAATTTTTACGAGTACTTCTACCACCTTGCCATCGCTTTCCCGTTTGTATTTTTCTGGCTGGGATAATATATGAAGTCGTTATCAAATGTTGGCGCCCTATGCTCCAGTGGGAGTTAGAGGAATATATATACAGTGGTGGCCACGAATTTAACACAATTTAAGTTTTTTCTAATTTTATTGTTGTTGCCTTTATTTTTAAAGATTAAACTAGTGGCTAAATTCGCCACGAAAGGCAAGGAGATGGTTCAGAAAATTGTACAGAATTTTAACGTAATGTTTGTTTTTTCATTTTGTCACTTGTTTTAAGTGGGCGTGGCTTTTAACGAAAAATTAGCGATATCAACCTTTTATCAAATTACATAGTAAAATTTAGGCAGTACTGATCGGTTCTGTACAAACTGTTTATTTTTGGAAATCCTATAATATTTCCTTAAGTCTTGCATTATTTTTATCTACAAATAGTCGCCAGACTTAAAATTGTAGCACTTTAAACATGACCAAATTTTTCTTTGTTTTTAGCGATTTTTAATAAAGTTAACAGCACTGTTATTCTGTAAATTTCCTAGTGGGGCGTTTTTGGCCAAAAGTATAAAAATTAACCCCATATGGATCACGTTACACAAAATAATTATTTTTATCCAGTTGAGATTATTTTTTATAAATTTAATGGCTTTACAATCTCGTAGTCATAATTAATATTAAGTTCCATGGGTCTTTTCTGACCCCAGGCCACTAATTATATCGACAATCGACATCTCCAAATTAGGCATTTTAAAAAATCTTTAAAATTAATTAAAAAAAAAATACGTTTTTGCATTTTTATCAAATTCGTGGGTCATTTTGGATTCCAGGCTAAAGTGGGTTAATGATATCCGATGAAGTCAAAATTCCATGTATGAATCATTTTGACTATATTAAATAAATAAATGGAATAAAAAAGATTTTTTTTCGAAATTTCGAATTTTGGGAATTTTTAATAGTAACCCGGTGAAAAATGCTCATATACGCTCAAACATGTTCATATATGGTTTATGTATGGACACATATGAATAAATATGAATTTTTTATGAACATATATGGATTTTATATGAACATATATGGAAGTATATGTGATTCCATATATGGAAAAAATTTCATATACAAACATATATGGAAGCATCTGTTATTTCATATATGGAAATGGCACTCATTTATGGACAAATATGAAAGTATATGTTATTCAATTTATGCAAAAGGGACTTGTATATGTAAAAGGAACTCATATTTGGATAAATATGGAATTATATTTAATGCCATGAATAAAAAAAGGAACATATGTAGCGCCTAATTTGAATGTCATACATAAATTTATATCTATCGTACAACCTTATAATAAAGGACAGCAACGTTCGCATGTATTCGCATATATTTAATAAATATATATGTTCATATATGTCCATATATGAACATATATGAACATATACTTAGGTGTTACCTCATTTTTCGGATCCATACATATATGGTTGAACCATAAATCTTCATATATGGACATTTTTCACCGGGAATACACTTTTTTTTCCAAACGGGACAATTTTCGTCCAACTTTCGGCACGGGTTAACGTTTTCCAAAAAAAAATCGATTTCTTCCATTTGAAACCATTTCCAATAAAACTGGGGGGTGTAATGACAAATCTATTTTTAAGGGACACTAATATATGTACATTAGAGTGGTCCAAAAAAAAAAAAGTTGGAATTTTCACGCTCCACAACCCTACAAATATGCCACTTTGAAAAAAAATGTAGTCTGATCAAAAATATCACCAAAAAAGTTTTGTTTAGAGGTAGCACATCGCAATTGAAGTGTCGAGGTTGCACTTGTTCTATTATTTTTAATTAATTCAAAATAATGGAAAAAATGAGAAAAATTAAATATAATTATTATGATCGCGACATATCAAATCTAATATATTTTTAGGTGTACATTACGAATATGAAATCAAAATTGAAATCGGAGTCGCGGATTTCGCGAAATTTGAAAATTACATACAAAAAATGATCAACTTCGATCAGGATGTTTTCTTATATTTACCAATACGAAAATTTCGTTTTTGCATTAATATATATCTGCTAAATGTCCTATTATGTGGGATAGGGTTTTTGGTAGCAATAAAATTATAGCAATCTAAATAATAGCGAAATATTAAAAAATGTCAAATTTTAACTTAATTTGCAAGGATATCTGTTATCCTTTTTAAAATTAAAATCAGTGTTATATATAGTGAAGGTCCTTGGTAAGTAAATTGCAAAAGTATAACAAATTGCATTTTTCGATAACACCGTTTACAGGTAATTAGGAAAATATCTCAAAAAACTTGAGTTTTTTTGAATTTTCAAAAACCGCGAATAATTCATAAACCACAAATTTTTTTTAAGTTTCGATTGCTGATTCATAATCTCCGTTAAAATAAAGATCAGATTTGAGAAATTTGCGCATACAAGGCAAAAACAAGTTTAATTTTTAATTACATCTTTTCGGAAAATTTCGAAAATTTGACTAAAATATGTATTTTTTTGTATAAATTTAAAAAAAACCGCGAATTACTTAAAAGTTACTTAATTTTTTTAAGTTTTGATTTCAAATTCCTTATATTCACATTAATTAAGACCAGATTTAAAAAAAAATTGTTAAATAATAGCGTACAGGTTAAGAAATAATTAAATTTAAAGTCAACCCTACTTTTTGTATAAACTACTCTAGAGATAAATTACTAATTCTTAAAAGACAACTTTTTGTGCTACCTCTAAATAACAGCGGATTTAGCTGAAACTTGGCACAGAGAGTTTTTAGACATTAAGGATTAGGGGCGACATTGTGGAGGTCGCGAATTCCAACTTTCATGTTTTTTTGGACCACTCTAATGTACATATATATATATAACAAATGTTTTCATGGAAGAATTCAAACTTAGAGTCCCAGCCAAAATTAGGTTTCAGAAATTGAATTTCGCTTGGAAGAATAAACTGGTAAATTAACAAACTTGATTTTTCGCATGAATTACTCAAAAACTTAATAGTGTTTACCAAATTTTAAAAATTTTCTGCGAAGTCTTTGCATAGTTTACTCGAATAATCTAATTAAATTAGAATTTTACCAATATGTTGGCATCAATTTCTTGTAAATTTGAGAAAATTCAAGAAAAATCGTAGGTATTCTACAATATATTTGCGTTTATGTTAATATTAAAAAATAAGAAAATCCCGGGATTTTTGGGAAATAATCCCGGTATTCGGGATTTTGCCAATCCCGAAAATCTCGGGGTTTTCCCGTTTGGCATCCCTAGTATGTAATATATCGAATTATCCATTGCAAGATCATTTTAACAAATTTGGGGTTTATATCATCGAGACCTTGAATTCGATTTCACTCTTCTAAAACCTTCAACAACATCTACCATATTTAGACAGTGGAAATCAAATTCCATAGTGTCACAAGGTGAAAGATGGTCGTAAAACTCAGGCTGAACCACTGGCATAGGAATATTGACAAAATTCTCATTAAGCAAATCGATATTATCAACCATCATATGATCAGTAGTCTTACAAATATCAATATCACGTACTTGCTTCCAAGTTTTTTTTATTGTCAACTGCTGCATTAAATTTATCAAAATAATAAGATGATTTATCGTGTTTAGTTTTCGAAACAACATACTTTCTAGCCAAACGGTATTCATTTTGGTATTCAGGTGTTTTATAACTTCTCCACATCGGTCTTGCATTATCATTTGATGTGTTAAGTAATAGTTTATTCTGTTTCCTTAAAGTGTAATAAAACTTTACGGTTTATTTTTTCTTTATTTCTTGTTGTTATTGTTTGTTAACAATATCTAAATATTAAAAAAAAAAAGCAAAAACAAAATTAAACGCAATCGAGAGAAAGATGTTGATGCCTACTCTGGGTATAACATGAATAGAAAAAAATGGCCACAAACAGCTCTCAGAGAGCTAGCAATTCAAATTATTTTGCACCTCTGCAAACTATCGATGATGACGATAATGATGAAACAATTATCGAACCAAAGATTACTCTATACGTAAAATTTCCATCTAATATTTTCTGAATGAATGAAATTATCAATTGAACTAAAAGAGCTATTAGTTGTGAACTAGGTCTTTGGTTCAAATCAGTGAAGAGTTCAATTGAACTAGTTGCACCCAACTGATGATATAACAGCTGATTAAAACAATTTACCCAAATTTACACGAAAAAAAGTCTGGGCTTTCTCGTGCAAGCAGAACAAGAATATTACTCTCTCATGACAGCTCTCATTTACCCAATTGTGTAATAAAAAAACGCTTTTTGGTAAAATTGGACTCCCGCGGGATCCCAATGTTGAGTACCCGAACACAGCGAATATTCACAACTCTTTTCCGAATGATTTTTCTGTAGAAGATCTAATTCTAGTTATGTTTTTTTTATATTACATATTACAATTTTTACAAACACAATTTTACAAATTTTACAAAAACAATTTTACAATTTTTGTACAATTTTGCATTGTTTTAACACCAATATTTTCCACTTTTTACCAATTCTAAATAAAATAAATTCTTGTTCAAAAACAAAATCAGCTGCTAAAAATGTTACCAGTTATTATTATTTATTTTAAATGTGGGGAAAGAAAGGATTACCAACATGTTGTGTAATTAAATAAATTACACAATACAAGAAAATAAGAAAAAAACTTGATGCATCGCAACGGCGTCCAGCGTACCAATGCCATTTCTAATAGACTTTGGGACGCAGACCACGAATATGATCTTAAGCGGGGAATACACTAAGGAACATTCGTGAAAAAATGGTAATATTTTTACGAATGTTGATTTGTGTATGTTAATGTTCGTGTTGACATTCGTGCAATTCTTGTTTACAAAATTTTTTGATATTTTTTGTTCCCTGCTCAATGTTCCTTTTTGAAGGAAAATAATTTTGTTGATAAACTTTTCAAGGTTAATTGATTTATAAAAAAATGTGCTTTCTTTTTTAATTTTTTAACTTCAAGAAAGAGTTAACTGAAACCGAAAAAGTAAATTTTTTTAAAACAGGGATTCTGTGTCAAATCTTAATCCATAAATTTCAGATAAGAACATTCAAACATGTTAACGAAGGGATTAACAGTTTAAGTGCTAACGTGCTATCGTTGTAAAATAGCATGAATTTTTAAGTTTAACACAAAGAAAGTTGTCAAATATACGAAAAAGTCTAATTTACTAATTAACATAGTACGAACTGTGAATTCCATCAATGTTTTAGTGAATTCAAGTCCGGATTCCTAAAAATTTACGATTTTAAAATATGCCCGTTCAAAAATGTACTTTATTTTCATCATAGTAAATTCATACAAAATAATTTCAAAGAAAAAAGTTAAAAAAGTTGTAATTCAGATTCAATTTTCTGAAAATGTTGATGTAAAAGCTATAATTATTTTGATAAAATCCAACTAAAATGATTTAATATGAACTACCATCATTTGCAAATTTTTTTCAAGTTCGATTAAGGGATTTTGTAGAATTTACAAAATAGAATATTAAGAGCAATATTTATTTTAATAGCAAGGGTATCTTACACCCTTCACCTTTACCATAGAAATTTTAAATTTCACTTTAGGTGAAACTTTAACTGGACATTGTAAGAAATTTTAAAGAAAATACTTTTTTTTTTGAAAATTAAATTTTTTCACGAAAAATATATTTTTGAATTATTTTTTATTAACGAGACAAACACGTTTATTTCGATCGGATGAATTGTTCAGACTCCAAAGAAAATTAATGCTCGCAATCATTCAAGGTCTTCATTGCCCGTTTTTTAACAATTTGGTATAAGGGTAACTAGCCGTGACTTGCAGCTCATAACGGATTTACAAATGGAAACTTCATAATTTTGGCACACGTAAGTTATACAACGATGTTAAATAAGAGACAGATTTTCAACTTATTTTTAAATCTTAACATAAAAAAACAAAATCTTACAGTTTTTTATAAGATCTAAATGTGCTCTTAGATTCCGGACTTTTTCCAAAAATTAAATTTTTATTGTAATTTCGTTAATTTTTTTATTCTGTAGAACTTCTCTATGCGGTTTACTTTGAGTTTTATAACATTATTTCAAATTATGCGGTTTTTGCAATAATAGGAACGCGTCTCACATTTTTGCATGTGAGTGAAGTCTTTTTACGGCGGTTTTCCCATATTTGAGTGTACTTTTAAACTCAATTTACACTACAACCCAAGACTAGTAGTTTTTAAAAGCCTCCAGATTTCCTTCAAAGTTTGTATGGAATGTAACAATTTATATGAAATCCCCAAGAACATTTTTAAAATGCCTTACTTAATTATATATAAAGTGAAATATTGTGTACCCGAGTAAAAAAGTGTATATAAAATTATATGTGAATGGATATATTTGCAATATGTAACTGGATATAATTTCATCCGAAAAATGGTCATATTAAATTGTATCATATTAGATATAATTGTATTTACAAGGATACAAAGTTATATCAAATGATAAACTTATATCCGAATTTTGTCCCGATCAAATTGGATATAAGTTAATACAATACGATATGATTAAATTTAAATGATAAAAAAACTTTGAATTGGAGGGCAGCAGGATTTCGGGTCCTCCACACTCAGGGGTGTGATGAAAATCGAAAACGAACAGTTTTTCAATCTAGAATAATTTGTTTCGCGAAAATCAAATTGGCTTCAAATTATTATTTATCGTTTTATTTGACGCCGCACATCTAAATTAGGAAATAAAAAATAATTGGTATTGTACAGATCCATCATCACATGCCTGACTGTCAGCCGAGGGCTATTTTTGATAATGAGTAACTATTAAAGACGTTAATGTATAAATCTGTTATTCTTTAAAAACTAGATAATTTTTTATCAAATATGGGAATTTTCTTTGGACTTAAAAATTTTTTTTAAATATGTTAAGCTTTTTTTTATTTTAAATAAAATTTTAATGGTTAGCCCGGCAATGCACTTCTTTTTTGTTGTAGGCTCATAGTTCCCGATTTATGGAGCTGAAGAAGATCTACAACAATATTCAATGGCTTATTTCTCCACTCAAAACTTATCGGACCAGAACAAAATATATATATCGTTGGAAAGGTACTTGAAATACCTTTCCCATGATATGCAACATGCCTAGACTTATTAACCCATTACGAGCCGGGCCATGATTTTAAATGTTAATTTTTTTTAAATTGGATTTTTTAAATTAAAAAAAAAACTGCTAGAAGTAAAAAAGCTCAGAAAATATTAATTTAATTAAAAAATTGAGTAAAACATATAAAAAATTGTTTTTGATCAAATATTACATTAATCTCGAATATATTAGTTAATCTCGAACTTTGGTTTGATATTAACTAATATATCGTCGGCTTGCTTGCAAGAAGTGGTATGGTTTTGGTTTTAACAGGTTTTCAGGAGAGCGAAAAAACTGATTTATATTATCCTTTTAAGATATTTTATTGACATATGCCCTAATGATTCACGACCTTATTTATTACAATCATTATTAAAGCATATGATGTCAATGAAATATATTAAAAAAATATTAAAAGCCGTTAAAGAACACATAACACTACTTGCAGGCAAGCCGACGATATTGTTATATAAAAAATAAAATTAAAAATATTTTTCGTATCTATTTATATATAAAATTTTTAACGGTTTTATCAATAATATATTCCTATATATACAATTTGCAATAAAGCAAATACTGATGTATGATTTAATATGATTACATATGAGGAAATTTCTAAAAAAAATTCTAATATATCATCATATAAAAACATATAAGGTCGCACACAATATTTTATATTATCATATATTTTAATATTAAAAAATATATGTTATATATACTCTTTTTTACTCGGGTACTTACAATTATTTATAGTTTTATATATGCCGATATATAATTACATAAATTATAAAATTTTTTTGATATGGCTTCACATACAGTTTTATATTATTATATAGTGTCATGCTGATTTGCATATACGCCTATATAAAATTATATATTATATATATTATTACATAAACTTGTTTATAGCACATATAATTATATATAGGCCAATATGTTATAATATCAAGTCACATATGTCCCCATATAAAAATGTTTGAAGGTATAAAATCTGATATATAATTACATAAAATTGTATATGATTCTAGTTAAAACCATATGTGACCACATGTAAATATAAATACTTATATGCACTTATATAAAATAATATATGATTATATCAAAACTTTTTTACTCGGGTTAAAAAAAAACTTTTAGAAGTAAAAAAGCTCAGAAAATATTAATTTAATGAAAAAATTGAGTAAAACATATAAAAAATTGTTTTTGATCAAATATTATATTAATCTCGAATATATTAGTTAATCTCGAACTTGGGTCTGATATTAACTAATATATCGTCGGCTTGCCTGCAAGAAGTGCTATGTTTTTGGTTTTAACATGTTTTCAGGAGAGCAAAAAAACTGATTTATATTACCCTTTTAAGATATTTTATTGACATCATATGCCCTAATGATTCACCACCTTATTTACTACAATCATTATTAAGGCATATCAAGTCAATGAAATATATTAAAATCATAATATAAATCAGTTTTTTCGCCCTCCTAAAAACCTGTTAAAGAACACAACGGTAACCACTACTTGCAGGCAGGGTTACCGTTGTGCGACTAAAGTTGCAATTTGCAACCTTTTTGATGGCCTTTGGCTTTATGTGCGACTTTTTCAAACTACCCGGTGAAAAATGTCCATATATGAACATTTATGGTTCAACCATATATGTATGGATCCGAAAAATGAGGTAACACCTAAGTATATGTTCATATATGGACATTAGAGTGGTCCAAAAAAAAAAAAGTTGGAATTTTCACGCTCCACAACCCTACAAATATGCCACTTTGAAAAAAAAATGTAGTCTGATCAAAAAAATCACCAAAAAAGTTTTGTTTAGAGGTAGCACATCGCAATTGAAGTGTCGAGGTTGCACTTGTTCTATTATTTTTAATTAATTAAAAATAATGGAAAAAATGAGACACATTAAATATAATTATTATGATCGCGACATATCAAATCTAATATATTTTTAGGTGTACATTACGAATATGAAATCAAAATTGAAATCGGAGTCGCGGATTTCGCGAAATTTTAAAATTTCATACAAAAAAGGATCAACTTCGATCAGGATGTTTACTTATATTTACCAATATGAAAATTTCGTTTTTGCATTACTATATATCTGCTAAATGTCCTATTATCTGGGATAGGGTTTTTGGTAGCAATAAAATTATAGCAATCTAAATAATAGCGAAATATTAAAAAATGTCAAATTTTAAGTTAATTTGCAAGGATATCTGTTATCCTTTTTAAAATTAAAATCAGTGTTATATATAATGAAGGTCCTTGGTAAGTAAATTGCAAAAGTATAACAAATTGCATTTTTCGATAATACCGTTTACAGGTAATTGGGAAAATATCTCAAAAAACTTGAGTTTTTTTGAATTTTCAAAAACCGCGAATAATTCATAAAACACAAATTTTTTTTAAGTTTCGATTGCTGATTCAAAATCTGCGTTAAAATAAAGATCAGATTTGAGAAATTTGCGCATACAAGGCAAACACAAGTTGAATTTTTAATTACATCTTTTCGAAAAATTTCGAAAATTTGACTAAAATATGTATTTTTTTGTATAAATTAAAAAAAAAAAACGCGAATTACTTAAAAGTTACTTAATTTTTTTAAGTTTTGATTTCAAATTCCTTATATTCACATTAATTAAGACCAGATTTAAAAAAAATTGTTAAATAATAGCGTACAGGTTAAGAAATAATTAAATTTAAAGTCAACCCTACTTTTTGTATAAATTACTCTAGAGATAAATTACTAATTCTTAAAAGACAACTTTTTGTGCTACCTCTAAATAACAGCGGATTTAGCTGAAACTTGGCACAGAGAGTTTTTAGACATTAAGGAATAGGGGCAACATTGTGGAGATCGGGAATTCCAACTTTCATGTTTTTTTGGACTACTCTAATGGACATATATGAACATATACATACGTTCAACGTTGCTGTCCTTTATTATAAGGTTGTACGATAGATATAAATTTATGTATGACATTCAAATTAGGCGCTACATATGTTCCTTTTTTTATTCATGGCATTAAATATAATTCCATATTTATCCAAATATGAGTTCCTTTTACATATATGGAAAAATGTATTCTTCGAAATATGTTCATATACAAGTCCCTTTTGCATAAATTGAATAACATATACTTTCATATTTGTCCATATATGAGTGCCATTTCCATATATGAAATAACAGATGCTTCCATATATGTCTGTATATGAAATTTTTTCCATATATGGAATCACATATACTTCCATATATGTTCATATAAAATCCATATATGTTCATAAAAAATCCATATTTGTTCATATGTGTCCATACATAAACCATATATAAACATGTTTGAGGGTATATGAGCATTTTTCACCGGGTAGTCTAATTTTGCCAATTTTCCTAACTTTGTGCGACATTTCCCCCTTTTCTGTAAAGTCAGTAATACAAATACATATTCTGATCTGATCTGGCACCTTATATAATTATATAGAAAGATGTTTTATTAGATCTCAACTGATCAGGTCAGATCTAACCTTTTTCACACGTGTAGACTAAGTTTTAGCAAGCTGCTAAATATGTGGACAATTTAAGTAAAAAGTTTAGGCTAAATTCAACAAAAATTTTACTTGTTGTAAAAAATTTTTGGTAAAATATCGCTTAAAATGTGAATTTTTCGACACTCCGGATCCGACCTAAGATATCACCACATTTATTATTGAGAGTATAGATATGTAGCATATAAAGACACATTAGCACGCGAGAAAAAACTACTGCAGATATTGCAAAATACACTTCGAAATACCTACATTTTGAATGATTTAATGAATGATGATTTTTGCTCTATCACTAGCAGTTTTCTCTCGTGTGTAAATGTAGTTCAAGGAGAAATTTATAGGTACGGAGGGACGAATTTTTGGCCACTGTGCTGTATCTCGCTTATCTTCCGAGAAATAAGGTAATTTCTGATTATGAAATTAAAAATATGGGAAATAGAGCCACCCATATGTGACCCTGATATCAGAGACATAAAAACATAATGAAGGAATTCACAGTTTAAGTGCTAATGTGCTATCGTTGTAAAATAACAAGATTTTTGAAGTTTAATCGATAGAAAATTGTCAAATTAATGACAAATGTGCACTGTGAGTTGCATCAATGATTTAAAAACAAATGTGATGTAAATTAACTGGCAAAATTTTAAAATAAGAAACACAAATTAGCTTTCAAAATTAGTTCAAATACGAATGAAGTTAATAGTTATGCAAAATTTCAATTATAAAAAATATTAGTTTAATCCAAAATTTTAAGACAAAATAACATAAAAATTAGTTCAATGGAAAAAGAACGCATTTAAACAGTCTTTTGTACTAATTTGTTTTAAGTGTAGGTAACCTCCCTAAATTGGGATTAATGAAAATTAAATTAACCAATAAGTTAAAAGTCAAAACCTGTGACTCGATGCTATCAACTCCCATTAATGAACTTGTACAGAAAAAAGTTTTCAAAACAATAAATTCTTCGATGGATTTCTTATATTTTTTTGTTTAAATTGTTAATTTCTTTTCGTTGAATGTGTTTTGTTTAAATAAAAAAGGTTAAACAAAAATTGTGCTACTTTTTTTTTTTGAAAAACAACTTTTTTGTGCGACTTTATTTCGAAAAAAACGACTTTTTGTGCTACTTTTTCAAATTTCTCAGCGGTAACCCTGCTTGCGGGCACGCCGTCGATATTGTTATATAAAAAATAAAATTAAAAATATTTTTCGTATCTTTTTTTATATAAAATTTAGAACGGTTTTATCAATAATATATTCCTATATATACAATTTGCAATAAAGCAAATACTGATATATGATTTAATATGATTACATATGAGAAAATCTCTAAAATATTTTATAATATATCATCATATAAAAACATAAGGTCGCATAAAATATTTTATATTATCATATATTTTAATATTAACAAATATATGCTATATATACTCGTTTTTACTCTATCTAATAATTTATATACTATACCCGAGGAAAATAAGTTAAATGTTAATAAAATACAATCATATCTTTTTTTGATATAGCCTGAAATACAATTTTATCTGAAAAAGTGTGGATCGAACTGTATTAATCCACCACCTTGGGTTTAATATGATGAAATATGACCCGAAAAATGGGTTTATCTAATTATATTTGTATTTTTGTCTAATAATATCAAATAAAATGTAACTTGATTGTATTAAATCTAATTTTATATATTTAGATAAAGGGTACGTTCGTAAATGCAGTAAATTTGTGCAACACTGCGGCAGTTATGCCAAGTTTTGTTGCTGATTCGTGATCAACTGTTGCATATGCTTAACTACTGCTCAACTACTGCACAGAGTTTGCTTTTTAGAACGTTTTGCAAAAAATAAAAAACATGTTCGCAATAACATTAATAAATATTAATTAGAAATTTATTAATTCAGTTCGAGGCCAATTTCCTTATTATGAATCAACATAAAACGATCGTCTTTTCATTCCTGAAAGTGTTAGAGGTTTTTGAAAGCAAAAACTCTGTGAAGTATTTGTTAGGAGAATATCCTGATGAAGAAAGGTGGCGGTTTTTGAAAGGAGTGCTTATTATGTTGATTCATAATAAGGAAATTGGCCTCGAACTGAATTAATAAATTTCTAATTAATTAATAAAAAGGTCGAAAAAACAATTTTTATTTTTTGAATAAAAATTAAAACCCAACATTAATAAATATTATTAAAAATCTTGATGGTAAATATGACAATTTTTTGTTAAGTTATAATAAAAAGAGTATTAAAAGAAAGATGAAACGGCTTTATGATTATTAAAAATCCAAAAAAAATGCTAAAAAATAAACATTACTTAAATTTGTATTAAGAATTTTTATATAATGCACTACTTACTCTTTAATTGTATTAAATGATTTTAACATAGAAATTTAGAACGCGCACTATTGCATCAGAAATTAAAATGATGCGATAGTTGCAAAAATTTGCGGCAGCACTGTCAATTGTTTTTTTTTTTTTTGTGTTTTGGTTTGCTTGTAAAACAAGCGGTTGGCGAAGTATTTAACAGATACTTATACGCCAGTACTAGACGATCCATCGGATATATACACAACTTAAAGATTTATTTTGTGTTTTAGCAAATCTGTTTGTATAGCTGCAAATTAGAGTTGAAAAAGACGAATCCCAAGATTTTATACATAGCGTGAAGGTAATGAGTATGCGTGAGACGAAGAAAACATGTGATGAAGCAGGAAGAAAGACAAAAATAGTAGATACAGATAAAGAACCATAAAAGTAAAGATGACTCGATAAAAATTAGATGTCGATTTGGCATGTGCTAAGATAGGCACCGAGCTTTTTGAAAAGACCATCTTGAAAGGTGTTAAGTAGTGTATGAAGGTTGTCAAATTTCGTAAAGAAATCAAAATTTTTTCTTATGTTAGAATATTTCGGGCAAATGAAAATTACGTGGTCATCAGTTTGTGGTGTGTCGCATTCATCGCAATTAGCAGAGGATTCAGCTTTAATCATGTTTAGGTAGGGCTTGTTATACGTGTGACCTGCTAACAACCTATTTATAGTTTTTATTTCTTTAGAGGTTAGTGATGAGTTTGAGAACCAATGCTTTCTGGGTAAATTGGGAAACAAATTAAAGAATTTATATCCCTTTAAACGTGATATCTGTTTATATTCCAGGTTCCATTCTTCCCAAAGGATGTTATAAATTTTAGTGCATGCGTCTTTGAGTGACAATTGTGGAGCAATTTCAATGCCGTTGGTAATGGCAAGCTTGGCGTAATGATCTGCTTTTTCATTGAAAGGGAGTCAGTCCTACATGGGAAGGAGTCCATATGAACAATAGTGATGATATATTTGAACACTTTATTTTGTTAACTATTCTGTCAACTAGAAAGTTAAACATGGAGTTGTTTTTTATTAATAGGCATGAGTTTTTGCTGTCAGTAAAAATAGCTGCTCTACTGATACCCTCGTTGATTATAATATCAATTGACTTCTCTATAGCGTACAGTTCACCCATGAGGGAGGAAACTTTTGAGGCGATTTTAAACATATAATTACGGTTTGAGGAAATGTTGCATACCGCGCAACCAGTTGACTGGTTCATAATTGACGCATCCGTCGCCCAAATTGCATAGCCTTCTGCTTTAAGGTTGCATATTTTCTCCGAGTAGTAAGCCTTAAAAACATCTTTTGGAGGATTTGCTTTTGAGTTAGGAAACAGCTTCAGTAAGACTTGGATTTTGTCCGAAGTTACACCAGACAGAGTGCCACACATGTCATCGAAAATATTTTTAAATTTCAAATAAATGAATCCCATACTTGATTTTATGCACGGATTTTCAGAAACAAACGTATAAGATGGTGGATTAAAAATTTTCTGCTTAGCTAATTCCTTAGCAGCTAAGTACATACCTCGCTGTTTGGGTGGCAATATTAAGGCAAGAGCATAAATGATATGAACAATTGTTTGCATAAAAAAAACGTTTGACGTAAATCCGTGCTGTCAAGTGTTGTTTTTTTGAACGTTTTACTTTTATTATGCTGCAGTGATGCTTAACTATTGCATTTACGAACGTACCCAAACCTATTTTTCGGATGGTATTTCATCATATTAGACCCAAGGGTGGTGGATTAATACAGTTCGATGCGCCATTTTTTGGATCAAATTTGTATTTTAGGCTATAACAAAAAAGATATGTTTGTATTTTATATCATCTAACTTTTTTTTACTTGGGAAACTATAGTTTGTCCTATAGAAATTGAAATTCGTAACAATACTTTCAAGATTTGTGAAGAAATATCAATTTCCCCAATAAAGAAAAATCGAGAATAGTTACGCTTTCATCTTTTTAACGGATAGGGCTCGACAAATTTATATTTCTAATAAAATTAATTATAATTCTAGTACCATTAACGGCTCCACCACCCATGATGATGCCACCAAATATGATGCCTCCTCATATGATGGGTCAATATGCTCAATATGGTATGATGCCTCATATGGCTATGCCACCCTTTATGGGCCACGGCGGTATACACATGATGCCTCCACACATGATGCCTCCACGACCACTTTTCCCTGCAGCCATGGCAACTACCTCGGCAGCCGCAGCAGCTGCAGCACATGTGGCCGCTTCGGCTCATGCAGCAGCAGCTCAGCAGAAAGCAACGTTCCCTGCTTACAGGTAATATTGTTAAATATTTAACAAATTCTGATTTCCCAAAATACTAAAAAAAACATAAATTAAAACAATATTCTAGTAATGCCACCATAAGTGCACCACCAACTACAAATAACCCTAATGCAGCAGCACCTACAACGACTTCAACAGCGGCTACGTCAACAACGTCGCCATCGTCGTCAGATCCCTCAAGCAACACCAGCAAATCTCAGGTGGTTACAAATGCTAGCGGTGTTACATCGAAAATAATGCATCCTCCGGAAGATTTAAGCCTGGAAGAGTTAAAGGCACGCAAGATACAACATAGATTGAATAGTGGTGGTAATGCCACTGTATCAAGGTCTTCTACCTCAACGCCCAATACCACACATGGTCATAGTACGAGTGTTTATTCATCAGCAGCCACAACGGCTTCAACATCTTCCACGACGTCATCGCAAGCTGCATCAGCAGCCGCTACTGCAGCGGCTATAAATAAAGCACAGGAAGTGAGTTCTTATTATAGATATAAAAACTATAGTCAATAAAAAAAACTAAAGTCAACTTAAGAATGAGAAAATAAACTGTAAAGATCACAATTTTTCAAAAACAAAATTAAACATTCGCATCGGCAAAATTTTACAAAAAATTATGACAAATGGAAAAAATAACATGACAAAATGGGAGTAGGAGAATACACATAACATGCAACTTGGACATATGATAGCATCTACTGCTGGTAGAAAAGAACTTTAAGGACAGTTTTATAGTCAGAACTAGAACGAATGTTTCCTAAAATTTTACTTAACTCAGAAATTTTCAAACAAAATTTCTAACTTAAGAAATATTTAAGACAAAAATCGTTCTTAGTTCTGACTATGAAGCTGGGCCTTAGACATACATTTAAGACATACATTTACTGACAGTAAAAAATACTGGATATATTTATCAAGACTAAAAAAATCTGTAGAATAATGACAAATCAAGGGAAGTAATTAGACAAACTGCATTTTCACATTTTAGTTTTAAACATTAGCGAGCATATAGGATTTAATTTTGTATTTAACCTAGATGAGGCGTTGCCTCTATGCCCGAGTAAAAAAAATTGATCTTGCGCAATATCTAATCATATCCAATCTGATATTCTTTAAGATCTGCTGTAATATCTAGCTGATCCAATTAGATCCAAAAATTGGGTTTATCCAATGATATCTTATTAGATCCCATTGTATGTATGGTGATAAACTAAGGTCAACTTAGATCTCAAAATTGGGAAGTCCAATGATATCCTTGGGGATAAACTTAGATCTAATTTGTACCGAAAAATGGCAGATCGAATTAGATCCAGCAATACATTTGGGGATAAACCTAGATCTAAATTGATCCGAAAAATGACAAATCAAATTAGATCCAGCAATATATTTTGGGATTAAGTAAGATCTAAATTTATCCAAAAAATGACAGATCAAATTAGATCCAGTAATATATTTCAGTTTTGCGTAAGATCTTAAATTTTCCGATAAATTGCAGATCGAATTAAATCCAGTGATATATTTGGGTATTTGGTAAGATCTTAATTTATTCCATAAATTGCAGATCGAATTATGTAGATCCAGCAATTTATTTCGGTAAAAAATGGAAGATCGAATTAGAAACAGCAATATATTAGGGGATTGACATCTAAAACTATCCACAAAATGACAGATAAAATTAGATCCCGCATTATATTTGGGTACTACGTAAGATCTACATTTATTTGGGATTAAATAAGATCCCAGACAGATATTGACAACTGTTCAAAAAATGATACACTGGCAGAGCACTGATTTTTATAAGAATTACAATATTTTGTCAAAATAAGGTTTAAACTCAGAAGGTCTCGAGTTCGATACCGTTCACGGTATTGTAATTGAGTTTTTTTCAATTACAATTACATGTAATTGTGTAAATGAATGTGTATTTAATAACAAAATGTAATGATTAACCCCCAGGTCTACTGGATATCCTATAATTTCGATAAATCTTCCATTACTTTTATCCATATTTACCATGACAGTGCATTAAACATGAAAAAAATTTTCTTTGTTTTTAGTAATTTTAAAATAAGGTTAACAACACTGAAATTTTTAACTTAATAGGATTGTGATATACAACCAAGATATAAGAGATCAGTCAAGTGTGCGTTATAGTATAGAGAATTCCATATTAAAGCTTCAGTATTGTTAATTTTATGGGCGCGTTAGCCATTTTAACTCACGCTCCTAAACAAAAACAAATTACTCAAGCACGAGCATTTCGTGTCTTACTCACGCAGACATGAGTATATTAAAAACTTACTCACAATCAGAAAATTCTTACGCAAAACAGTAAAAATTACTAAAAAACATATGATGCAAAAAATAAACTCCCACACGAATCATGCACGGGTTATATATTCTTACTCACGCTCACGTACGAATTATATATTCTCACTCTAACGGGCGAATTACTTTGGTATAGTAATTATTACTCACGATCACTTGTGAATAACTTCACTCACGATCGTGTCATGCGCCAATCCCTAGTAATTACAAAA
Source organism: Leucophora obtusa (assembly GCA_949987735.1). Taxonomy (NCBI): domain Eukaryota; kingdom Metazoa; phylum Arthropoda; class Insecta; order Diptera; family Anthomyiidae; genus Leucophora; species Leucophora obtusa. The sequence goes on along the minus strand of OX465298.1, from coordinate 110,687,510 downwards.
TCTAAAACTAGTTCAAAATCATTTTTAATATGGAACCACATTTAATACAATACGGTTTTAAAAGGACCTTATACATATATTTTTATATAAAATCACTTTGAAAAAATTGCTAATGTGGGATAATATATAACACTATGCGACAGTCAAAATCGGGATGGGATGAAACCAACGGGAAATGTTACATCGGTCAAAAACAAGTTATACGTGTCCCGGCGTTTCGCTGGGTCACCCCTAGGACTCGAGATATATCTTTTTTTTGACATAACTCGAGAACCACTAGTCCGATTTTGCTCAAACAATTTTAAAAAAATTAAAAATTACAATTCCTTTAATCTTTTCATATAACGTTTTTCTATATACTCAACAGTTTTGCCGGTAAAAATAAATGTTTGTTACCGCTACCATAAAAATCAATAACCTTTTGTTTATTACTTTTTTTTTAATATTTTAGGCAAAAAATATTTTTTTCTTCATACATTTATTTTTACCGGTAAAACTGTTGAGTATATAGAAAAACGTTATATGAACAGATTAAAGAATTGTAATTTTTAATTTTTTTAAAATTGTTTGAGCAAAATCGGACTAGTGGTTCTCGAGTTATGTAAAAAAAAGACCACCAAAGGTCAAATCGATATATCTCGATTCCTAGGGGTGACCCAGCGAAACGCCGGGACACGTATAACTTCTTTTTTACCGATATAACTTTCCCCGGTAGTTTGAACCCTTCCCGATCACTGACCCCTACCATTTGTCTCACAGTGTAATTAATAATTACTAATTATAGATGATTGTATAAAGAATGTTATATCGTTATATATAAAAGAAATCATGAAATATTGTAGATATGAAACCATACTAAGTTATATATGGGTTCATATGCGTCAATATATAATCATATTTAACACCTATTATATAATATTTCTTAAATGGCTCCATATATAGTTTTATATTATTATGTATAGTGTCATACTAAATTATATATAAACATATATGTAATTATATCTTTTATATATTACTTTGTGTACTTATATATAGCACATACACTTATATGCAGGCCAGTATGTAATAATATAAAATCACATATGTCTCAATATTAAAACCTTTGAGGCAAAAATATTTAATATATGACTATATAAAAGTCTATATGCTTCAATTTAAAAGCATATGTGGCCATATCTAACTATAAGTTACTATATGTAATTACATAAAATAATATATGATTATATCAAAACTTTTTTACTCGGGTGTTTAAATGATACGATATATCAAAGTATATGGCACTATATATAGTAGCATATATTTAAAAATCGCCCAAGTGACAAGGAAAATCGTATTCTAGGGATCAAAATAAGAAACTTTGCCCGAGGAACCACACCTCTAAAACGAATTCTGAATTCCCGACTTTTGATGTCCCAAATTTTGAAAAATCCCACTTTGACCCATTTAGAGTGCCCCAATCGAGTCGAAATGTCTGACCGACCCCCACTAACTTTGGAGGGCCGACCCACCCATGCCAGTGGCACACCCCTTGAACCCCCCTGGGTGGTTCCCCGTACAAACATTTTTTCATGTAAAGTGCCAAAAATTGTGATTTTTTGAAATGTTTGTATGGGGAACCCCCAAGGGGTGTTCCAGGGGTGTGCCACCTTCATGGGTGGGTCGGCGCTCCAAAGTTATTGGGGGTCGGTCATACATTTGGACTCGATTGGGGCACTCTAAATGGGTCAAAGTGGGATTTTTCAAAATTTGACCCTACCGGTCAAAAGTCGGGGATTCAGAATTTGTTTTAGATGTATGGTTCCTCGGGCAAAGTTTCTTATTTTGATCCCTAGAATACGATTTTCCTTGCCACTTGAGCGATTTTTTTGTCTCCCTACAAATCGACTCGCCCTACTATATATATTATCATATCTGGAACTGTATTAAAAATTTTGATCATGAGGTACCATATATGACCATATATTGTTTAAATGGCACCAAATATAATAATATATGGTTTAAATGGCACCATATATACTAATATATTGCTTAAATAACACCATATATAAATATATATGGCACTGTATATAGTAGCATATATTATCATATCTGCAACTGTATTAAAGATTTTGTTCATGAGGTACCATATATGACCATATATTGTTTAAATATCACCATATATGATAATATCTGGTTTAACTGGCATCATATATAGTTATATATTGTTTAAATCATACCATATATAATTATATATTGCTAAAATGCCAACATATATATTAAGATTTAGCTCTATATACAACTATATATACAATAAGATCAGCCATGCTATGTAATATATAATCATATACCATATCTAATGTTATAAAGGCCGATATCTAATTAGATGAAATTATATATGTCATAATATAAAGAAAAATTTTGGAAAAAGACGTCATATATAATTATATGATATGTAATATATGCCACATATGATTATATATAATATTTTTTACTCGGGTGTGTATTGTTATTGTAACGAAAGTAATAATAATCACATTAAGGTCATTTGCCATTTTTTTCTGTAGAAAAGTTGAATATAACATAGAGTTAACTTTTAAGCTACATTCACAGTGATGGAGTACTCCACTCTACAGAGTGGATTTTGTTCCTTTCTTTTTCGCACTTACATATTTTTTGTATCATGCCATCTCTATTTTAGTACACTCCACTCTGCAGAGTGGTGTACTCCATCACTGTGAATGTAGCTTTAAGGCAAATGTGAGAAACAGTTTCATAGAAACTTATTGTTGATCAATTGACTAAAGATATTCGCAGTTTTATCGGAGAGTGAGACCATATGTAAAGTACAAAAAAAATTGATGTAATAGCACTCAAATGATGCGTACTAACGCGCTGAAGGCGAAAAAAAAAATTAAGTTTCTTAGTTCCCTACCAGCGTTTAAAGTTGGACTTTCTAGTGTATATACGTATGTAAAAACACTTTAAAATTTTTGCACGAAATTTTCATAACAAGCAGGCCGCTACCATTTTATTCCACTAATGCATCCTTTAGGAAAAAAAAACATGCATGAAAATTATAGTATTTTAAAACTTTTGCTTTTATGAATTAGGCAAGTGTGTACTATAATTAATCCTTAGAGCATACACAATTATTATACTCCTTAACTTCCAACTTTTAAGACCAATTTTGCTAAAAAGTTTAAAATTTCCATCTTAAAAACGCAATAGTGAACCGTTAAAGAAAACGGTTGAATGCTTGTTTTATGATAAGCTCTGTCCTTACGCTCTGTCCTTTGATACCTATTTGCATGTTCTGGAATTAGTGGCCTATTCAAAGTGCAAAAAAATTTTAAATTCACTTATTTGAAACAATGGTATTCTTGAATTCTAACAATTTTGGTATTTTCGAAAATAATATTCAAAAAATATTCTAATTGTCAAAGACAGAAAACAGATGCATTTATAAATTTGAGTCGCCATATTAAAGAAAAAATGTGAATTGTAAAAAGTTTGTATTTTTTTCTGTGTAAAAAATTTGATATGGCTGCAGTTATATCTGGCATCATATATGTATAAATTGATCTTGTTAGCTCTGAGAAATGGATGGAGCTATTGAATCAGTTTGTATTAGATCTGATCCAGACTGATACAATCATTTAAAATCTGATTTGAAATTTGTTCCATAGTTTATAATTTGATACAATTACATCTGATTTGAAACAATTTTTTCTAAACCGATAGAATTATATCTCAGAAATTTCTGTGTCAAAAAGCTTTAAATTAATGTTTATTTGGATGCAAATTAAAACAATTTTGGTTTACTTTTAAATTATTTAGACCATTTTCACAATGTTTTATTAGCTACTAACTCGGAATTTAACTCACACTTTTTGTGTTTTTTTCCATATAAAATTTTAATTTAACTGCCACTTATATTTTAACGCGAAATTCTATAATCTGGGCTTATTGTCATTAACAACCCTATAAACAATTTCACTGAAATGCAAATGAAGTTGAATGCCAGCACTGTTTTCCAGTTTTAAGGTTTGAATACTGCTTTCATTACATTTTACCATGGATGGTAACCGAAACGAATGCGGTTATCGTTAGGGTAACGATATTTTAGGTTATTTCGGTAACGGTATTTTAAGGATAACGCTATTTCATTTATTTCGGTATCGGTATTTTAAGGATAACGGTATTTGAGTTATTTCGGTAACGGCATTTTACAGATACGATATTTAGGTTATTTCGGTAACGGTATTTTAAGGTTAGTGGTACTTCAGTTATATCAGTAACGGTATTTTAAGGGTAACGGTAGTCAGTTATTTCGATGCAACTCGTAATTTTTTTTTACAAAAAAACAAACGAGATTAAAAACAACCAATTTATCAACTTAATGTACAAAAAATACACAATAACCACATGAAATTATCAAAAGCAGAAAATTAAAAATAACGGTAACGGTATTTTAGGGATAACAATATTTCATTTGTTTCGGTAACGGTATTTTAAAGGTATCGATATTTCATTTATTTCGGTATCGGTATTTTAAGGATAACGGTATTTCAGTTATTTCGGTAACGGTATTTTAAGGATAACGGTATTCCGGGTATTTCGGTAACGGTATTTTAGGGGTAACGGTAGTCAGTTGAAAGGGTTTTGAATCGATAACGGTATTTTAGCGGTATTGCCTGCTAACCCTGCATTTTACTTCAATAGCAAGGGAAACAATAATTCAAGTTTAAAATATTTTTTTAAAATAAACAAGTGCTAGAATTTGAAATCTACTTTACTTAAAACATAATTTAAACCACTTGAATTTTTAAAACATATGTACTTATTGGGAAATTGAAAATTAAAAAATTAAAATTTATGTGGAATTTGACATCTTTAACTGCAAGTTAGGTCAAACTACAGGTTATTTTGTTTATTGTTAATGGCCCTTAATATTTCCAATATAAAGTACACAATTAACTACCACCATCAATCGCCAATAAAACAGGAACCGTACTGGTTATGACTTATATCATAAAAGTCAGATTAAAAAAGTAATTTTTTGACTTTAATTTTTTTGAGCAAAAATAAAATTTGTTTTCTTTTATTTTTTTGAGCAAAAATAATAGTTATTTTCTGACTTATTTTTTCGAGCAAATATAAAAGTTCTTTTTTGACTTTTATTTTTTCGAGCAAAAATAAAAGTTATTGTTTCGACAAAAAACACATTCAAATATTAATATTTCGGCAAATTCATATCAGACACATAAAAATATGAGAAATCCCTATTATTAAAGTGTGCTCCATGGCAATTCTTAGATGTCGTTGATTACAAAAAAAAAAATTTACTCTTGCTCAAAAAAAGGTAAAAAAATAATTGTTATTTTTTGCTCGAAAAAATAAAAGTCAAAAAATAACTTCTATTCTTGCTCAGGAAAATAAAAGTCAAAAAATAACTTTTATTTTTGCCGAAAACAGTAAAAAAGAAAGCATTTTTTGGAAGACTAGTCCACAAGGATCATTATGATGTAGTTGAATTAGTTCTCCGATATTTGGTTCTATATGCTTTTTTTGTTTAAAAATTAAAAAATAACTGTTATTTTGGGTCCCTGGATAAAATGTTTTTTATTAGCATAAACATGGATAAATGGAAAACATTGTAGAGGCGATTCAATACGCTTTCGAGTGTACAATTTAAGGAAAAAGCCGGAATTAAACAGCATCTTCGCTATTAGACCGCCGAGTGTTCGTCTAAATTGGCAAAAAATTTTCATAAATAGTTTTATTTAACAGGATACAAACAACAGTTTTATTGTGGAATGTGATAATTACTAAAAAGAATTTGATCCTATTTTGCAAGACATTTGATTTATTTCATCCTTCATTATTTCAAAATTTGTATGTTCATCCTTACATTGTAGACTTCATTTGTATTGGACAGAACAAAAATTCCTCCTAAATTGTTTAAAATAGAGGAATCTTTTTTTATTTTTTGCATATGTTTATTTTTTGCATATGTTTATTTTTTGCATATGTTTATTTTTTGTTGTTTGACCTTTTTAATGTGTGTTTCTTGCAAGATAATTATTCTTTTGTAAATTTACCAATATTTTCCTTTAATAATTGTGACCTTCTCCGAGAAAAGGGACTTAGTGTGTCAAAAAACGGGTTTGGACTTAAGAGGGTGTAGAATACGATGAAATGAGTTAGATTTCTGATAAAAATTTATTTACCCCATAAAAACGTACAAAACAAACTTGGAAAAATCGATAAAAATGAGAAAAACATTAAAATTTTATATTTAAATGCGTTCTTCTCAAAACTTCATTTTCACACACTAGGTCCCTTTTCTCAGAGAAGGTCACATATATTGAATATTTTGTCAGTTTCAATAAAATTAAAAAATATAAAAAAATTGAAAAAAGTTGGAAAATTAAATTAAAGAAACAGTTACAAAAGAAAACGAAATGTTTTACAATAATAGTAACGGGTGGTCTTATACTGTAGGTTTAACATAACTATAAACAAAAGAAAATGTCAAAAAAATGTACACAAAACAACAATAAATTTTTGGGTTAACTATTAACTAAAGTTTAAACCTGCAGTATGAGACCAACCGTAAGATACATAATACAGTTTTGTAAACCCAGGTAGAAATTGCCAACGGTACAAAAAAAGTACTGGGAGAACACTGTTTTTTTCGCTATGCCAGTGCCACTCAAGAAGTGCGTTACCAGTACTGTTTTCTGCAAATTTACAACGGTTTGTTGAAATTTATTTAAATTAGCAATTTTATTGAATTTATTTTATTTAAATCCCGGTTAACAAATAGCTTTAAAACAACATTACTATTGAATGTATTTTTAATAAAATTTTATTCAAATTAATGTAATTGCTGTTATATACCAGATATTCACAGATACTGAATACAATTTGGATCCAATTACATATAGAACGAGATATCGTTGTACATAGTTCAAGATAGTGCACATGTGAGATATAGATCCTCCATGTAGATCTAATCATTTTCACACGAGTTGGCCGAACCATTTTTAAAAGAATTTTTAGAGAAAATTAATGCAAAGTAAATGCAACAAATATTAAAAAAATAAACTGTGTTTTTAATTAATTGAAAGTTTCTTTGTTACCACCAGATTGGCGAAAAAGTGCATTTAAATCACTGCCGGAGATTCATGTAATTTACAAAAAAAATTTTATATTTTAGATGTTTTTTTTTTACTCTTTTTAAATATTATAAAATGTTAAATTGTTAAATATACGCTTAAAATTAATAAAAATAATTCCAAATTGCATAAAAGAAGTGTTTTTTTTCTTCCCACAACCACATACCAATTAATTTCGCCTACTAACCATTGGGCGAATTCAATTCGCATAAAAACTAGTGAAAGTGAATTCAAGAATACCCAAATATTAGAATCCATTTTATTTTTTGCGTTATGTATTTCCAGAACAGGCACGATTATTGTTTTTGAAAATCTTATAACACGTTTATAAAATGGATTTTGTGTGAAAAATTAGTTTTATAAACCATTTAGAAATTTAAAAAGTAATTATGCATATGACCCTAAAACAATAACAAAAATTAAATTTATGCCCGTATTCTGGTAAATTTGTTATCTGTGACAATTTTTGGGCAGGTCTTAGAAGTACTGTATAAAAAACAACCAAGTTTTCCGAAGCTTTTATTGTTCTAAAATCATTTTTTTTTAAATTTGAATTTAAACAACAAATTTTCAATACCTCAGTAGCTCAATTGGTAGAGGTGGTGTGTACAAAAATATTGTTTCTTTACAGGCCTGGGTTCGAAACCCACTGAGGGCTATGACAATTTTTTTTTTTATTTTTTTTAATAGCAATATTTGTTATATCCACAAAGTAGATGACAATTTGTTTCATTGCAAAGAATAACTTGTAAAATCGTTAAAAAAAGTTGTTAAAACGCACAGATTTTTTTTTTTATTTATTATTTATTTGGTGTGAAAGTTTCGCATTTATAATTTAAAATTTTTTATTTTAAAGCATTTTTTCAAAATTATTAATATTTTAAAGATTTCGCAAACGCTATTAGAGTGGAAAAATAATTTGCATTTTAATTTGTTATAGACTTCAGTAATTTTGCAATTAAAAATTCAATTAGCGATATAACAAAAAACATAACAAATATTGTTATAAAAATAAAAAATAAAAAAAAAATTGTCATGTTTTCGACTTAACTACATCCGTTAACTCATAAAAAAACTCAAAGTGCATAAAAACGCGTTTAAGACGAAAACTAACACATTACTTTTCGTATGCACGTTAACTTTCAACACGGATAATTATCAACGTTGAAAACTCAACGTTTATACATTTTCGCATCTAAGATAACTTATTCGCGTTACTTCCTTAAAACTTTTGCTGACGTACGTTCGATTATAACGGAAAAATTATACACATAACCTGTTTAAAATTTTTTTATACGACAATCGGTTTAGCGTAGATTTGCTTTAAATACTTAACATTGATAGGCAGAGACAAAATACAGCTATTGTTATAAAAATAAAAAAATAAAAAAAAAATTGTCATAGCCCTCAGTGGATTTCGAACCCAGGCCTGTAAAGAAAGAACATTTTTCTACACAACAGCTCTACTAATTGAGCTATTGAGGTATTGAAAATTTGTAGTTTAAATTCAAATTTAAAAAATGATTTTGCCCGAATACGGGCATTAGTCTTGTTCAAAAAGTAAGTAATTAATCAAAAAACATTAGTCAAAATAATAAGTACATTTAGTTAAAATAAGCAAAACAGAAAAATTTTTTCTGCTGAGTGATTTTAGCTGAGTTTCGTTAAAAGCCGGTATATCCACCATTATTTTGAATTATTTGGTTGACTCTTTTTGGCATGCTGGCAATAAGCTTCCTAACTGATCCTTATTTTTAAAAACCTCCTTTCCAATTCTTTGTTTTAACTCTCCCCAAAGATTTTCGATGGGGTTTAAGCCCGGAGATTGACTTGGACAGTCAAGAAGGGCCACATGATTGCCTTGGAACCAATCCTTTACCAACTTGGAAGTATGCTTTGGATCGTTATCCTGCTGGAATGTCCATCTAAGAGGCATACTTTCCTCAGCATAGGTCAACATCGTATTTTCCAAGATATCTTTGTAGTGGAATCTGGTCATAGTGTCGGTGATTCGATGTATCGGACCGACACCATACCACGAGAAACAACCCCAGACCGTCTTCTTTGTAAAGCGAACATGGAATTCCTTACCCTTAGGGCGTCGAACATTCCGGGCACAGTCGTTTGCAAATAAATGAATTTTTGTTTCATCGCTCCACAAAATGTTTTGCCATTTTTTTTCACCGTCTGCTCCGGACCAATGGGAATGACTTCTTGCAAACGCCAACCTAGCCTTCAAATGTTGTAGTCTACGATGAACCGTTCGCGATGAAATTACATTTCCAATATCTGCAAGAGTTACAATACGGATATCTGTTGTTTTTGAAGTTTTTTTGGGTCTTCCGCGAGTTCCGACGAGATTTTTAGGCTTTAAAGCATTTTGTACAAAAAATAGCGATCGACTGATAGGTTCTGCTATAGAACAAAGACTTTGGCCACTTTCTCTTAGTCTTGAAACAATTTTTCTCTCCTCCGGAGAACAATGACTTTTTCGACCCATCGCTGATTTTTTTTTTACTATATATGTCGTTATGAATGAAGATAAACAACAGCAAATAACTAGCCTTTCAAAAAACTAGAGCAGACTGCGAAAATATTAAAGAATTCAGCAGTGTATTTATTATTTTAACCAAGTACTGAAATCACACCTGTACAAAACTAACACACAATAAAAACAACGGGAAGCCCCAGTTTTGTTTTTACTTTTAAAGGCATTGCCATATTAAAGTTATTTAAATAAAAAATAATTGCCATGTTTACTTTCCGTTAAAGTAACTAAAATTAAACATTTAGAAAAAATAAGCAGGTGTACTTATTATTTTGACCATATGTTTATGTACTAGGGCGAAGAGTTTCGAAAAAATACTTGTAGTAGCTTTTATTAATCATATATGGCCCCCAGGGCTTTGGTTATGTAATTTGAAGTAAATAAATGCTGTATTTATTATTATCAAAAAAAAAAAAAAAAATACTTCGAAAAGAAGAAATTTTTAAAAATTAAAAGTTTTTAATTAAAATTTATTACTGGAATATAAAAATTTATCATCCTAACATATCCACAAAACAAGGAAAATATCGTGATTTCAGAAAAATTTGCCGGGTGAAAATGGTCATATATGATAATACATGACGAATTATATGGTCATATATGATATACATGACGAAACATCATGGTTTAATTATAAAAGGCTAGCTACATCTATGTTTTTTCGGTTGGACTAGACCATTTTGACTACAATAAAAACAATAATATTTACGAATTTGCAAAAACGAATAACAAAATTATATTATAATAACACTAAAATATTTCTGTTCAATAAATGTGAAAGAATTTCGAATACTCTGATTTGTGATTGCGAGAACTTTAATTGTATATTCAATAGGCTAAAATATAATTTTTATGAATTGTAAAGGCAATATATTAATCTTAACCCAGCAAAAAAAAAAAAAACCATTACAAAAAGTTATTTTAAAAGTACTCCGAATAGCATCAACTAATTGTAAAGTAGTTACAATACAATTTAGCTCCAACACTGATTTATTTTACACGTGCGGTACCATGTTCTCATTAGTTCAATTCGAGCATTTTGTAAGTAATTTAAAAGTGATGTACATAATGTTAATAAAGTATGGTTTTCAGCTATACAATTTCATCACATCAATACGAGTACATTTTGTTTGCATTTTTAGGGTGATTCTGAAGTACTCTTTATACTACATTTTTAAAAGTGATTTAAATGTACTTTTTATAATGTATGAAATAGTACATTTTAGAAGCAATTTTAATGTTTAGCATTTAACACATTTCCTAACCTATTCCCCCTGATTATGCACGAGGGCAGTACGAAATATTCTTAGCCTGACATAGATATGGCGGTATAAACAGCAAAAAAACTTTGTATAATGGAAACTTCCATCAGTCATATGAACACATGTTAAATTTCATTTCGATCAGTCAACTCATTCGTATATTAACAAGGGTTTAAAAAAGGCGCTTCAATTATTTTTTTAATAAAGGAAATCTTAGAAATTCGTGGTGTGATTAAATATTTACATAAGAAAGGTTTATCGGGACTAGAAATTCATAATGATATGCACACAGGAAAAAAAGTTGCCAACCGAATTGCTAATCCTATTTTGGTTGCTGCAACTAAAAAATTCGGTTGGTGAAACCATATTGGAATGTGATTCCCAAACATTTTGGGTATTGCAACTAAAATTCAGTTGTATAAACCGAATTTTTTTGTGATAACCATTATCCAGTTGTACCAACCTATTTTAGTAGACGTAACCGAATTTCGGTTGGAAAATGGCATATTTTTTCTCTGTGTGTGGTGAATGTGTTAGCTGAAAGTGCTCCTTAATATGCAACAATAAAAAATTGGGTTGCTGTATTTAAACGTGGTCGTACAAGCATTGAAGACGAACCACGAAGTGGACGTCCAAAAACTGCAACAACGCCAGAAATTATAGCTAAAGTCCATGATATGGTATGAGAGGATCGACTAGTGAAAGTGCGTGAAATATGTAATGCTATATGCATCTCAAATTATCGAGTACATTTTATTTTGCATTAAGAATTACAGATGAAAAAACTTTCTCCAAGAAGGGTGCCGCATTTGTTAACAGTTGACCAAAAACGAATTCAACCCTCCTTATTCTCCTTATTTATCTCCCTCTGACTTCTACCAAATGTAAAAAAATTCCTTGCTGGTAAACGTTTTACCTCGAATGCAGATGCAATGCAATTATTTTGAGGATCTTCAGGAAAATTATTTTAATCAAGGGATAGAATTGCTAGAAAAACGTTCAGGAGATTATATTGAAAAATAAAATAATTTTAAAAATCTAGCTCTTCTTTTTAGTTGTTAGGCTAAAAACATTTCGAACTGCCCTCGTAAGGCGTTGGCGTATTTAGTAAAAACAAATCGAATTTCTCATAATCGAAATTAACAAAAAATTAAATTTTCCTGGCGAAGTTTAACTTGACTGTTAAATATTGCAAAAATATTTTTTATATCGACTTTATTGTAAAAACGCCTAAAAACGTCTTAAGTCCACGCCTTATATAATCAGGGGAATTGTGTAACAAAAGCTTCAATTTATTGTTATTTGTAGGACAATATTAACCCATTTTGTACTGGAGGACGATATATAGACCACAAACTTTTTAAGAGCCTATAACAGGGGTGGAAAGACTTTTTTCGCTGCGTGCCAGAAATGGACAAATTTTTTTTGTAAAAATTCTCGCGTGCCACCTTAATTTTAGTTGTCTTTTAAAAGTCCTTTTTCAAAAATTTTAAAAATTTGGAAAATTTCTCTTAAAAAAATCATCGCAGATGTACATATTAATAGCGCTACGGATAACCCCCATGAAATAACCCCAAAGGGAAAAATTAAATAACATCCAAGAAATGACGCAAAAATGTTTGACGGTTATTTAATTTTTGGGGGTTTATTTAATCTTTAAATATTGAGATTATTTCATTATGAAAAAATCCCAAATGAAATAAAATTAAAACAGTTTGAACATTATTGGCTTTTCATTTTTTTGGGAAGTTATTGCATTTTTGGTGATTATTTTATTTTGTTAAAAAAAGTTAAATTATTGGGCGCCATCAATTATTTAAGTACGCAAGAAACTATTTGAAAAATGTGCTTCGGGGAAAAATTTATTTTTTTAAAATAAATCTCGCGGTTTTTATCATCATAATAATAAATAAAAAGCGAATATTATGGATTTGAACATAGACATTTTTTTCATATGAAATGGCTCTGCGAAACACGATCAAAACCCAATTTCAAATTCCAATATAGGGGGTTATTTCGTTATGAAACTTATTTTCAGCCTTTATCTCATTGAGGGTTTTTTCGTAGCATATATATTCCCTTTTAAAAAACTAAATTTTTTAGATCCAATTTTATTATAAGTTGTTTTCAATTTTTGTGGAATTTTCTGGTGTGTTTTATTTCTCCGATTATGAAGCATTTTTCCATCGAAACATTTAAACTTCTTTCAATCTAGAATTTTAGAAATTTTTCCAGAATTTTATAATAATTGAATTTTTGGGTTTTGTATTAACCATATTTCTGTAAACAAAATATGGTGGCCATACAGAATTTCATTCATTTTAAAAGACGATTTACAAGCTCTATGAAAAATTTCACACATTTTTGTATAGAAATTTAACATTTAACTGAATTTTTTGCTGGTCTTCCAATAGTTTAAATTTTTTGAAAATATCCAACAAAACGTCGCGTGCCACCTAAAATCCACTCGCGTGCCACTACTGACACGCGTGTCATAGTTTTGCCAGCCCTGGCCTATAACTTTTGATAGGAAGGCGATATTACAATAGCGTAGAAATCATGTGATACTCTGAGCCCTTGACTATAAACGGTATTCAAAAAAATTACAAAATTTGACTTCCAGGGTTGCACTATAATGATTTAAAAAAAAACTATTTTTGACTTTTTCAAAACACTTTTTTTTAAAAAATATTTTAAAAATACAGGGTGCGGCTAAAGTAACTATATGATTTGTTTTTACACCATAAAATCTTCTGTATGCACGTTGATTATTAACTACGAACGAATATTTTCAAGGAATAGAAAAACAATCTTAGTTCTTTGCGCAATTGTATAGCGTTCCATTCCTGAAATAGAAAAAAAATTAAATATTCACTAGCAAAGAAGTTACAATTTTTTTTACATCAGCCGCACCCTGTATAAGGAAGAGCGGCGTAATAAAACTGATATGTTTATTTCGATAAAGACATGTAAAAAAATATATAAGGGAAGAAAAATTCTGATTTCCGTTCGCACTTTAAAAAATAAGTTGACTGATCTATCAAGGGTTATTCGTTTTTGTAAAATTTTAAGTATGTAGAAAATTCATCAGTTTTTTATTTGTAATATTAAAAATGCGCTATTTTCTCTCAACTTCCAAAGAAGCATACAAATCTGAGCAATTAGTGTTGCCAAAGAACAATTTTTAAAAAACGTCTAAAAATACCAATTTTTTTTAAATGTTCTTAAAAATATTGCAAAAGAAATATATTAAGTTTCTTGCAATTTTTCACAAAAATTTGTATTATCAAAATATAAAAATTTATTAAAGGAATTAAATATGCTAAAATCCCAAACGTATTTAACAAATTGTGAAAAATAATCCGTTGTAGGCATGTCCCTATCCGGATTTCATTCTTGCCTAAGGAAATCGTCAGGGGAGGACGTTTTTAGAATTTCTGGAAATATTTGTTAAGTTAAATTACAAACTCAATGAGAATTTCTTGTTCTCGTCTAGGAGCGTTATTAAACATTTAAAATATCAAAGAAAAAAACAAAAACAACAACAGAAAATTTTCCACAATTTGCTTTGTCATCTTCCAATGTACTACTCTGTATTTTTGACAGATCTAGCAATGTAGTGACATCCATTCATGCAGAAACAACAATAGAAAACAATGTTTTCTAAAGTGTCAGTAACATTTAAATTTGCACAAGCACTTGCATATTAGTTTTTTTTTAATTTAATTTTATCGGGATATACATTAATTGCATTAAAGGAATTAAATATGCTAAAAAAATAGGCGAAAAATTTAATTTTTGAAAAAATATTAACCATTTAAGTGCCTATAGAGCGCATTTATACCTTACTACCAAGTTTTGTCAAAAAAATTCCCACGGAATCCATGCTTGGTACAAAATGGGTTAAGGAAACACATCTTTTGAATCTGAATCTTTTGGATTTGCGACGAAACCAAAATTTTATTAAATTTTTGTACAACAGTTTTTTTAATAAGCCCTAGTTTATGTATTACGAAAATCGTCTAAACGAAAGAAAAGTAACGAAAATTTGTTTTTGTTTCCCATGTATTTTTAACGAAAGTAATTGTCCATTTCTATCGTTTAGAACATTTTCGTAATACATAAACACGCCCTAAGTTTATAACATATTTACTTTAGTCTTAAATTTCAAAAAAGATACGATATTCAATTAAGTAAGATTTATACACTGAAAGTTCTGTCACCACCCTGATTCAATTTTTTAAAAACGACTCATGGAATTTTTCATAAAATTAAAGCGTACACAGAGAGAATTCCTTGGACGAGTTTTAATGAAATTTTTTCACTAAACTAATGAAGTGTTCTTCAAAATAGCACTGAACAATTTCTTAAACTCTTTGAAAAAGCTTCATAGTTTCAATGAAAATATTTTTAATGAAACTTTTTCATTAGTCGTATTAAATTTTTAATAAATACTATGAAATTTTTCATTAAATTTTGTGAAAAATTGCATTAATTTAATGAAAAGTTTCAATGGACGAATTCCAGTGACAATTCATAGATCTAATGCAAAAATTCATTGATATCATGCAGATAATTCTCTCAGTGTACTAAGAATCCATTTTTTTCATGTTTTTTTTTGCATTTTTTTTTTCAATAAAAAACAAAATGAATTTATTTTTTTTTTGGTGAATATTTTGTTTTCATAAATTTTTAAAATTTTTCTTTTCTTTTCGAAAATAAAATTTAAAAAATATCAGTACTGATATTTTGAGGAAAGTAGGGAATTATTTTCATCTTTGTATTGAGGAAATAACAAAATAAAACGTTTTAAAACTATCAATATTAGGTGCCTGATTACAAATATAAATTTTTAAAAATTCTTAACACAACATTCATATGGATAGAAATGCATCCATCCAATGAACTATACCTTTGCGTTATTAAAAAGTAATAAAAACTTCCGCCGAAAAGACTTCACAAAACAAATTAATTTTGAAACTTAATCAGCGATTAACATTCTGCAAGCAAATATACTGATGCAAAGCTATTCCTTTCTGCAAAAATTTTTTTTGATATAGGATATATGTAGATATAGTCCATAGATTATGAATTTTAAAAAACCGCACTTAAAAAATTGCAAAATAATGGCGCACCGCGAAACTAAGCTTTACGGTACAAAAAATTAATTAAAAAACCTAATCAGCAATTTACATTCTGCAACCAAATACACTGATGGAAAAAATTTTCTTTTTAGCAAACTAACCCCCAGACTTTGATATGAGATATTCGATATTATAGTTCCTAGATTATGAATTTTAAAAATCCGCACTTAGAAAACTGCAAAATAATGGCGGAACGCGAAAAAAAAGCTTTATGTTATGGTACAAAAAATAAATTAAAAAACTCAGTCAGCGGTTTCCATTTTCCTTTTTGTAAAATTTTTTTGCATACCAACCACCAAACTTCGGCATAAGATATGGGAATTATAGTCCCAAGGTTACAAATTTTAAAAAACCGCACTCAAAAAATTGCAAAATAATGGCGGAATGCGAAAACAGCCTTTATGATACAAACAATTAATTAAGAAACCTAATCAGCAATTTACATTCTGCAAAAGAATACATTGATGCAAAAAATTTTCTTTTGCAAATTTTTGTTTTGCCAATTTCTTTTGCAAACTAATTGCCGAACTTTGGTTTGGGATATGGGTATTATGGTGCTTAGATTATGAATTTTAAAAATCCACTTAAAAAATTGCAAATTAATGACGGAATGCGAAAAAGGTTTTATGGTCCAAAAATTTAATTAGAAAACTTATACAGCGATTTCATTCCCTAGGGAATTAATTCCTTGACCAAAAGTTGAATTAACTAGAATTGAATGAATTCCTTGGTGAATACATACATCAAATTTTATGAAGGAATTAGAAAAAAATGAATGAATTCCTTTAAGATAAATCGAATTAAAAAAAAGGTATTCATTCAATTCCTTAAGTTTGGTCAGGGAATTCATTCCCAAAATATAAATTCAGTTCAAAAAAAGGGAATTAAAGAATTAATTCTTCGAAGCTCTGGTATGTATATACCGCCCAACTATGCACTCCATGGTATTATATGATTTTTTTTACAGATTTGAAACCAAAAACCAGAATAGTATCTCCACCATAAAAATAAAACAAAAATTTTAAAATTCTATTAATATTTTTGTACTTAGAACAAACGATGAAAAAACGTTTATTTTTTTAATCAATTTTTCATCTTTGATATTTATACCTAAAGATATTTTTGAAATTTCAACTTGAGGGATATTTTAATTTTAAAGTACCTACATTTGAAATTTTTTGTTTTCTATTGAGTACTAAAAACACTTTGAAATTTAATGATATTTATTTTTGATAAAAACCAAAAATAAAACGTTTTCGGGTGCCTGATTTTAAAATATAAAGGAAAGAAAAGAAAACGTCGACATTTTACAGCTCTACAGTAATAAGGCCATAATTATAGATTTGCCGCAGATCTGTGATTGAAATTTTAGCTTTAAATTCATTACAGAATCCGGGAACCGCGGAATCGTTGGAGGACAGTTTTTCACATATCTAGATATAATTTTTTTAAAAAACATTGTTACTTTCAGCGTATTGTGTTACGCTTTATAATTTTTCAAATAATTTGTAAGGGGTCTCTAGCCCCAAAGCCCTCCTCCAAATTTATTTGACAAATTTTAAAACGTAACACAATACGTCGAAAGTAACGATGTTTTTAAAAAAATTTTATACATAAATATTAGAGTTCGTCACAAATATATAAAATTTTTTTGATTTTGGGATATCATCATTTTTTTTTAGTTTTTGGATCAAAAAAAAGAATGGCGATTTTTTTATTTCAACTCTTTCCCCTGGCGCAAGTGGAAGTGGACTATTTTCTGCAGAGCAAAAACGGCTGCATTTCTGGGAAATCTGACTTTACCATTCGATTCCACATATATATAACGGTTCGCGGTATATCCAAAATTTTTGTACCTATGTACTCAGCCGGAAATACGTTTTCATTGTGTGTAATAACCCTACGGGGAAAGGGACCGGTCCCAGATGACACGGAGGATAGGTCCCAAGGGGGCAGAGACAGGTCGTTGATCGGTCTTTTTCTTTGAAAGAGACATATCACTTTAACATGGCGTTGTCATTGGAAATGACGTATTGCCACAGATTAGACACCTTTCGACATGTCGCAGGTCTAGTCCCAAAGGACATGTCGCCTAACTGACTTAAAGAGACATGTCACCGAACTAACCCAAAAAGATCCGTCAAAGAATGAGTCACACTTTGTATATTTTGTGACATGTCACCCAACTAACCTAAAAGGAACTGATACAGAACCAGTCCCATTACAAAAGTGACAAAACTGAGGTGAATGGAAATTGTTATGGTTTTGGTATTATAAGTAAAATTGTCACAGCAAAACCTTGACAAAATTGTTATGTAATAAAAACCACAAATATTTGCATTTGGCAACAAATTAAAATATAAAAATTTGTTTTTTTTTTTGAAGAATTTTGGTATGTTTTTTCACAGAAATAAAATATGAAATACATATATATATATGCGTCGAACCTTTTACGGATTCTAAAATTCCTGTAAAATCCTCCAAAAGATTGGAGCTTAAGTTGTTAGCAATAAGCTCAGGGTTCTTGATACTAAAATTTAAAGAAAACTCCAAGTGCTTAGAACTAGAACTGAAATTATCAAAAAAATCGTAATTTTTCACAAATTACGATTTTTTGATCATTTTATTTAACGAAATTCTTCATTGAACTTACGAAAAAAATTCTATGAAATTGTTCATCATGACGGATAATTCTATCAGTGTACTGGGAAACCGACCAATTATGGGCGCTGTGGTGTAATGGTTAGCGCGTTGGACTGTTACACGAGAGGTTGCGGGTCCGATCCCCAACCAAGGCAACATCAATTTATGAAAAATATAAATATGTATGCGTTTTTCTATCCCTCATACATATCGCAGCGTCCTCCTTCGGTGTTCCCATAGCACTTAACCCCACCGAAGTAAAATAATATAACAGGGCTATGAACTAAAAAGCTTCAACAAAGTTCGCCAAATCACCATCAGATGGAGCGCAACAACTGTTCTAAAATTCAACATCTCGCGCAATTACAGTGTTGCCATATTTTAAGCCCTTCATCTTCTCTATCCCCTTTCCAAAGGGAGCAACACGTTAATTAATAGGAAGAATTTCCTGAGTGTTGCTTCTCTTTAAAAAAAAAAAATAAAGTCTTGTGAGTTTTTTTATAACACACTTATCCAGTTAAGTGATATGTCCTCTTTGCACCAGTCTTGGGGCCAGTCCTTTAAGTATAATTGACAGAGCTTAACTCATAGAAATAAGAAATTATACCAGTCCTGCGACAAGACCATCTTTAACCACTCACGGGATAGGTACTTTGAGGACAATTCAGTGGTATGTCATCATTTCACCAGTCACGAGACAAGTCCTTTAAGTATAATTGACACTGCTTAACCCACAGCAATAGTAAATTATACCAGTCCTGCTGCAAGTCCTTCTTTAACCAGTTACGGGATACGTACTTTGAGGGCAATTTAGTGGTGTCCTCTTTTTACCAGTCACGGGATAGGTACTTTGAGGACGATTAAGTGGTATGCCACCGTTTCACTAGTCACGGGACTAGTCCTTTAAGTATAATTGTCACTGCTTAACCCACAGCAATGGTAAATTATACCAATCCCGTGACAAGTCTTGATTTAACCACTCACAGGATAGGTACTTTCAGGGCAATTGACCCCTCATTCCCCGTAGGGAAGAAAGTAACTTTTTAGAAGTTTTTGAAAAAAGTGGATTTCCGAACCACTCTAATGGCTATCTGGTGTATTTTGAAAATGCAAAAAAAAAAACAATTTTATATTAAATTTTGTTGTAGAATCGAATGCTAAAGTCAGATTTCCTATAAATGCAGATGTTTTTGCTCTGTAGGAAAAGGGTCTTAAAATTGAAATAAAAAAGAAAAAAAAACGCCATTCTTTTTTTCTATACAAAAACTTTGGAAAAAGTGATGATATCCGAAAATCAAATTTTTATGACGAACTCTAATAAATATTTATTTTTTGTAGATGTCAAATAGGCAACGACCAAGTTTCTGAAATTTTTATAAATGAAATAGACTCGAAATCTAATTGCGAAAACTGTTTTCTAAAAATTTTAGTATCTGTGTTTTTATAGGTTTTTTATAAAAATCCTGAGGGGTTTTGTATGCTAGGCATAATTCGACATTTCTCAATTTTGTTTTCACCCTAAGTTACTCATTATTAATGTTGGCTTTTTATAATTTTTTTAAAATGAAATTATTAACTATTTACGAAAAGACTTACTTTAGGAGAAACAAGAAATTTCGTTTGGAAGTGGTTGTAAATTAGTAAAGAATCTCTTGTATCAGAATTCAAAAAAACCGTTCGAGTACAAAAATATAGTAAAAAATTTAAGGGGAAATTTTGCTAGTTTTTAGTTGAAAAATTTCTTCCAGCAAAAACTAGTAATACATTTTTTTTTGTTTAACAAATAATAAAATTGACCACATTTTTATGTGAGTCGTTATTAAATTAAGTAACTCCTATGATTCGCATTAAAGTTTGCACTCTGCGGATGTTTTTATGCGATTTTCGTAAATTTTTTGTTAGTTTACTATTCTTACAATTGTTTGTTCGATTACTGAATATTTTTACTACTTTTTCAATATTTTTTCTCTTACTAGTTTTACTAGAAATGTAATCGTACAAACCTACTATTTATTATCTAAATTATAGGCCAAAATCACACTTTTCTCTAAAATTTAAAACGCCGTCACTGCTAAGTTAAAAGAGGGATGTGTGTAATTTTCAGTAGAATTATTCTCTGAGGTGTTTTTCTTTTATATTTTGTTGAACAAAATTTAAAAAATCAAAATCAGAGTTTTGCAAATTTATAAAAACAAAAATCCCATCTTTGGCCATACCTGGGACTAGGTTAACGTGACCCGAGGGAGACAAAAATTTATATCTGAATATTTTATAGATCTTGGTAATTAAACTAGAGTATAACATTGAAAGTTTTTGAAAAAAATATTTTATTTTTTTATGATTTTCATAATTTATCTCATCACAATGCTCTGGGGTAATGCATTTCTAGAAAGTTTATGATTCTATATTACGATTTATATTGACATTTTCTAGAAATACGGTTATTTAAGAGCCAGTATTTTCAATAAAAGCATAAAAATCCTTGTAAATCGTATTTCAAACTTCAAATACAATTAATAAAAAAATCAATCAACTGAAAATCAAGCGCCTATTTCTGAAATACAATTGATAAATCTAAAAAAGAGTTAATAAGTTCTGAAATACAGTTGATAACACTGAAATTCAATTGATTATTTCTGAAATACAATTTATAAATCTCAAAAACTTCTGAACTGAAATGATAATTTCTGAAATAGAATTGAAAATGGTGTAGATTTCGAAAATGTTTTTAAACTGTAGTTTTATTTACTCTGGTTTAACATACTTCTAAAGTAAAATAATTTTATTTTAATATATTTTTTTAAGCTATTGTTTGTTTTATAAAAAAAAACATTGTAATAAGGTTCTTCTACTATAGTTTCCAGTTTGTTACAATTTTTGAAAATTTTGCCGACATTAAGAAAATAAAAACAACATCCTAATTTTTATATAACAATAGTTTTTTTAATGTTTCTTAAAACTATATAAACTTAATTTTTTTTATATATATACTAAATAACTATTACATTAGCAAAAAAAAAATTAAATTATGTGTGTGTATTTTTTATATTTTACGAAAAATCTAATTTTTATTGTGAAAAATTAAAATTTAAACTTAATTAAAAGAAAAAAACAATAAACTTAAACTCATAATACAAAAACTAAAAAAAGTTCTGTTTCTTTTTCGTAATTTAAGATATTAAGGCCAGTTTTCACAGTCTTCCGTTAAAACTATAGTTTGAAATTAACAAATTTGTCAGTTGGTTGTTAACTGACGATTGTGAATTCGGTCCTAAAGCATGTTTGACAAATAACTTGTCCAAATCCTCCCTGGTAAAGATTTTATCGTAAAAATTAAAGAAATCATAAAAAATACCCACCATAAAGTTTCGAAATTTAGAAAATCTTCTGCAGATTTCCTTTTTTAAAGTCTTTACCGTTAAAAAATTAATTTTAATAATTTCTGTACTTTCTTCTTTTCTCTTTTTCTGTGTGTGTGGTTTTGAATTCAATCACTTTCACATCTTAATCACACCTTTACATTGCGCGCGTGTGTGTATGTGCTTATAAAAATCAAATACAAATTAAGACCGCTACTATGGTTGCCGTGGCTCAAGCCCAAGCGCAGGCGCAAGCTCAGGCCCAGGCTCAAGCACAGGCTCAAGTTCAGGCACAAGTGCAAGCTGCCCAGGTTCAGGCACAAGTTGCTCATGCCCAAGCTCAAGTTGTTCAAGCGGTTGCCGCTCAACAACAGCAACAACAAAAACAACTACAAGATCTCAATCGTGCTGTTATGATACAACGCTTGCAGGCCCAGGCAGCCGTTGATGCTGCTGTTGCTGCTCATGTTGGTCGTCCTGGTGGCCCAGCTCCTGGAGCAGTTGGTATGGTAAGTTTGGCTTTTTTTGAATACTTTAAACAGTGCCACATTTGTTTTTGCTACAAAAATGTTCTTCTCTCAAACGGCTATTATAAAGTGCTTCAATATATTCAACTCAACTCAAAACAGGTTTTTAGATATTTCAGGTTTATAAGATAAACTGAATTTTACACCTGGAATATTAGGTGTGTTTTCTTCCGTACGTTGCCTCGAGTACACTCTGGCACCCGAAAGACCCCAATCAATAAAAATGTTCACACAATTTCGAGTGCGAAAAACGAGAATATTTTTTGGGTTACCGCGGTAAATTACCGGGACAAACAGATTAAAACTCATTCAATCACATATTGAGAATCAACAAAAAGTCGCCAAATTAAATTATGACTGAAATATAGGAATAGGGAAGTTAGGAATCGAAAGTTGCAAATCAACCCGTAGATTCTCAAAGAAATTTATTGATTTATTTATATCGTCTCAACTGTAAGTGATGCAAAAACTTTGAAAATTTTTAGATGAAAAACGTAGGAATTTGGTAAATTTTCCCGAGTTTTTGCATAATATATATACAAACAATTTGGGATGAGGATAATTCTTAGCTAGTGTCCGTCCGAAACTGAGCTTTTTTTTATTAATACTGAAAGCGATTATTCGGCTCAAAAAGTTTTATTCGGCCAAATCCAAAACCTAATCCGAAACTTTTTAAAAGTTTTTGATATTAACATTTTTTCTCAGAATTATGTAAAATCAAAGTAGTTTCTTAAAATTGATAAATACAAACGGGAAAGCGTACTGGCTAATGTGCTTTCCCATTCCTAAAATTATAACATCATTAGGCAAGAGGACCGACTGTTCAAAAAGCGCTGGAAAGACACTGAAAAAACAAAATTTTCAACGTTCGAAATTTGATCTGTGATCTGGAAATATATTTTCCACAATAAAACTTAAAATTTTTGATCCTGCCGTGATTTCAACCAGGCCGTCAGATTGGCAGACGAGAACTGTACCCACTGAGTTAACGAGACATATAAAACTTGGTACATGAAAATATACATAAATGAATGAAAATAGCTGATTTACTAATGTTTGCGCAGCAATGCTAGCACTGGCAAAAAGATCATTTTCACAAAAAAATCAATTTTGTGAAACAAAAAAAATTTTAAATTAAAAAAAAGTGTTTTTGCATGAATCGCATTTGAACTCGTAACCTGCTGACTACAAACCTTTTTTTACAAATTGCCATTATTTTTATAAAAGCATTGCTAAACCAGTGCATTGATTTTGTACCATTGAAACTGGATAACCACTTTTTGCAAATCCGCCACGTTTGTTTTTTATAAACCACAGAAATTTTGGTAAAAAAATACTGCAAAAACGCTTTTGGCAAACGCTGACAAAGCATACCAAATGAGTGTTATGGTAGTCATTTATTTTTAAAACCACGGTTACCCAATTATATGTGCCGCTGGCAATTTCTGTCTGGGTGTTTATAAAAACAAAGCTAACAAAAATAAATAGTATTAATCCAGATCAACACGGGCGAGAAAAACTGCTAGAGATAGAGCAAAATCACTTCTGAATAACTCCAATCATTCAAAATAAAGTTATTTAGACATGTCTTTTCTAGCATTTTTCTCTACAGTAAGAAAGAGATTTCTTAAAAAAAAAAAAATTAAAAAAGGTTTCGGTTTCGGGCCAAAAGTTGGCCGAATACCAAAGGTTACCGAATTTGCTTTTTTTCGGGCCGAAACTGAAATTTTTTGTCAGAGCCTATTCGTAAACTTTAAGGAAACTTTTCAGGGAACTTTTGTAATATAAACCCTAAGAATCTAAAGACTGGGCACATTAAATTTGGTTACGCCAGATTATATTTTTGACCAAAAAATAAAATATGGCGTTCTGATTTTTATAGCTTAGTGCGTTTTTTCTTAGCAATATTTTATTTTTTACGACATTTTTTAACTTTCACTTAATCTCTTCGCCACTTCTTTGATAAACCTCTCATTCTTTGACGTTTTGTTTGTTTTGCAGGGCGAATTTCTAGGCACTTGGTTTGGCTTCAATAACCCTTTCCTGTACCAATTTTAATGGCTGGGAATTTTAAGACCAAACTTCGCGGGAATGTAGATCTATGCCAAAGAAATAATTTTTATTTCTTTAATGGCTTTGCAGCTTTCTTATTTCCCCTAGCGGAAATATTTGGAATTAAAGTTCAAACATTAACATGCTGCCGGTCCTGAGCGGGCTACCATTTCTATTAAATTTTAATTTCATATTTTTTCTATTACTAAATTCTACATAAAATCTTTCGAGATTTTGAATTTTATTCATCACACAATTTTTGAGACTAATTAAAACTTTAGCCCTTATATACAATGTATTCACAAAATTTACAACAAAAAAATCGATCGACTTGATCGAATAAAAAATTCTATATAAAGCACAAAACTTTTTACTAATTTTAAAGAAGAAAGCAAAAGTAAAGGTTTCTAAGAAATTTTTGAAATAATCTGTTTCGCAGAATTTACCGTTAGAAATGAGAAATGTACTCTCAAAAAGTGTTGATGTGTACATACAACAAATGCATCAAATGGTTAAGAGTTAATTGACAACCTCGACAGCATACCACTCTAATGTCTGTTGTTTGTAATAACTGGTTGTTTCGGCGATATTTTTTCTAACATGATAATTTTTGTGTTATATTAGGTTTTGCACAAGTTTTAACCCTCTAACCGGCCTAAGCTTTTTTGCAATGAAATTTATACCATGTGTTCCTCACGAAAAATAAACAATAAATTCTTCTACAAAATTTTTTTTCGTTGCCTACTTTAGACGATATGGGCCAAGATAGTTAAGGGTCAATCTCGAAAACTAGCCCATAAAAATTATTAGGTTTAGGCACAAATTACTTCTCTTACCAAGATGTAATTGCAATAAAAAAATTACATTTTTGTGCTGTTACTTAAGAGGATGTAGCGAAATTGAGCGAAAACGCACCAAAACTTCAATTTATATTATTCAAACTTATAAACTTTGCTACCTATACCAAATATTATCGTTTTACCAAATTTCAGAAAAATCCGTCCATTCGTTTTGAAGTTAAGGCGATGTCCTTTAAAGGTATCCTTATGGAATCCTGTGCGTCCTTGGACCAAAGTAAGGAACTTTTTGAATAGCTTAAGCTCTTAAGCTCTTACTTCATGGTCACTATCAATTGTTTTAGTCAATTTAAATATGTTTTTAAGATTTTTGAAACTTTTGGTTGTTTTAAAATATTTATATTCCAAACCGTGCATTGTATACAAAAAAATTCTTCACAAAAAAATTTATAAATTTTGTTTTCTATTGAATAAGCATAATTTCTTATTATAAAATACCCCTTTGGCGAATTTCTGGTCAATTTAATATACCCCCAATTGAAAGTACGAAAATATCACAAATTTTTTAATGTCTAGTTGTTTTGGTGGTATTTGGAACTGCGATACGGATGTTGAAGTGTTGTATATTAGAGTGGTCCAAAAAAACATGAAAGTTGAAATTCGCGATCTCCACAATGTTGCCCCTATTCCTTAATGTCTAAAAACTCTCTGTGCCAAGTTTCAGCTAAATCCGCTGTTATTTAGAAGTAGCACAAAAAGTTGTCTTTTAAGAAATAGTAATTTATCTCTAGAGTAATTTATACAAAAAGTAGGGTTGACTTTAAATTTAATTATTTCTTAACCTGTACGCTATTATTTAACAATTTTTTTTAAATCTGGTCTTAATTAATGTGAATATAAGGAATTTGAAATCAAAACTTAAAAAAATTAAGTAACTTTTAAGTAATTCGCGGTTTTTTTTAAATTTATACAAAAAAATACATATTTTAGTCAAATTTTCGAAATTTTCCGAAAAGATGTAATTAAAAATTCAACTTGTTTTTGCCTTGTATGCGCAAATTTCTCAAATCTGATCTTTATTTTAACGCAGATTATGAATCAGCAATCGAAACTTAAAAAAATTGTGGTTTATGAATTATTCGCGGTTTTTGAAAATTCAAAAAAACTCAAGTTTTTTGAGATATTTTCCCAATTACCTGTAAACGGTATTATCGAAAAATGCAATTTGTTATACTTTTGCAATTTACTTACCAAGGACCTTCATTATATATAACACTGATTTTAATTTTAAAAAGGATAACAGATATCCTTGCAAATTAAGTTAAAATTTGACATTTTTTAATATTTCGCTATTATTTAGATTGCTATAATTTTATTGCTACCAAAAACCCTATCCCACATAATAGAACATTTAGCAGATATATATTAATGCAAAAACGAAATTTTCATATTGGTAAATATAAGAAAACATCCTGATCGAAGTTGATCCTTTTTTGTATGAAATTTTAAAATTTCGCGAAATCCGCGACTCCGATTTCAATTTTGATTTCATATTCGTAATGTACACCTAAAAATATATTAGATTTGATATGTCGCGATCATAATAATTATATTTAATTTTTCTCATTTTTTCCATTATTTTTAATTAATTAAAAATAATAGAACAAGTACAACCTCGACACTTCAATTGCGATGTGCTACCTCTAAACAAAATTTTTTTGGTGATTTTTTTGATCAGACTACATTTTTTTTCAAAGTGGCATATTTGTAGGGTTGTGGAGCGTGAAAATTCCAACTTTTTTTTTTTGGACCACTCTATTGTATATATTGCATTATTTGAACAAAGATCACCATTTTTAAGAAAACAAACTTTTTTGAAGTTCAAACTGACATCCAGGAACAATTTGGCCCAAATAATATTTTTTATACTAATTCAGTTTATTAAATTTTAAATCGCATTTTTTTACTTTAAAATATTTCTTATTTAAATTAATTTCAAATCAATTCTTTAAATTTAAATTTATTTAGCTCCCAAAATTGCAACATGTAATAGCTAAAACTTCTGTAAAAGAATAAAAAAAAATCCCGGGAAATCCCGCACAAAATTACCGGGATTGCGGGATTGAAAAAAGGGCGGGATTCCCGGGAATCCCGTCCCGGGAATTCCCGGGACATAAACCCTACTGGTGAGGTAATTCGGGCATGAGCCTTCCTGGCTCTGTACCACTGACGGTGCCCGAACAGGATTTTGAGCAGTTTGCTGATTTTCTAACAGGCTCGAATTCTGCAAGGGCGAAAAGGTTAAGATTTGATGACGAACTTCTGCTAACTCAAAAAGGAAATGAAAGTTTTACTGGTTTTGATGAAGAGATGGCGGATTCCTCTATGAATGATGATGTCAAGCTTGTGAACAAGGAACATGCCAAGGATAATTTGTGTGGAAATGGCGACAACATGCAGTCTGCCAAAATGGCGACTTCTAGTAGTTTTAATGATAATTTTGTAACAATCACTGATCTCATATACAAGACTGACATAACCTCACTAAATAAGAAGTCTAGTGAAAGTACAAAACAAATCCGTGAGGCTGGTACTCAAGGTAATAATTCGTTATACAAAAGAAATAGAGATGTGATTTTTTATCCAAGTGATCATCAAGGACCATATCATGTATTAGTTGATACTGCAACAGCATCGGGCCCCAACAGTAAAGGCCCTCGTAATGAACTTTTTTTCTTTGAGAAAATTAAAGATTTGAAAATTGATGGCTTACTTTTGATTAAGTCAATTGGACGTACCATTTTTAAAATTAAATTTAATTCGGCTGTGAATGCCAATGCTTTTGCTTCGATGAATTTGCAAGATCTTGATTTAGTATCTTTCATTCCTGCCAGTATGGTATATAAATATGGAGTTTTCCTTTAATTTTTAATGATAAATTCATTATGGAAAATATTGAAAGTCATGAAAAGGTGATATCTGTGGAAATATTTACAAAGAGAATAAAAGAGGGTGAGTCCTTTATTTTTAATCCGACCTTTTCGGTAAAAATTGGATTTTTGTCGAATTCTCTCCCTGAGGAGGTGTATTTTGCTCATACTATTATCAAGGTTCATGTGTACTACCCACCAATAAGACAATGTAATAATTGTGGTAAATTTGGCCACACTGCAAACTCGTGCCGTGGAAAGAAAATGTGCCTTAAATGTGGAAGAGATGGTGTATGTAAAACGGAATGTGATCTTGTTAAATGTTCATTGTGTGGTGGATCTGACCATTCGGCGCTTGATAAGAAAAATTGTGCTAAATGGAAGGAAGAAGAAGATATAAAGAAAATTATGGTTTTGAAGAATTTTTCTAGACGAGAAGTAGTGTCAACTTTTTCTACTAATTATTTTTCGTTACTTGACAATTATGATGGTGATTTCCCTGAACTTCCCAATCGCAAGAAAACATATATTGACCCTGATAAGGAGGTAAATATAATTTTAACTAGAAGAATGAAATACAGTAGTGCAGTAACGCGTAAGCCTGTACCACAAGCACGCAAGCCAAACTTTCCTCCCTATGAGCACGAGCAGAACTCGTCTGGGTATGGCGTTTTCTTTAGATCACAATTTGAAAAGGTTTCCACTTTGGAAAAAACTATAATCGAACTTATAAAATTGGCAATGGACTCTTTTGCCAAGGAAAATAATGTAAATGGAATTCAAGTCATTAATCACTTGAAGCAAAGAATCACGAAAAGCTTTGTAGATATTGGAACTGTTTTACAACCCTCATCTATAGATAATAATCATAAAATTCTTCAACACAATTGTCAGAGTTTTAAGAGAAACAAAAATTTTATCAATCATTTTATAAATTCTCAGGATTTTGATGCTATTTTGCCATCGGAGATTTTTACGTTTGATGATAAATTGATGTCATTCAATCTTATTAGCAAATTTAGAGGTGATGGCTACGGCGGAGTGGCCATTGGCCTTAAGAAACATTTCAAATTCAAGAGAATTAAGTATAATACGGACTATGATATTATTATTTTACAAATTTTGAACTCCAATCCTAGTGTTACTCTAGCTGCTATTTATATGCCTCCTAATAATATTCCTATCGGAGATTTTCGAAATGAAATGAACAAACTTTTTGACCTTCTGGATCAATTTGAAAATGTAATCATTGGTGGCGATTTTAATGCCAGATGTCGGTTGTGGCGTGATAATGAAAATAGTTCTAGGGTCAATCATTTACAACAACTTGTCGATGGCAGCCTTTTTGTATGTGGTAATGATGGCTCTTTCACTTTTAAAACTAATCTTAGTGATTCTTTTGGCTCGGTTCTTGATCTAACTTTTTATAAATGCTCGATGAATGTATCATGGTCATGCTTGCC
Organism: Leucophora obtusa; assembly: GCA_949987735.1. NCBI lineage: Eukaryota > Metazoa > Arthropoda > Insecta > Diptera > Anthomyiidae > Leucophora > Leucophora obtusa. The sequence goes on along the minus strand of OX465298.1, from coordinate 110,657,625 downwards.
GGTATATATAGGAGGAAGTCATCACTCACCGATTAACATTAATATTTATCGTGCTGTTGCTTTGCCTTTAGTTTTCCTTTCGAAAAACAAGCTATTTAAGGATTTATCTACGCTAGTTTTGGACTCTGATTTTAATAATATTTCAAATGCTTTTACTAACATTGTTAAAAATGCCACTGTCAAGCTCAGCGAACTTAAACATAAACCGAAAAGCTGGTGGAACGGAAATCTCACCAAATTGTATCGTTATCTTGCAGCTAAGAAAAAAAGTGATAAATATCCTACTTTTGAGAATTTGGAATCTGCTTCTTTAAGAAAAGGTGAGTGGGAAAGGGATATAACTGATGCAAAAAGAGCATCTTTCAGAGATCGTTTAAGTGATCTTAATGAGACTCCCAATTCAAGAGACGCGTGGAAATTTGTTAAGTCCTTGCGTGGAGGCAATGAGGAGCGATCTGCGTGGCAGTCTGAAAATAATTTAGATTATCTTAGATACCTTAAGGATCAAGTGCCTTTGAATATTCCAAATGATTATAATCGGTTTCCTGGAGCTGGATGTGTATATCCCTTTGGATTTAATGAATTGCTCTCTGTATTATCTAAAAAGAGAACGACATCTGCAGGAGGTTTGGACAGGGTTACATATTCAATGATAAAGGTACTTCAATGAAAACGCTTTTGGAAGCTTTAAATGTCCATTTTATAAATTGTGATGTAAGAAATGAATGGAGAAAAGTTAAGATTGTACCCATTCCCAAAAGGGACAAAGATTTAAATGATTTTAAGAACTTTAGACCTATATCACTTTTATCTGTTTTCATCAAAACTATTAATCTTATAGTAACGGAACGTCTTTCTGAGTTTGTACGCCAACTTGGTATCTTATCAAATCGATGCTATGCATATAGGAAGAATTGTTCTACTAATATGTGTATCAATGACTTGGTTCATAACGCTCGTGTTTTCAAAGATGCTGGTTACAAAGTGGTCATGGTTGCTATTGATATTAACTCTGCATATGATTGTGTAAATATTTCCTGCTTAAGAGATATTTTGGTCTATTTGAACATTCCATCTGACATTGGTAACTGGATCATAAATTTTTTGTCTCACCGAATTTTGTGCCTTGGAGACGAAATGGTTGAAGTTTATAATGGGCTTCCTCAAGGCTCGTGTCTGAGCCCGATTTTGTTCAATATTTACACTGCATCTTTACACTCTATTGCTGATCAAAGTACTGTTGTTTATCAGTATGCTGACGATTTTGTTATCATGTCGGCTGCACGTCAGTTTGATGATGCTGTTTTCAACCTCAATAACAAGATATTTATGTTTAGCAGCTTATGTAGTCATTTAAATATGTCATTTAATGAATCTAAGACTAAAATCATGTATATTTCTAAGGGGAGCCGTTAGTTAGTGCTTTTGCTAATGGTGTCAGTTTTTCACAGGTGAAATGTCTCAAGTTTCTTGGAAGGGATATCAATGATAGTCTCACTGTTGCTCCACACTACGAACGTATTAAGAAGGAATCACAATCTGGTTCTAATTTGTTAAAGAGCTTATCAACTATAAAAGGGGGTCTTACTCCCAAAGTGGCTATTAATTTTTACAAGGCGTATGTGAGGAATAAAGTTGAATATGCAAGATCTTCTATGGCTGATTGCCCAATCAGTATTAATAATCGTGTTCAGTCTATTCATAATGGGTCTTTAAGAAGATGTTTGAGGTTAACACCATCCACACCTGTTCATGTTATACAAGCTCTTTCTGGTGAGCTTCCAGCCTTGGAAAGAGGAGTACTTTTAACTGCTAAAGAACTTATCAAAGTTGCCTTTTATAATCATCAGTTGTACCAACTGGTTGTAGATTTTCAACACGTGAAATCCAGTTATGCCTTTGTGCTAGGGAAATTCTATCATTTATTTGTCAATTTGGAGACTCAGTTTGTGTTATATGACTGCCCTTCTAACTGTGATTTTGTGCTTAACCTGCTCTACTGCTCTAAGCGAAGTATGCCAACTGAGGTTATCAAAGCTGTCTACACTGCAAAGATGGAGGAGATTTGTGATGATGGATATGTGCCTTTTGCTACGGATGTTTCTGTTACAAATAGTGGGATTGGTATTGCTGTTCATGAAATTTCTTCAGATCGTTTTCATTTATATAAAAATGAAAATAAGCTTTCGTCTTTATCTGCAGAACTACATGCTATTAGGATGGCAGTTGACATTGCATTTAATAATGGTGTTAGCAAGCTTGCTGTTTTTAGTGATAGTTTGAATGCTTTAAAGCTAATAAGGCGTGGTGATGATAAAAATTATCTCATATCTGAGATCAATAACCTTCTTGTCCGATTTGTACATTGTAAATTCGTTTGGGTGCCTGGACATGTTGGTGTCTCGTTTAATGAAAAGGTTGATTATATGGCTAAACGTGCTGTTGATATTGGACATCCGCTAAGGATACTGTTTTCTGCTAATGATGTGCTTGATCACATAAGAAATTCTTTATGGTCTGACTGGAACGTAAAATTTCATCAATTTAGTCGGAATAAGGGGAAGTTTTTCTTCAACATCTTTAATAATATTAAAACCAAACCGTGGCATCATGATTGCGTTTTTTCGCCCAAGTAAACTAAGATGATTAATAGACTTATGTCAAATCATAGATACGATAAGAAATATCTTAATATGATAGGAGTTGAGGACTCTAGTGTCTGTGATTTGTGTGGCACTGAAGAGACGGCTGAACATCTTATATTTGAATGTTTCAAATTCCAAGCTTCGCGTCATTTTCCAGTCTTTGAAATCTACGACAATCTTACAGAGTTGCTGAAATCTGGGAATTTTCATCATTTTTCTCTTTTGTTAAATTTTATTGATACATGTAAAATTTAATTCTAAGGGAGAATTTTTTGGTTTTTGAGAGGTTATCATCTTATCAACTTTTTGGAGGTGGGACATCCTGGCAAGCTGCGTGTTCCTTTACGGACTCCGCCAATTTATTTTGAATCAGTCAAAAAAAAAAAAGTCTTCTGAACCATCTAGTTTTTCAAAAAAGTAAGATTTTTCTTTAAAAAAAAAGATTGTAATCACTTATGGTGTTATCATGTGGAAATTTATATACGATTAAGACTTATAGTGTATTTACATTGTGTCTCCTAGTATAATCTACCAGATTATGATTATCCCCGATTTTATATATTTTTTTCAATGTAGTACTTTTTGAGCTGATTTCAGTGGGCGGGGCACAGTGTAAGATTTTACCATTTTAGGTAGACAATATTATGTATCGTTTGAGGTAATAAAGCTAGACCCATGAATTTTGGTACAAAGTGTTATCAGACCAATATGCAGCTGTCATAAATTGGATAACTTCCATACTCACCTCCCATACAATTGCAAAACATTCAAGTCTGAATCAATTTATATTTTAGAACGTTTTTTTACGGTAGACTTTTCCTCTGTAAAAGATTAATCAAAACTGGGTCGACAACGACAACGACAACGAGAGTTGTTTTTTCATATATTTTGTATGGGAAGCAAAATGTCGCCATGTCGTCCGACGATTTGTCGTCGGAATAGAATCTATTCTATTTTCGTGACGACACACTAATACACACTCAAAATATTTGTCAAATTGTTACCATATTTTTAACTACCCAGCTAAAAATCGACATATATGGATTCATACAGGTTAAATGTATGTGCCTGCATGCTCATAAACATGCATTCATGACCATACATGAATACATAAATTTCCATACATGAATCATATATGACCATACGTGTGCATTAACGAAATTTGAGGTAATATCTACATGTGTGTACATTAGGGTCTCCAACTTTGTATAGAGCAAAAAAAAATGTAAGTTATTGACTGGGCCCCTCCCCTTAAAATATGTATTTGGCTGTAAAACAACGTCTCCCAAAACATTAGGACAATCGGATAAGAGGAACACGTGCCTCAATGGCCCTTAAGTTTGAAAAACGGTATATATGGGAAAAATATGACTTTTTTTTAATTTGTTAAAATTTTTAATATTTTAAATTAATCTTGAATTAAAAGGATTAAAAACCGTAATAAACAGTAAATTATCTTTCTAGTAAGACAATAAAAACTAAAATCGGTTAAAAAAAACCAAGTTATTACAATTGCCACCGGCAACTAATGTGTCACAGAACGCTTAATCAAGAAGTTTTGTTAACTTTATTTTAAAATCGCTAAAAACAAAGAAAAATTTGGTCTGTTTAAGACACTGTAATTTTAAGTGTGGCGACCATTTGTAGAAAATAATAATGCAATACTTAAGGCAATTTTATAGGAATTCCAAAAATATACAGTTTTTACAGAACTGATCAGTACTAGCTAAATTTTACTATGCAATTTGATAGAAGGTCGATAGCGCTTATTTTTCATTAAAAGCCACGCCTACTTAAAACAAGTGACAAAATAAAAATACAGACATCACGTAGTTAAAATTCTACACAATTTTCTAAACTATCTCCTCGGATTTTGGGGCGAATCTATCCACTATTTTGATCTTTAAAAATAAAGACAACGAGAATAAAATTAGAAAAAAACTTTAATGTCCCTAATATATTGCACATGACTGTATGTCGATTTTTAGCTGGGTAATTAAAGATTGCCATTAGAACAGAGTTGTTAGAAATTCGTATTAGAGCTGCAAAAATTAGTACTTGTTTACAAAAAATTTATTTTTTTGACAGAAGAAATATAATTGAAATTTAAAATACATAATTTACCGTAAAAAAGCAAAATTAAATACAATAAATTATAAAACAACTAGAATTAGTGAAAGACCAATTGAATTGGTGAAGAATTGTGGTGAAACAAATACAACCATATTCTTGTTTTGCTTTCCTTTTTTTCTAAACGTCAACTAATGTCGACGGGCGATTGTCGAATTTAAATTAATAGTGACGACTTTTGCTGTCGTCGGTCGACAATCGACCCAGTTGTGATTAACCTCTAACGCGTCGAGCGGTCCACGGACAATTAACTACAAACGGATTTGCTCTACTAGATAAACGAGTATTCCGAACGTAAAGTCTCGCCCTTATCTCGGCATAACACTTTCATTTACTTTGTGAAGAAAACTTCATTAGATTACTGAAAAATTTCATTAAAAATCGTCCAGCTAAATTCTCTCTGAGTACATTTAAAAAAGGTAAAACTACATATGGGTGATATCAAAAAATGTGATAAAAACCATGTAACCAGCTAATTTCTAATGCATGGATTACATTTGAATTATATATTTAGATATATATCAGCGCATTGTCACCTGTTTTACAAAATTTATAACAATGTGACCAATTTTTGGTTAATGCATAAAATTTGTGACCAATTTTTATGTAAACTTCGTAACCAGTAACTCGTAAGGTTTTTTAACTTTAATAGCTTATATTTTAATACCCAATGAAGCTAAACACTAACTGTAAGAATTTTTATGAAGAGGAAAAGTAACGTTTTTAACAAAAATTAATACATTTTTCAAACTTTTTCGTATATCTATGCTAACACGACTTAAACTCTGTAACGATTTTTCGTCATAGTTTTTGATAAAAATGCATACATCAGAATTTTAGAGTTATCTATTAATTATATTGCGAAAAGTATGTTATTTATACTCAAATGATCGTTGGACCGCAAATAATCATCTAGTAAAACAGACTTGAAGTTTTTCTGCAGCATGTTACATTCTCGAGTAGAAAAAGGATGCCTTTAATAAGATTTGAAAAAATGTTGTAAACTCCGTTCCTAATTTTTACACCAAACTATTTAACGAGTAAGAAAAACAATGTCATATTTGGATACACCTTGTAGGCATCATACGATTTTCTTTCGGAAAGAAAATTTTGACAAAGCGTTTCTGAAAGAAAACGAAAAAAGTAACCAAATGTAAAATCCGTTACTGTAAACTCCGTAATCAAAATTGTTTGCATCAGATTTCATTAAAAGAATGTAGGTAAATGTTTAAAATATTTTAAAATAACCATAAACAGAGGTGATTTAACTAATATTTATGTGTCAAAAGATGATTCAACTAATAATTTTGCGTCAAATCAAAAAAAGTTATCAGTTTTTTACCCTAAACTGCTGGAGCGAAAAACGATTGATTTTGCATTTCATTGGTTTGGAATCGATATTTCGAGCCATTACTGACATTAGTTTGACAAATTAAATTTGTTTTACACAATTTAAGAATTTTTTGATCGCGAAATGTTATGTTTTTAATATATTATTTTGTTACTTCGCAACCGCTGATTGGATTTTATAAAATTTTATAATTTTGAAAAGCATTTAAAAGGAACAAAAATACAAAATTAAAAAGAAAACTTTTTTTTTCGCGGAATGAATTGTATTTTTGATAAACAATATAAACGCCAATTTGATAAACACAAATTGTATATTATTGAAAAGCATGTTGAAAATCCAAATACGAAAAACTAATAAATTGAAGAAAATTCGTACCCAATTTTTTTTGTATATCTTTTGCTTGTGGAAATGTAAACTCCGTTACCACAAAAAAAAATTAAAATTGTGCAAAAAAGTTATTGCGACAACTTGTAGAAGAGCTTTTTTGCAATTAGGTTTATAATGACTAAACTTACTGATTCCATTAAGAAAAAACCGAAATATTAACACTTTTTGCTTCTCACAAATTTGGCCCAAAAACTTATCACTTTTTTTTGATTTCACCCATATATGTAACTAAAATGAAAGGGCGGCACTAATGTTTTATTTTTTAAATTGGTTCTCAACTTCTATTTTGGCATTTTTAAATAAAATAAGATCTTAACGTATGATATATCGATGTTTTTGTCTCGAGGGGACCAATGTTTTGCTCTAAGGACCATTGACCTCAAATACCCCGTTCTAGTATTTACCCACTAGATCTCAGTTCCTACAACTTTTGCTAAGGACGTTTTTCGATAATTCCAGCAGATTTTGTTTTGTTGCCGAACGTAAGTATCGCGTTTTTAATTAGTTAAATTCTAACAAGGAAGTTACTTAGAACTAAACACTACTATTTTGATGAAATTTCAATATGTTATAGAAGCAAAAATTCTAAGACGAGCATCTCACGGTTTTTTACAACCTCGGTAATTCAAGTGGTCAAAATATGGAGTTAGAATGGGTTCGTCTGAGGTGGAATACATTCCTTGTACGAGGTTTTCTTAAGAAAAATAGATGCAATTTTCAGAGTTTTCTGTAAAAACGTGGAGATTTTGATAGCTTATCCTATCACCTATCCTATACCAGGATTATTGAATTTTGAAAATTATGAAAATTTTATCAGAAGGGAGGGAGTCATTTTCAAAAGTTTTTTTTTTGTATGAAAAATTTTTTAGCATAATGTCGGAAGTGTTTTTTAAGGCTAAAGCTTCATTTAGCCATACGTAACGTAACGTAACGAATCAGCTGATTCAATCTAAAATAATGAGTAAAAAGAAATATACTGTCAGCTATGCTCTTTTAACTCATTAGATTTTCCATAAGGAGACTCGTCACGTTACGTCCACCTTAAGAGTCTGAGAATGGGCAAATCGACAGCCGAATATAAATGGGTCTGTTGCCCACCCCAGAAAAATGGTCTAGGTACGCCTATGAAGGTGGTACGGACTACTGTACAGTATGCTGGATGGCTGTTTGGATTTAATCATGTATATCTAATTTGCCGGCTTGTCAAGTATGTTGGACGAAAAATAAAAATTTTTGATTTTTCGGCAGGTTCAACAAACACGCTTTACCGTGTAATGAAAAAAATCATCAAACATTAAAGAATTTTACATTTTTAATTAGTTATTTTGTGACAAGAAGGGGATAACGTTAACGCTCTAATGCGAAAAGGCGGTCTTCAGATTTTAAATAGTTTTTGGCCAAATAACAATATTTTATTAAACAAGTTGTATTATATCCATAGAAAACCTAATTACCCATTTTTTTGCCTTCAAACTTTTCTTGCAAAAGGAGCGGTTTTCAAGAGAGAAGAATGTAAAGTGAAAATTTAGTAAATTTGGAAAAATTAAAATTTCGTTAATGCACACATATGGTCATATATGAAACTGTATGGAGATTTATGTATCCATGTATGGTCATGAATGCATATTTATGAGCATGCACGTACATACATTCAACCAGTATGGATTCATATATGTCGATTTTTAGCTGGGTTTTTTTAAAAAAGAAAAAAAAATATTTGAAAAATCACCAAAAATACAGTTACGATTTAGTGTACATAATCGATAATTACAAATTTAGTTTAGTCTCTAATTGTAAAATCAGTTAAAAATTTTTCTCCAGGACTCACAGGATAACCGCAGGACACGGCTTACGAATATCTCTAACTCAAAAACTAGCCAACATATTTTTTTTAAAATTAAGCACAGAGTATATACTCAGAGGTAGTAGTAAGCAAAACTAATTTCGTCAAAATCTATTGCCAGAATATTTTTGTGGAACATTTTAACCCTCTAACTGTCCCTTTTTAAAAAGGGTCCAAGAAGTCCCTTTTACTGAAGAGTTAGAGGGTTAAAATGTTCAACAAAAATATTCTTCGTAGTGTTTTACATAACTTCGCCGAACCTATTCCTAAAAGAAGAAGATTCACATTGTTTCCTATGCCGATTCACAATAACCAAAAGGAGGGGAAACATTAACCCCCCAAAAACATAGGGTCAGATTTGAACTTTTAAAACGCCATACACGTTTACTTTTGTTTGTCCCTCCTACCAGAATCAGTTGTAAGAACCTTGATATTTTTTTGTGTTGTACAATAATATTTTATTAATATTCAAATTAAAAAAAAAAAAAAAAATAAAAAAACTCAAAAATTTATATCTTTCTTTTTTTTTAAAATGCCTTCTTGAAAATTTCAGAATCTTTAAGATCTTTTATATAAAAAAACTGAGCAAAAAAAAACAATAGGTTTTTGATTTTATCGATTTTTTAATTTATAAAATTTCAAAATTTAAAATTTTTTTTATTTTTAATTTTTTTTTAATATATATTTTTTATATCCCTAAATATCCTCATTAAAGTGAGATAAGAATCATTGTTGTAGCTATTATAGTTTTCGAGATATTCAAAAAATAAGCTCGTAACAAAACAAAAAATGCGAAAAATTATGACATTTTTTTAAATTTTAAATATTGCATAACTTTTGAATAAAAATTTTGTAAATTTTTTCCTTTGGCAAAACTTCGTTATATGATGAAAGAAAAGTTCTGACCAAAATTCATCCAAATCGAAAGGGATCGATTCCTCTATAATTTAATTCAAATGGTTTGCATATAAACTAATATTATCGTGTAGATCAAAAGTATTCACGCCTTTTCACTACTCCGTGTAAAATGAAACAATCCTACATCGAATTGTAGAAAAATATTTCTTAAAATTTCAATAGAAATAAACTGTCATTGTTTAAGTATGTATTAAAACTTTAAAAAATGTTAGCTTAATTTTATGTTTTATTAAAACTATTAAAATATTCATACTTGTTCTAAATAATTGGTAACAATTGCAGAACTAGTTTATACCACAATACCACAAATATGACAGGGCCAAACGAAAACTTTGAACGTAATTGTTTTGTTGAGACAAATCGAAATCGAGTAAGAAATCCTACAAAAACAGTAAGTGATTGATTTAGTAGTGAATAAATTAAAAAAACAATCTATACACAATTATTATTTGTAATAAAACAAAATGTGCTAAATTAGCAAACCAAAGTAAGTACAATTTTTTCAAATTACTATTACTATTATTGAATTGTCGTAATGGTTGCTGAGTTGGTTGATTGATTGATGGATTGAAATGTCTTAAAAATATCTAAATGTTTTTGTAAATTGTAAATTTAAAGCAAACAAATTTTTGTATATGGGGCAGTTTAGTGTAATCTTATACTTTTCTTTAAATGCATTTTAAAAAAATAAAACCTAATATGATTAGTTTTAAAGGTTACAGAGAAATGCTTAAAAATGAGTTTAAAAGGCAAACAAGCAATATGCTATGGTTACAGGTTTTTGTTTTGTTTTTCAAATTTAACATTCACTACTCACAATTCATACAATTATCATTTGAAATTTACGTTTACAACAAAAATCCTTTTTGCAGGTATGGACAAAAGAAATCAAAACTGGGTTCAGTTAATATCACTTTTTTGAACCTTTTTTATTATATTTTGCATGCTTATTTACACTGCCATAATATTCCAATATTCAAATAAAAATTGAAAATTTTCTAGCTTTTTCCTATAGAAAAACTCTCAGATTCTCAGGACTTTTTCCTATAGAAAAATTATATTCTCAAGAAATGGCCTATAGAAAACTCATTTCCGTTTGAAAATGATCTCACTATAACAATTTTTTTCCATACAAAATCTTTAAGAAACTGAAGACTGTTTCCAAAGAAAAACCCTAAGATTCTGAGTACTTTTTCCTAAAGAAAACTGAAAACTCTATGAAATTTCCTATAGAAAAATTATCAATTTCTGTTTGAATTTTGACATAAATTTTCAATAGCCAATTATATCTTAAAACTCATCTTTTGAAATAAAAATTTATAACAAGGTTTAAATCAAACGTAAAAATGTCTTTGTCCATACCTGTATAAAAGTGGATTGAACGGAATAAACAATAAATTACTGGTTAGTACACATTTAAATTTTTTTTGTTACTTAAGTTAAAAAGAAATCATTATTCATAATCAGAGAAGACAAAAAAGCAAATTCGATGTATTTAAAGCAAATAAGTATTACAAAAAAGCAAAATAAAAAATGTGGAAAAAATAACTTTTTTAACAAAAAGTTCAGAGAAAAAATAATATAATAAAAATAATAATAATGTGCAAAAAAATCATTTTTAGGCAAAAAATAAAGCATTTCTAAAGCTTAAAAGAGGAAAATAAGAAAAAAATTATAAGGCGATTTTGTCTTCTCTGTTCATAATTCATAACACAGATTACCCAGACACGAATCAACTTTGTTTAGCAATTTGACGGATAGAAAATGAATAAAATGAATTCCTATCTCAGTTTGCAAATCACTAACATATAACGACAACCATAGTGTTTAAACCGGAGAATACACGAAGAAACATTGAATTGGGAACAAAAAATATCAAACAATTTGATAACACAAATTGCACGAATGTCAACACGACACAACATACACAAATGAACATTCGTTAAAAATGGGCATTTTTTCACGATTGTTCCTTCGTGTATTCTCCGCTTAAGATTACTTTTTCACATACAGTGGGCGTCAAAAGTAAGTGTACATGTTAGTTTGTGTAAACAATCATGCTTTTTTGTGATTCTATTTTATTCAACATTTTATGCTTTTATAATAATATCATTCCCCCTTTTTCAATTTAGAAAAAATTAACAACAATATTCTTACAACAACAAAAATTATACAACAAAAACTAAAATTAAGGAATATTTTGCATATGGTGTTTACATTGAGTTTATAATCTCACCGATTATGATATTAATCTTTTATAATCTTGATCGTTTAAACTGATTATTTTGACGTTTATAAATATTATATTGGGTGTATAACTTAAAAATGCAGAATTTTTGGCAAATTTTGGCATTGTGAAACATTGGTACAATATATATTTAAATTATTGGCCATCATTACCTATGACATTTTCCCAAGAAAATACAAATACAGAGCATTACCTTGGCGCCATGGATATTCAGCTTTGGCGTTGATTTGGCTGGTTGGCCGGGCTTCACATACGATTTCTGGCGTTTCGGGTTGTTGTAATGGGTATATTTTTCATCGCCAATAATGATTCGATCCAAAAATTACTTCTTTTTATGACGCTCAAGCAGCATTTCGGACATGCAAGATGGTCTTTCAACGTCTCTCGTCTTCAACTTGTGTGGAATTTGCTGACTGAGTGACTCCCAATGATTTTGCAAGTTCTTGAGTTTGACAATCACCCTAGAATCTTCACCCAGAAATGCCTCCAATTCATCATCTTTGGCTTACCTGGCCGGTCTTTGTGTTCCGTGTCAAAATCACCACTTCTGAACCGTACAAACCAACTCTTGCACGTCGAAATCGGTGGAATTGTATGAAATTTTTTAAAAGTTAATGAAATGACGACATTTTTTGAAAAAATATAAAGAATATTTTTTTTTTTATATATATAAAGAACATTTTCATTAAATTTATGAAGATATAATTTATGAAAATCAATGAATTTTTTGAATGAAATTATGAAATTTTATGAAAGCAAAGTTGTGAAAAATTTCACGATATTAATTAAATACCACCATATACATACATTATGAAATTCTTCATTGATTTTACGAAAAAAATTCTATGAAATTATATCATTAATATCATGAAGGATAATTCTTTCAGTGTACTGTGCTAAAATGCTAGCACTGGCAAAACGTTTTTTGGAAATAACTTGTCAGCGTTGGGAAAAGAAAAAAAAAGTTGGTCTTAAAGGAGCTTTTACACAACCAAAAAAATTAATTTTACAAAACAAAAAAAATTTTAAACAAAAAAAAAATTTTTTTTGCTTGCAACCGGATTGAATTCGGAACCTTCTGACTACAAACCTTTTTAAACAATGCGTCAGCATTTTTATAAAATCATTGCTCTAGTAGCACTGGATAACCACTGGTTTCAAACGTTAGCATAGCACTCTAAGCCCATTATTTGCCAGTGTGTTTTTATAAACCACCCAAATTTTTGTAAAACAAATCCTGGGAAAACGCTTTTTGCAAACGCTGGCAAAGTGTCTCAAATGAGTGTTCTGCCAGTCATTTAATTTTAACGCCACTTTTACCCAGTGGTACACATAGAAATAAAACCGTAAAAATAGCAGAAAAAGTTACTAAAAATTAGTTATAAATGATGCTGCAGAAAAAACTGCTAAAATAAGCAGATTTTTTTGCTAAATACTAGTAAAATAAGAACAGCAAAATTAAAATTTAAATTTACAGAGTCTTAGTTAGGTATATTTAAGCTAACTTTTAGTTAATTGAAAATAACAAATTGTATTGTAAAATGTGCAGAAAATTTTGCTAAATATTAGTAGACTAAATATAGTAAAAATAAACTTATATCTACAAAATGTTTGCTATTTTTAAGCTAAATTTAGTTGAATGCAAACAGCAGTCTAAAAAAAAAATCAGCAGAAATATTTGCTAAAAAATTGTAAACTGCTGTTTTCAAAAGGCTCGATTATTATTTGCACTTAAAAAAAAAATAAAAAAAAACTTCGAAAATTTTATTTTTTTGATTTTTTAGGCCACTAATTATTTTGCAAAAATTTTTGCTGATTTTAGCAGGTTAATTTGCTATTTTCCAGTTACAAAAATTTAACTCAAATATAACTACAATTCTGTACATTTAACAGTTTTATTTTTGCTGTTGCTATATTACTAATATATGGCAAAAATAATCTGCTAATTTTAGCAGTTTTATCTGCAGCATCATTTTTAACTAATTTTTAGTAGTTTTTACTAAATTTTTTACGGAATTTTTTCTATTAGTGTATGCCAGTGATTGATATTTTGTACCACTGGCAATTTCTGACTTGGTAGTTTAGTTTGATACTTTTTAGCAAAAACTCGACGAGCATTCTGAAGTGTTCTCGGATATTTGAACAACACTTTCATTTGGATTTTTGTTACACTTTTCGTACAATGCATCGTTTTTCAGTCCCATTTAGTTCGTATGGCCTTCCAGATTTGGGACTATTTTGTAAATTTTTAAACTTATAATACGTATCAATTATGTATTTATTTACAGTATTGTTGCTTCTTCAATCATTAAATCAATTTCACGAAATGTTTTTTCTTCTCTATAATATTTAACATAAGTTCACGAACATCCAAGGAGGTTTTTGTTAGTCATTTTCAAAATAAAGTTGGTTACGAAGAAATCTTCCGATTTAAACTGATCATGACGACATCAATTCAATTAATAATTATTATAATTAGTAAATATTATCTAGAATGTGATAGTAAAACAAATACTAAAACTAACGGTTATTTTTTTGGCATTAAAATTCTTTATTTTAATTGATGCACAAGTTGTAGATACAGTTTCTTTTGACGTTAAGAATATTAAGATTTTTTTGTGTAATTTTCGTTATTGTAATATTGTTGTTGATTTTTTTTATATAAATTAAGAGAGGAGAAAATATATAACAAAAAAAAAAAACAAAATGTTAAATAAAGTAGAAATGTATAAGACTGAAATGAAACTGTAAACATATAAACCAACGTGTACAGTTTCTTTTGGCGCTGACAGTATGCCATTTGTAGCCTAACTGGGTAGTCTGTGATCCACTAGAATCACAAAATTTAAAAAGTAGACTTATTTATATTAAACTGACAGTGAGTACCAAAAAAATTTTTTTTATTCAAAACACTATGTGTCGCTTTCACAAGAAAAACGACGAATAGTAAGTATTTTTCATATTTGTTTTTATTTATTCCAAACTTTTTAATTATACTTCTATTACCAAAAATTAAAAAAAAACTGCCTTTTTTATATGCATTGTAATGCGAAGCAAATTAAATTCAATTTAAAACAAAATATACACTTCACTATTATTGAAAAACTACAAATAAAACTAAATAATATATTTACCTTAATTAATTTATTATAATTATAAAATTAATATCATTATTATTGTTTTTATTTAATTATTTTCTAATTTAAGTACCGAACAAAAAAAAAATCCTAATAACAATTAGATAATTTATAATTTTTTTGTGTATAACTTTAATTTATATATTAGACCTCATATTTTGATTGTGTGGGTCCCACTATTTAATAAGTTTTGATATTTGATTTGTATTAATGATGAATTTTCTTCTATTTCTTTCGTTTCTTCATTTTTATTTCGTATGCATGTCCGTAAATGCGCTACTCATAATTATAGATGCAATTACCCAATGGTCAAATGCAATTAATACAACCAATGATGCGACCAATGGCTATTGGACCTCATCCTCATCAACATCATGCTTTAATTGGTGGCAATTTCTTACGGGCACCCGGTGGTATACCAGGAATGCCGGCAGGTAAGTTGATAGATTTTTTTGATACACTCCTATATGTTATCAGACAAAACACTAACCCCCGTATTCAAAATGAAAAAGCATATACTAACTAACTAGCTGCCAGCTCTCCCTTATGGGAATTTGTGTGTAAAAAAGTTAGCACCAAGTTAGTTAGCATAAACTTTTTCATTTTGAATACGGGTATAAAACTTTTGAAGATTTGCTTCATAGATTAATACACAGATATGAATCAGCTGTTTTGGGTAATATATATATTTAATCCTTTAATTCCTAGTGGAACATAGGGCCGCGTAATATGGGTAATATGGGCGACAGAAAATGATCAAAACAAAACGCAAACATTTAAGAAAAACAAAAAAATAAAGCACAGTAATCTAAAAAGAGACAGATATATACAAAAAATGCCCAATACAAAATATATGGAGATTTTATATTGTTGTCTCTCTCTTGACTTGACTTCCATGTAAACAGAACCATACGGTTCGAGAATACTTTTTTGACAGCTGTCATAAGTAGCATATCTGTATATTAATCTGTGATTTGCTTAATATAACAATTTAATGAGACATTTACATTCACAATAAAAAATTAGCCTGTTTTAGCCTACTTACATGTTATGACTTTTTATAATCTTACTAGCGGGCGAAGCCCGCTACGTTATTAGCGTGCCTTAAAGTTTATAATTAAATATCTTTTAGATAAAATAAAACACAATATTTAATGTTAAGGTAAAATAATTGTTAAGGTAAATTTATTGGAATGTTTAAGTAAAAACACTATATTTTGCCTCTTTATTTTTATATAAATAAATCATTTAGTATACCAACAAGTGAGCATGTAACAACTAATTGTCTGTTGTTTAAGCCATCAGCGTAGATAGGTCGTGTTAGAATTTTTTTTAAATTCGCTTTTTTTATTTAAAATACAGTTTTTATAATAAAAGCCTTCACCCAGCCACCACAAATAAATAATTCTGAAACAACAATTGGTTTAAAATAAATATTTGTTCACTTTTTCTCATGAAAGTGGATTCTTACACATTGCAATATATGTGTGTATGTCAAGATAATTTGGTAAAGTGCGAACTTAGGTAGAGAAACCCGTAAGTAGTTTTGTTCATTTGTGTTTTGAATGAAAATAAAAAACCTAAAGCAGGTTTGGTAAGCGATTTATAATATTAAAGATAGCGGGCAAAGCCCGCTACGTTGAAAGCGTGCCTTAAAGTTTTTTTTAATTCCGGTTTATATAAAGGTACCCAGGTGGAAAATGCCAACGGTACAAAAAATAAGGTACTGGCGCAACACCGTATTTTCTGTACTGTGAACTTGTCGATATGATAACAACGGAGGACAGTCAATTGACATTATTCGCGGGTGTTAGCATTTTATATTATTTCCAGCCTTTTATTTTTTAGGTTTTTTTTTTCTTCTTTGTGTATTAACCTTTTTAATGTGTTTATTTATAATAAAATTAATTCCAAATAAAAAAATCATTGTTTAAATGTAGCTGCAAATCAGTATAAAAGAATCACCGATTTTATTGTATTTAAAGTACTAGGAAGGCACTGAATTTTTAAAATGCCAACGCTTTGCCAACACCCGTAGCCAACCGTCCTTCGTTGTTATCATTTCGACGTCATACCAGCTGTATGAGTTGGAAATCGGATGTTTTGCCAACACTTGTACTACCCTATCCGACCCTTTACCAACACCTTTCCGTTCGTATTTTTCCACCTGGGTAGATCTGACAATTCAAGTAAATTCACAAATTCAGTTGGCAAATTTACTGCGTCGGTTTCTTCCACCGGTGCTTCGTGACCTGTAGTTTAAATATCAGAATATATAAGGTTTTTTTCTCTTTTAGAAATCTGATATCTAAGCGTAGTTTTTGCAGTTTTTGAAGTGGCCAGGTCAGAGCCCCGATTTGAATCCCATCGAGAATTGGTGGGCAATTGTCGAAAGAAGACTCTCCCAATGCGAACGAGAACCGACCAACTTAGATGATTTTTGGTCAGGAGTTTCAGCGGAATGGGCTAATATTCCACCTCAAACTATTAAAAATCTCGTGGAAAGCCATTCTTCTCGCATAAAATCTCTTTTAAAGAACAAAGGACTTTCGACAAAATATTAAAGAAAGAACTTGCCGAAATTTCAAATATGAACAATACTGGATAAAAGCGGTCACAATTTGCAATTATTTTTTTCATTAACTTCTTAATTATATAGTCTACTGTATTTAGGTTTTTATTGAAGAAGAATCTTTCAGTTTTATGCTTTAAAAAAAAATCATTTAAGTTTCTATAATAAAATAAAAATTATAACAAATTTCGAAAAATCTTGAATTAATGTATCCACTTTAGTCCACTACTGTATATTCAAAAATTTTGTTTCTTTTTAATGAAAACCAAAACAAAATATTCAAAAATAAAAAGGAAATTTGTAAACCAAATGTAAACAAAATTTGAAAATTTCAAATTTAAAATAGAATTTTAAGGTATATTTTAAATATTTTGTATGGTACGAAAATTAAAATAATAGTTGGCTTTTGTGATTTAAAATTGACTTTTTCTTCTTTATAGTAAAGGTGAAAGTTTTTTGTTTGTAAAATCCGGTGCCTGAGAAAGAAGAAAATTAATTTCTGTGATAGAATTTTTTCTATAAGTATAAATAAATCTATCAAATGAATGGAAATTGCATGCAGGTGTTATTTTAATAAAATTCAATGTATGAAATTCAAGCTAAAAATAAAGAAATATATTTTTTATAGTTGGCATGACAATTACCACTTTATCCAGCTGATTAGAGTCTTATTTAGACTTTATACAATATTGATCAATTTTTAATCCAATGAATTACATATAAAAAAACCAGGGTTGGCAGGTAATACCGCTAAAATACCGTTATCGATTCAAAACCCTTTCAACTGACTGACGTTACCCCTAAAATACCGTTACCGAAATAACTGAAATACCGTTATCCTTAAAATACCGATACTGAAATAAATGAAATATCGATACCTTTAAAATACCTTTACCGAAATAAATGAAATACCGTTACCCCTAAAATACCGTTACCGTTATTTTTAATTTTCTTCTTTTGGTAATTGCACGTGGTTATTGAGTATTTTTTGTACTTTAAGTTGGTAAATTGGTTCTGTTTTTCATCTCGTTTGTGTTTTGTAAAAAAAATTGCGGGATGAATCGAAATAACTGACTGCCGTAATCCTTAAAATACCGTTACCAAAATAATTAGAAAACCGTTATCCTTAAAATGCCGAAACCGAAATAAATGAAATAGCGTTACCGTTAAAATACCGTTACCGAAATAATCTGAAATAGCATTACCCTTACCGATAACCGCATCGTTTCGGTTACCATCCATGAAAAAAACCAATAAAAATCCTAATCAAACATATCACTATTTTATTGAAAATTTATTCAATTAACGAGCTACAAATTTTTAATTGAATGGACAATTTTTGTGATTGTAGGAATTTCAACGATAAAATTTATTGAATAGGCAGTTTTCATAATTGAATTTAATTTTTATTTTTTTGTGTGTAGAGATTTGGCTTCTAAAGCCTGTCTTGATTGTAAGACTGAAGATAATAAGAAAATTTATAGAAACTACAAGAACATAGCTCGTAATGTTATCAGAAAATACAGGCGTCTGTTGGTAATTAGGTATTTTAATGGGTGCAGTAATGCTAGGGAATTCTGGAACAAAGTTAGGAAAATAGGGGCAATTGGCTGCGATAGTGATGAATTTTTAATAAATCCAAATCATTTAAATAATTATTTTGTTTCAGCGACTTCGGGTAATCATGCACTTAAAATTATACTTCAGTAGAAAAATCTGTCAAACCGGTTTCAAATCGATTTGACTAATTTTTAACAATTTTTTTTGTTGAAATACTGATTTAAGCAAAGATTTTAGTTATCTTCATTTAACACAATACTAAAAATCCTCAGTACTTTAACTAATTTTTAGTGTTAATTTTAAAAATTATTTAAAACTAATTTTTAAGAACCCATTCGTTAAATTTTACAAAATTTATTGTTAAAATATAATATTTTCATGTTACTGTTATTAACCGGTAGATGGCGCCACTAATGTATCCGAAGTTTTAAAGATGGCGCTATTTCGTTCCCTCCCGATTTTTTAAAAATCGCCTATATCTCGAAAACTAAGAGAGATAGAGCAAAATTGATGAAAATTTCGACTTCCCCTAACCGTGGAATACCCCAGCGAATGGGGGCATCTCTATCCAAAAATGGAACTTGGCGGGGCCTTGGAAATTTTTAATAAAAATTCATAAAATGGCCCACATCTCGAAAACTAAGCGAAATAGAGCAAAACGGACAAAATTTTTGCTCCACTAGGACTAGGCCCGGGGAGGGTCCCGAGCAGAGAAACAAGCCAGCCGCCGTGAGCCGTTTAAGCCGCCGGTCATTTTTGCTTCAGCCGCCGCCGCCGATTTTTTTCGGCTCATTTCGGCTGGAAGTATCAATTTTCAAATATAAAAAATTTAAAAATAAATATATTTTTTAAAAAGAATTTACTAATTCATTAAACTTGAACAACCAGAGCTAAAAACAATTTTTTTATATGAAAAGAAAAAAGTTAAAATCTTCTAAATATTAAATTTTTATAAATATAATTTTTTTAAGCTATAAAAGCTTATATAAATTTTTACTGTGAAAAAAATTAAAAAAAAAAAGTTCTTAATGGGTTAATATAATACTTCAGAATGCAACTCTTTGCAGATGTGTAAAAAATCAATTAATAAAAAAAACATAGCTGCTTAACTTTGCATTTAAAACTCAATTTATCAAAAATTATGAAGAAAAATCGTTACAGAGTTGAAGTCGTGTTAGCATAGATATACGATAAAGTTTGTAAAATGTATTAATTTTTGTTAAAAGCGTTACTTCTCCTCTTCATATAAATTCTTACAGTTAGTTTTTAGCTTCATTGGTTATTAAAATATAAGCTATTAAAGTTAAAAAACCTTATGAGTTACTGGTTACGGAGTTTACATTTGGCCTATAAAATTGGTTACAAATTTTATGTATTAACCAAAAATTGGTCAGATTGTTATAAATTTTGTAAAACAGGTGACAATGCGCTGATATATATCGAAATATATAACTCAAATGTAATCCATGCATTTGAAATTAGCTGGGTACATGGTTTTTATCACATTTTTTTATATCACCCATATATATTTTTTCAATTCTAAAATACATTTTTAAAAATGGTCCAGTTGAATATTTTGGATAAATTAAACATTTTGTAACAAATAAATGAAAAAGTAAAGATAAGAGATATTGTTAAATTCTATAATATTTAGAATAGGACACTTTTACGGATAAAATGCTCAAACCAATGTTCGAATTGATCACATAATTTCATCATTTAAGGACATTATTGATTGGGCATCTAATTAAAATGGGTCCCTACAAGATATGTGCATCCTGCCCAAACTTTCTAACAAAGCCTCCATTCAAAAGTCTTCAAACAAGTTAAATTTCTTAAATTAATCGATATGTATTTTTTCTATAGTCTTTATTTATTCCTTAGTTTGTTTAAATTAAAAAGAATAAATAAAAAAAAATTAATTCCCAGTATGCTTTAATTGTCTGAAAATTCTATAAGAGGCAAAAATTGTTTTGAGTTCCAAGGGGGTTTCATTTTCCCAATTTTGGGATTACTTTGGAGCCCTTTACATTGGCAAAAAAATGTGCTGGCAAAATTAACATTTTGCAAGTTTTGTTTCAACGAAAAGGACTTGGTACTAAAAGGGTATGTTTATAATTTATTAAATAAAACTTGTATGTTATATTAAATATTTAGGACCATTTGTTAGATATATTCTTGACTAGCCATGGATCTGTGCGAACATGAAACAAATCACACGTGAACCAACAACAAATCTTATATGAATTAATTTTATATATATTTTTTTGCGAGTGATTTTCTGACCGCGATAAAGTGCAGACGTTAATTGTGATCTCTTTTCTATAATTCTATTTAAAATTAAAAGCAATAACATTTGTTATTGTTTTAAGAAAAAACTTTTTTTTTAATACATTGTATCAGTGTTGCCATAACGGCGATTTTCTCGTCAGATCTAGCGATTTTATTTCGCCCCTAGCGGGAAAAATTGTCCTGTAGCTATTAGCCAAAAATCTAGCGATTTTTTTATCAGCCGTAATATAATTTTTAAAACTCGGTTTTATGTTGAAAAATATTATAAAACTCGCACATTGATATTCCTTTATTATAAAACACAACATCTTAAACGATTTTAGTAAAAAAAAACTCTAAAAATACACATTTCGATAAAATATGGGTATGCACTTATTCATCGTACAACGCCCTCTATTGTGTATTCTCAATACTAAGATTAATTCAATGAAAATCAGGACTCATTATTTGAAGCTTAATCGTAAAATTTTTCATTATTTAAAAGTTTATAACACTTCTTATTAACATATTAAAAACATTTTTGAGTAAAAACTGCTTTAAGTACAATTTTTCAACAATCTAGCGATAAAATCGCTAAACATTTACACTGTTTATAATCTAGAGATTTTCTAGCGATTTTTGGGTCTGATCTAGCCATTTTTTTTGAAAATTTGTTGGCAACACTGCATTGTATATTGAAATCAACAACAAGTTATTACTTATTATTAGGGCAAGGAATTTCATGCTCTTAAAAATGGAAAATATGCGCCTAAAATATGCGGTTAAAAAGGAAAAATATGCATTAAAAATATAAGAAATATGCACTAAAAACTATTATTTTTGCAAAAATAATGCACTCTAAAACTTAAAAATGTATTTAAGTTAGTTATTTTGCAAACAGACACAGAACTCGATGATTTCCCATAGGTCAATAAGGTTTTAAGAATGTTTATTTTGATTGAATCAAAATATGAAAGCGTATCAATTTTTATATTTTTTTACAAAATAAAAATGTTCCTCAAAATGAAAAATATGCACAAATATGCATTAAAAAGCACAAAATATGCATTAAAAAGGCACCAAATATACACTTAAAGTCAAAATATGCAAAAACATGCATTTATGACAAAATATGCAAAAATATGCAACTACAAATCGATGCCATTTTGTTCTAAATTTGATGATTCGGATAAATATTTAGTCCATATTAGTTTTGGACTATCGAGAAAAAACATGCATTTGCATGAAATTCCTTGCCCTACTTATTATTAAGTAGTAAACAAAGGCATTAATATTCTGCTATACTAATCCTCTGCTGTTACAGCAGAATGGATAGTAGCAGCGAGTCTACTGAAGAAAGCGATATTGTCTGGTAGACAGTCGCTGAAAACAAAACAACGAAACGACGACAAAATCGATCACCAGAATTAGTTAAGCATGCAATCAAAATAACAAAAACTACCAACAATAATGATTAGGGCAAGGAATTCCATGCAAATGCATGTTATTTCTCGATAGTCCAAAACTAATATGACACCTCATTACTATCTGCATTACCAAAAATGATATATCATTACCTTCTGCATTATTTTATAATATAAAATAATGACTTCCTAATAACGGCCTATTGTATTCATTGTTTCTAAATATAAAATAATGACTTCTCGTAATATTTTAAATAAATACTTTTTACACAGTTAAATTTTATAAATTTTTATTTATTATATGTAAATATGTTTTATGTTCAAATTTTTTTAAAATTTTCTAAAATTACACATAGAAAAAACTTAAATTTTTCTGAATGTATTTTCTTAAGCTAATAGTATTTGCTTAACTCCTTATTTTTAAGAATCAAGTAAGCAATCGGATAACCACTTATAATTCAACTTTTTGTAAGCATGTGTGTAACCACTTATTATTCAAAATCTCATAACTACTTATTTCTCATTTTTTCGTAAGCGAGCGGGTAAGCGTGACTACTTATAAAAACGACCACGCCAAACAAAAATAATGAGCTTAGACGCCAAAAAATAAGTTTTGCGGAGCTATGAATTTCTATTATATAACTACTCATTTGGTAATGAAATATTTTGCTGGGTAATTATATTGACGATAATGCTAACAAAGAACTTTCTGAAGAAAAACCGCCTCGAATAATTATTCCAAATGTTTCAGATATAAGAGCGATGATGAATAACTTTTCAAAAATAGTAAACCTTGAAGATTATTCGTACAAATCTTTGAGAGATGGTCAGGTAAGAGTAATGGCAAAAAACGTAAAGGCATATAGAGTGAGAGTAAAATATCTATCTTTCGTAAAAAAACTTAAACGTTTTCAAATCACATTACAAAATGTTGTTTTCACCCGCCGTCGATTATTTGGTTGCGCCGCCGCCGCCGATTTTTATCCGGCTCAACCTCAATCGCCGCCGCCGCCGCCGATTTTTTGCTTGCGCCGCCGCCGCCGATTATTTTGGTCGGCTTGTTTCTCTGGTCCCGAGACCCTAAATTTGGATAAATTCTACGGCGCAGTATAATTACAGATAAAACTGTAGTTTTACAAATTTTTTACTTAAATTTAGATTTGTTGAATTTAACAAAAGAATTTGTTAAAATCAACAAATTTTATTTTAGGCCAAAAAACAGGAATAAATTTTGTTAAAGTAACAAATTTTTCTGTCCAGCCAACAGACGTATTATTTTGAGTGTGCTCTTGATCAGAACCAGAGCTTCGAAAAACTTAATTCAATTTAAGCTTAATTCACTAAAAATTAAACTCAGATTTTAAAAAGATTCATGTACCATTCCCTTAAACCATTCGTAAAGAATTCATTCATAAGCTTCATTCCCAAAGCTTTAATATGAATTGAATGAATTCCTAACTTGAATCATTCAAATCGCATGTTCATTCACCATTTTACTAATTGAATGAAGAAATTTTATTACCATTCACTTAGTGCAGTGTAGTTTAAAACTAACATATAATCAAAACCAAAGCATACAAGCTGTAACAAAGCATACGATATTATTTATTTCTGTAAGATGAATTTTAAACGTTTTTCATTGTATTATGCTAATATTACAGCAATTACATACAAATTAAAATTTCTCATTTGATTAAGTGAATGAAAACAAATAATTTTTCATTCACTTTTTTATTAAATGAATTCAGGTAAACTGGGTTTCATTCAGTTAGAATTCATTCAAAATAGAATGAATTCATATAATTTTAAGCTATAGGGAATTAAGCTATCGAATTAATTCCATAAGAATGCTATTAGGGAATGAAATTTAACCCAAATTTCATAAATTTTTAAAAAGTGAATGAAGGAATTAAGCCTTTTAAACCTTTGATCAGAACTATGACTTGTTGGCTGAATTTAGCGATAATGATTTATCTTTCCGTAGTATAGACGAATTCGAACTTTTTGAGGCACTTAACAAAGTGAAATCTAATGCTATTGGGACTGACGGAATACCTATACGTTTCCTCAAATTTATTTGTCCTTATGTAAGTTGTCACGTATTACACCTTATGAACACTATACTTATGACTAGGGCAACCAAAAAAAAGCCCTAAAAGCAATGTTTTAAGCTCTTAAAAAAAGCTCTGAAAAACAGTAAAATAAGCTGTTAAAATGTAAAAATAAGCCCTTAAACTTAATTATTTCTTTATTAAAATCCTCATCAAATTTAAATTTTTTATTCAATACAGTGCTACATTCCTTGGAACTTTAGGAATCAAACAAAGTTGTGACATTCTTAAATTTATTTTCATCGGGAATTACTTTAATTTCATTAAAGAATTAAATGTGCTAAACTCCCAAAACTTTAACAAATTGTGAAAAATAATCTGTTGAAGGCATGGCCCTATCCGGATTTCATTCTTGCCTAAGAAATCTTCATTGTCATATTTGTACTATTAGAATTCAAGTTGAAAAAATAAAAAGTTTATTTTAACAAAAGAGATTTTTTAATTTAAAATAAATTTTAAAAAACTAATTAAAAAAAAAATTATGTCGACTTAATGTTAAAAATTACTGATTTTATGAAAAAAAAGCTAAAATATGCTCTATTTTCGCATAAACAAGCTAAAATAAGCTTATTTATTAAAGAAAATATCAAAAATAAGCCAATATTTACAAAATAAGCAAAAACAAGCAAAATTAGATAAAATAAGCAAAAAAAAAAGCTCTAACAAATATAGCTTAAAATTCTTATATTTTTAAGATCAGAACTTGTATTTAATCGAAATTGTTCTATCTTTTCAAATAAAAAACATGCTCTGGCTTCTTTTTGGTTGGCCTACTTATGACTAATAGTTTTCCCCATACGTGGAAGAATTTTAGAATTTTCCAATCCTTAAAAAGAATACAAGAGGCAACCATGCCTGTGACTATCGACGGATTTCTATATTACCAGCTTTATGAATGGTTATGGAACATGTAATTAAGAATCAAATGGAGTCGCACTTTTAAAAATATTATTTAATTGATCCTTGCCAGTCGGGCTTTAGAGCACATCACAGTACTAACACCTTGCTTTTGCATGTTACTGACATGATTTGCCGCTCCGTTGATAGGAGAAATCCTTGTGTGTTCTTCTTGATTTAACGAAAGCTCTTGAGTCGGTTAATCACTTCAGACTACTATCTAAACTTTACAATGAATTTAATCTTTCTTGGTCCAGCTGTAGATTAGTTTCCTCATTCCTATCTAATCAGTCTCAATTCGTTGCATATGGTAATCATAAATCTGACTTACTTGATATTTCGTCTGGCGTCCCACAAGGTTCCATCCTTGGACCACTACTTTTTATGGCCTATATTAACGACATTAGTGACTGTATAAGGAATTCTTCTGTGAATATTTTTGCAGATGATATTCAGCTGTGTAGTTTTAGTGATACTCACTCATACAATGACTGTTCTCTGAAGATGAATGATGACCTTGAAATAGTTTCTGCATGGGCAAGGCAGAATTGTATAGCAATTAATCCACGTAAGACTCAGGCTATGGCTATTGGTCGGGTTCGTAATTCTTCTTTACCTAATATTAGGGTTTGGGGATTCCCGGGAAATCCCGGGAAAAGTTTGCCGGGAATTCCCGGGAAAATAATATATTTTTCCCGGGAAAACGGAAAATTTTAAAAATATTAAATTTTTTAAATTGTTTTTGTTTGGAATAGGATTTTTAAATTTTAGTCATAAAAAACATTTTAAATACCAAAATAAAAATGTCATTGTTAAAATCTTTTAAAAGGAAATCAATTTATTTGACACACAAAAAAATCTTTGCCAAGTAATTAGGAGCATTTCAACTAATAAAGATTTTTCGCATAATTTATTCAAAATTTAAGTAGTAAAACCTAAAACTTGGTAAAATGCTTAAAAGAAATATGAAAAAAAAGTTTTGTTTCTTACAAATAATCGCCCTTACTATCAAAATTTTTATATATTTTAGTTAAAGTTGACTTTAGTTAAAATATTTGGTGGCAGTATATCTTGACTTGGTTTATTTTTGGAGCATTCGGATTGGTTAATTTATTTTCAACCAATCAAAATGTTTGAAAATATAAAGATTTTTGTAAGGTTTTCATACACAAAATGATCAAAACCGTATAATTAAAAATAAAATACTCCTTTATATTAAGGGCCAATAATTTTATAAGTAACGATTTCATTAATAAATGTGAAATTTTCAAGTAAGTTTACTTTATTTTAATACACCTGCTTTCAAACTAATATATTCTTTTATATTAAAGAATAAAATGTCCGGAGTATGGAAATACTTCACAAAAAAGGACAATGCGGCGCAGTGCAATATTTGCCCTAAAAGACTAATGGTTAACGGAGGTATCTAAATTTGGTTATCCGACATTTAAATTTGGTTCACAAAAAAAAATTCTCTTTAAGAAAACAACAACAAGAATAACGTTCCAGCTAAAATTAGCAAAGTACCCGAAGAAACAAGTGTAAGCCGAATAGGCATTGAACGTTTTGTGGTAGGGCAAACATTTCCTGAAATGGTATCCAAATTAGCCGGAGTCGACGGAATGTCAATTCGCACCATAACTAGATCTTCGTTTATTCGAGAAAGTTTTTATAATAAAAACCTGGAAATGCCAAAAAATAAAACCGATGTAAAGAACATTAAGGGTTTTCACAAGGGGTGTGCTATTTGTTGTATCGTTGTATCGTCCTAACAAAAAACAGAGTTGTTAAAAATTAAATTGAAAAAATACAACATTTGAGAATAGCACGATACAACATTTTAACATATGTTTACTGTCCTATGTTTGAGTGTGCTAACAGATAGAAAACTGAATAGAAGATCGTTGTTAAACACAAATAAAATTTTTAACAACTCTGTTTTTTGTTAGGACGATGCAACGATACAACAGATAGCACACCCCTTATGAACAACCTTATTATATTAAATTACTACAATCATGTAAAAGATATCATGATAAAAGAAATATCGAGCAATATTTCTAACAATAGGAGATTTACTAAAATCTTAGATGAATGGACAAGAATATCACAAAAGAGATATTTGAACATATGTGTAAACGGAAATAATTCATTTTATAACCTGGGGTTGGTTTATATATCAGGAAGATGTAATGCTGATGAAATAAGAAGAATTGTAGAAATAAGACTAGAAGAGTTTTATTTGTCTTTGGAAAATAACATTGTGGCCACCATATCTAATGGGCCAAATGTGATGAAACGGTTTGTTTCCGACAGTCCAGTAGTGGGTGCTTTCTGCTGGAATTTATTTGGCAGTGCTTAGAGTAATTTATGTTCAACATTCTGATATTTTTACTCTGAATTCTCACTACACAGACTGAATTTGTACTGAAATAGTGTTTTTTTTAACAAAAATTACTTATATAGGTGGTTTTCATTAACAATTTAGTTCAAAAATATTTCCCGGGATTCCCGGGAATTCCCGAGAATCAAATTTTTTATTCCCGTTTCCCGGGAAATAAAAAAGTCCGGGAAATCCCAAACCCTACCTAATATATTATTAGATGGAAATGAAATTGGGATCTCCGAAAATATATTGTGCCTTGGAGTAACTATTGATAGTAACCTTAAATTTTTTATTCATATTGACAATACTACATCAAAATTGGTTTTACTCTTAGGAAACTCTATAGTATATCCTGTTACTTACCGTTTCAAGTGAGATATCGTCTTGCCCATGCCATTCTAATGAATTATATTGTGGTACAAACGAGAAATTTATTTCTAAATGTAAAATATGCTATAACAGAATTATTAGATTTGTCTATAATTTAGGATATAGCGATCATGTTTTCCAATACTCAATGAACTTTTTAGGATGTTCGTTTCTAATCTCATAAAAATTCCAACCCTTTGCGTCTTCTACAGATCCATAAAATATCGTAATCCGTCATATATAACACGTAAATTTGATTTTCGTTGTTCAACCCGGAATACTCAGATTAACATTGACTCATAGATTGTGCTATAAAGCACCATCTATGAATTTTCTTCGAATTCGAGTTACCCGAATTTGGAACAACCTACCCATAAACTTGCGATCATTTTCTCTTTCAGGCTTCAGGAAAATATCTAACTGCGCATTTTAACACCGTTGATGGTAACTTTATTTATTTTGAAATTAACACATAAATGACTTATCGCCAGTATTTTTAATATTTTTTTTTTGCGAAAGAAGTGTATGGTTATTAGGGATTTAATTTTCAATATTTGAAATTGTTTAGTATTTAAGATTTGTTTATAATTTTTTATTTATTTTTTTAAATGTTTTACTGACTAAAAATGTATATGCTTGGAATCTTTTCCTATCAATGTGTCCAATATTTGGAAGTTTTTAATAATAATAATAAAGTAACAAATTTTTCTGTTCAGCCAATAGACTTATTATTTTGAGTGCATAAACTGTGAATAGTGAATACCCTCATTGTAGCCATAATCTCGTTTGAACAAGAATTTGCAGTGTAAATAGTCGAAAAAATAATCTTAGGAGATGTTGATGAGAATGGACAACTGACAATTGTGTGTGTTTACCATCACTATTAAATAATTTTCTTTTTTCGTTCTAGGTCTTCTTGGTCCAATGCAAGCAATACCAATAGCTGGTATGCCGGGTGGCATACCTGGTATGGGTGTAATGTTACAACCAGGAAATCCAATGTTGCAGATGATGCCACGTTTTCGGTGATCATCTCAACCAGGGCAGCTGTGTATAGCGCCCGTTTTAAACGTGCCTATGCCATCGATTGTATATCCCGATCAAAAGATTGAATAAACCACAATCTGAGCACATCCTTTCTACCACCAATACCATCATCTACTACTACAACAACAGTGTGTATCACACGAATGCAAGCAACTCAACGCAAGTAATAATGTAGTTAATTTGTATTACTCCAATTAGCAACACCTTCATAGATTAGCACGCCTATTGCTAAATACTGAATGTATAATTTTAACAGGCCAGACAAGAATCGAACCGCAAAGAAATTTCTGTAAATCTACACATGGGTTTTTCTCTATATTTCCACAACAAGCAAGTTTTTTAAAACCTTTAACATTTCTTTATGCAATTTTTGATATTGTTTATTTTTTAATGTAAATTATCGTTTATTTAATTTTTATTTAAACGTATTATATTTTATTTTTCATCGTTCGTTTTGGCCGAATTCTTTAAAGAAGCCACTATTTTGTTTTTAAAAGGCTGATTCTGATTTCTTATTAGCAACTTAGAGTCTAAAAAACACAAAACAAAAAGAAAATTATTAAAGCGTTAGTATTACAAAATCAAAACAAAAAGATGGTAAATATTAATTTAAATAATAATATAAAAACGTTTGCAATATATTACTACTTTATTTATATATACATACATACATAACTAAGGATAAGGGTGATTGATATATGCCAAATTTATTACTACTTAAACAAACTTTTATGTTCTATATATTATTTTTATTAATTTGTTTAAATTAATTTCATTTTAGGTGTTAATGCATACTACATAACTACATTAAAAACTAATGGGGGAGGGGCTATTGTGTAATTCGTTTCGAGAAAGAAAAACTTAAAAATGAACATCCTTTTTTGCTATTTATTTTATTAACTGGAATATTGTGGCCAACAGTTTTGACTTTGCAGAATTTTTATTTCATTTCACAATTTTCTTACATGCTTCGAATCGAATTATATCACCGCAATAACCCTTCAGTTCTATTACTCATACATATATATACATACATTAACAATTAGAATATAATTACTAACTAATTCACCTTATTAATCAATATACAATACTCTATTCAAATGTATAGTTCATAACTAATCCTTTTTAAATACACACTCATAATTGGTTTTTAATCTATTCATTGAATTATTAATTTCTGTATACTGAAAATTGTTTAATCTGCTTTATTAGTTTGTTTGCATATGGAATACAATAAGTTTTATCTCATTTCTTTATACTTGGTTTCTTTTTTTTTTTGTAAATTTGTTTTAATGCCACCTATTTCTTGATAAATAAATTAAATAGCATAATTTTTAATAATTTAGTTCATATTGTTTTAAATTCACAGACTTTTTTTTTTACAGATTTGTTTATATAATTTTACTTTATTATGAGAGATTTACTAAAGATGTGTGAATAAATTTATAGAGAGTGAAAAATACAATCTAAAATTTAATGTGCAGTATATTTACATTGCAAGATTATGGAAAAATCTTGTTAAATTTGCCCGATTACCCACATACATAGTATAATTTTATGTACCATAAACTATTGGTTTATAGTTTTTTTTTTCAAATATTTGCGTACTATTTTTGTACATCTTTGAGGTTCTACTACTAAAGGGGTTTTCAACAGGGACGCTACAAAAGTAGAAAGACAGGGACAGCAAACGACGCCATATTTCTTGCCGCTCTTTTGACATTTCTCTTCAGTAAGGTTTGCCATTTCATGATGGAAAGATATACGAGCCAACAACGAGTCGAAATTATTAAAATTTACTACCGAAATTCGGAGTCAGCGGCCTCAACGTTAAGAGCGCTGCGTCCAATTTATGGTCGTCATAATCGTCCTAGCAGATCAACAATTGAGCGTCTAGTGGAAAAATTTGAATCCACAGGCACAGTATAAAATGTTCCCGTGCCAGTGACACAAAGAAGTGCCCGTAGTGTCGAGAATATTGCTGCCGCTGAGGCTTTAGTTGAAGAAAGCCCAAATGTGTCTATCACACGTCGTTCTCAAGCGTTGCGCATCTCTGTGACGTCGTTGTGGCGAATTTTGCGAAAAGATCATGGCCTACATCCTTACAAGATCAAATTGACGCAAGAACTGAAGCCGCTTGACCACCAGAAGCGTCGTATGTTCGTGAATTGTGCTGAGCAACAACTTGAAAATGATTCGGATTTTCATCGAAAAATCATCTTCAGCGATGAGGCTCATTTCTGGTTGAATGGCTTCGTCAATAAACAAAATATGCGTTATTGGTCAGACAGCAATCCACACGTACTCCATGAGTCATCATTGCATCCCGAAAAAATTACGGTTTGGTGCGGTTTATGGGCCGGCGGCGTCATTGGGCCGTACTTCTTCCGTGATGATCAAGACCGGCACGTTACTGTGAATGGGAATCGCTACCGTTCAATGATAACCGAATATTTTTGGCCCCAATTGGATGATATGGACTTGGAGGACATGTGGTTCCAACAGGACGGCGCCACAAGCCACACAGCGAATGTCACAATCAATTTATTGCAAACCAAGTTTGGAGAACGTGTTATCTCACGAAATGGTCCAGTCGATTAACCGCCTCGGTCGTGCGATTTGACGCCGTTGGACTATTTCCGGTGGGGCTACGTCAAATCTATGGTCTATGCCAACAAGCCAGCGACGATTGATGAACTTCGTACGAATATCGAACGTGAAATTGCAGCAGTATCGGCAGATTTATGCTTGAAAACCGTCGAAATTTGGGTTCAGCGTCTGGACTTCTGCAAGCGTGCCCGTGGTGGCCATGCAAAAGAGATCGATTTCCATACATAATGGCATTGAACGTGCTTTCACAGGAATAAAGAATTTCATTGATATCCAATACCGTTTTTGTTTTATTTAAAAAAACTTTTGTAGCGCTTTTATTGAAAAACCCTTTATGTACTCAAATGCAATATGTACTTGAATGCAAGATTATGGCTGGATTATGGAAATAAACTTTCAAAATTTCCGATTACCGGATATTCTTTAATGATGGCAACAATTTTTTAATGTTGCCAACTATAAAAGTAATAAAAAACGTTAAATCTGCTGTGACTTTTTAAAGCAAAAAACCGAAAAATTGTTTTCATTAGTGCCAAATATAATCTTTTCAAACAATTACAAACGATTAAGACTATAAAAAAGATTAAAATCACAATCTGTGAGATTATAAAGTCAGTGTAAATAGGCTATAACATTGTAAACAATATTATGACTATATTCTGGTAGATTACAAACACAATGTAAATAGGTTATTATACATTGCTTTATATTATTTGTCAATAAAGGTATTCATTTAAAGTACCCAGTGTAGAAACGCTAATGACATATCATTATTTTTTGGACTACCAGTAATGACACCCACTTACCTTCTGCATTATTTTAAAACATATAATAATGAGTTACTGATAATGACTTATTTATATTTATCATTATTTCAAATAGAAAATAATTTTCTAGATTTAAAAAAAAAATTTTTGAAATCTATTTTTAGACTCAATACTTTTTAAACACTGGTAAGGATATATGTAACCACATATTTTTTGATTTTTTGCATGTTGGCGAGTAAGCGTACTTGTGTGCAGCAGGTCAATTATGTTTTTATCTATTAAATATTATATGTCGGTTTAGCTCAGATGATAAAGCTATTGACTGGCAATCTCTAGACCCAAGTTCGATTCCCTCACCAGCAAATTTTATTAAAAAAAAAAAATACAATAAAAAATATTTCTTTTTATATAATTTATGTTTTTGAAAATCTATTTTTAGACCCATTATTTTTGTCAGTACTGGTAAGCACATAGGTAACGATATATTTTTCGATTTTTCGTATGCTGGTGTGTAACCATAACTCATTATTATTCGCGACATCGCTATATAAAGGTAATAAGAAATGTAATAACAAAAGTAACTAGTTACCATTACCAAGTGTGCAGTTACATAACCACATATCTGGTAATAATTTTCTACACTGGGTATTTACGCCTCGTATACTGTGTATATGTTGTAAGTTTACTCAGTTAATGTCAAAACTGGTTTACGAGCCCTGGTAAATATACGCTTACATTTTTGTGTGTAAACTTTTTCGTATTTATACATACATTTGAATATTGTCAAAAATAAAATTATTTTGAATTTTTTTGTGTGTTGTTTTTCATTTGCTGTTTTATTTGTTTTAAATAATACAAATTAAAAAAATTCTTTGTTTGATTTATGAAAAGATCGAAAAAGTGGCTAAATGCAAAATTGAGATGTGAATAGTTTTAAAAGATGTGAACGCACCAAATCAAATAAACAGGTAAAGTTATAAATATACGCGATTACAAAAATACACTGTTTACGAGGGCATAAATCCAGTTAGATGAATACCACTAATATATTGTACCAAAATAATTATGAGTAAGGTGAGGGTCTATTTGATTGATTCTATCTATCCCATTATGCAGTAGTCAAGGCGAGTACTGATGATACTAGTGAATGAAGTTTTTGTTGCCCTCCAATCCAAAGCTCATGTTCTTTTCCATAAAAAAGTAGGATTCGAATTTAAAGCCATTTAAAGTCTTATTATTGACTATTAACTATATCCGTTAAATCATGAAAAAACTCAAAGTTCAGAAAAATGAGTTTTAGGCAAAAACTTACACGTCACGTTTCGTATGCACGTTAACTTTTAACGTGGATAACTGTAAATTTTCACCTCTAACTTAATTTCTTCGCGTTACCTCCAAAAACGTTTAGCTGACATACGTTCGCATATACAGAAAATTTTATAAACATTAGCTGTTTAAACAATCGTTTAAACTTAAATCGGTTTGACGTACGTTTGCTTTAAATACTTAACTTTGATAGGTAAGAGCGGAAAGTACAGCTAATAGCTGTAACAATCAGAGTATTAAAATAAACTCTAATGAACCGTACTTTCAGGGTTGCGTACCGCACATCGCGAGCAGAGTACACAAGCATATTGGTTGCGTAGAAAACACATACGCTATTCTCTCTAACTAGAGTTTGTGTTTATACACACAACCCGAATTCGGTACGCTACGTGGTGTGAATATGTAGTGTACCGCATTCGGTTTGTGTACAAACACACAACCGCTAAAACGATAGATACGATATGTATTCCTTAGCCGTACCCTACCCTACATGTTGTGTACAGTTTATTTTCCTACTCTGGTAACAATTAAACAAAAAGATGCAATCAACTTCATAAAAAAAGCCAATAAAACTTACACTAAATTAATAACAGCCCTGCATGTTCCAGTTACGGAAAAGAGGTGCAATCAAATATACTTTTGGATAATTTAGAACATTTCTGAAAACATGTCCGTAATCTAGTGCCTTGACATGCAATAAAATGATATCAAGCAATTGTCAAAATGATTTCATCTCAAGTGAAGAAACTCAATTTCAATTTTATTGCAATATCATATGATAACTTATTATTGCAATACCATAAAATAACAGAAAATTTGGTAAAAAAGAATGGGAATGAGTTTAATTATTTATTTGTAGATAAAAATTAATGTTTGATAAAAAATCAATGATATTTCTTAGCCATGAAATGGTCAAGTGTTCTCCACCACTTTGCAATTGATATCATTTTGACGTTTTTCTGCAATGATTTTGACATTTCATATCATTTATTGCATTTGAAGACACCGGGTTAAGCACTACTCCTTCGCAATAAAATGTTTTGTAAATTCTCACTGTACGATTTTTAAAATCGTGTTACCATACTTTTTTGCCCACCTACACTCATAAAAAAGCAAGTACAAATAGCCCAAAATTCTGCTAAGATAACAGGAAAATAGTACCTGTATTAGCGCCTGCAGAATTTTCAATGAAATTGAGAATCTGCTAAATTTAGGTAATAGCGAATTTACATTGTTAAAATGTTCACTACACTAATAGAAAAAAGTCCGTAGAAAATTTAGTTAAAACTACTAAAAATTAGTTAAAATGCTGCAGAAAAAAACTGCTAAATTAGCAGATTATTTTTGCTATATATTAGTAATACAGCAACAGCAAAAATAAAACTGTTAAATATACAGAATTTTAGTTATATTTGCGCTAAATTTTTGTAAATGGAGAATAACAAATTAACCTGCTAAAATCAGCAAAAAATTTTGCTAAATAAATAATTAGTAGCCCAAAAAATCACCAAAAATTTAAAATTTTCGAAGTTTTTTTTTCGATTTTCTTTTAAATGCAAATAAAAATCGAGCCTTTTGAAAACAGCAGTTTACAATTTTTTAACAAATATTTCTGCTAATTTTAGCAGAATAGACTGCTATTTGCATTTAACTAAATTTAGCTTAAAACTAGCAAAAATTTTGTAGATTTAACAATTTATTTTTGCTATTTTTAGCCTACAAATATTTGGCAAAATTTTCTGCAGATTTTCCAGTACAATTTGCTATTTTCAATTAACTAAAATATAACTAAAATTCTGTAAATTTAAAAGTTTTAATTTTGCTGTTCTCATTTTACTAGTATTTAGTAAAAAAAGCTGCTAATTTTAGCAGTTTTTTCTGCAGAATCATTTTTAACCAATTTTTAGTAACTTTTTCTGATATTTTTACAGATTTATTTCTACGAGTGTATGATCGAAATCGAGTTATCTTTTAACAAGAGCCCAATATCTCTCCACTGGCCTGAGCTCCGGGCAGTTTGGTGGATTTGCCTCTCTTGGTACAAAAACCACATTATTACCATTATACCACTCCAGCGTTTTCTTGCTGTAGTGACAAGATGCTAAATCAGGCCAAAAGTATGTGCTGACTCAAAAATGGAAGAAGTCTCTTCTGCAAACACTCCCTGATATATATTTCGCTGTTTATAGAGCCAGATGTCACAAATGACTGGCTTCTTTGGCCGCAGCTACATATGGCTTGCCATACTAGGAATTTTTTTAGGGAATTTCGTTTGCTTTTTCGACCTAAATTTTTCTGCAACATTTCCTTGAACATCGGAAACATAAAATTCTTGACCAGGGAGCTGCGAAAAATCAGCCAGGACATTAGTTTCGTCGTCCATTACACAACAGTTGTATTTTTGTATAAAATTTGATTTCAATTTTCCAGCTTTGGTTTTGGCCTCTAAATTTTTAAAAGCGTTTCTATCGGGAACTTTTTGAACTTTGTAGGACTTTATTCCTGCCATACGTTTCACTTTACGTACAAAAAAGTCCGAGCATTGGGCTAACCGAGCTGTTTTTCTGCTAGATGTGTTAGGAGCTCTCTTAAGGATGCTTTTAACTTTATATGCCTTACCGATGTTAAGATAACCAGTCGTTGTTTCTGTTCCCGGCTTCCTTTCAATTGTTAGGTGTTCCAGATACATTTTTACCACTTTTGAAACTGTTTGGCGGCATACATTAGTCTCTTTGGCAATTTTTTTGTATGTCCATGTTTGGTTTTGTTGAAAATATTTAATTATTTTTGAACGCACTTTTCTTTCATCGTTCATTGTGTAAAGAATTGCAAATTAAAACTCATGATGTAAATTAATTTATTAACTGACATATTTTTTAATATGTAAATTGTTAAAAAAAAAATATGAGAAGCTTTAAACCAAAGTTATAGGCAAAAATGTGTGTTAACATTTTTATGATCTCACTCCTTAAGTGCTGTGTACTCCTATTGTAATTATACAACTATTCTATTTTGGCGAAATTTAGTCAGTAGGCCAACGAATCTTTGCGTTTAAACAAAACCGCTAAAGTGTAAGCAATTTGTTTTTGTGGGGGAAAATTACCCGTTGCAACTGATAATAAATAAATGATGAAAATTACTCTCATACAACAAAACTAGAGTTTGCTAAAAACCGAAAAATTTGAAAACCGCGGTTTCGGTTTTTCAAAATTATAAAAACCGCGGTTTCGGTTATTTTTCGGTTTTCTTTTGATATTAATAGAATCGTTTTAAAATAATTAAATATGTATAAAAATTAAATAGTTAAATACATTCAAGATATTTATTAAAATTCTATTAAATTTCTCACTCGAATAAAAGCAATAACGCCATTTCGGGA
Source organism: Leucophora obtusa (assembly GCA_949987735.1). Lineage (NCBI taxonomy): Eukaryota > Metazoa > Arthropoda > Insecta > Diptera > Anthomyiidae > Leucophora > Leucophora obtusa. The sequence goes on along the minus strand of OX465298.1, from coordinate 110,620,247 downwards.
CATTTTCTGGAGAAGAAAAATGCTAAAGCTATATTTTAAAGAGTATAAATTTAAGTTTTAGCAAACCTTTTATAAATTTCGCGCACTACGAAATAAGACTTTTTGAATAATACGCGATGAAAATCTGAACTAAATATGTGAAACTCAATAGCTCTTAAGGCACATCTACACGGTATAGAAATCTCGTAGATTTTGCGCTAAATTTTTCATCTCTAATATTGTTGGCACTAATTTTTATCGTAAAAGTACCATCTCTAGTTGTCAAGTATTTGCTTTTATTAAAATTGTTGTATTTCAAAGAGTAATTTTTTCTCAAAATATGTACCAAAAGGTGAATTTAAAAACCTGAAATATTCACTAATGTTACAAGGCATTTTAAAAATTGTTACTAATTAAAGAAATTGTGTATGACAGCAATTGTCAATGGTCTTGAGATTACATTTCGTAGACTATATACAGAGATGCATTTTCATAAAGTCTCGCGAGCAGTGTTGCCATATAGCCAGTTTTAACTGTTTTTTACAGTTTTTTGGGATGCCTAACAGTGTTCCAGTTTTCTCATGTAAAAAACAGTTTTTTTTTAAATTCATGGATTTTTTTACAGTTTTTTCATATTAAATCGGCACATTTGTCAACGACTATATAATTAAAAGACTATCCAACTCTCCCTTCCTCTGTTAAATCACTCTCTTCTTAATTTGTACCGAAAATTGAGCAATAAGAATTACACACGTCTGCAAAGGCTAATATTTTCGATACAAATTTGTTTCATTTACAATTTTTTTTATTTTTTTAACTAAAATTTAAGAATTAAAATATAAAAGTGCTTATGCATATTAATTTGAAAATCTTATAACAAGTTTGTAAAATGCATTTTGTATAAGACATTTATAAACTTAGAAAGTGATTATGCATATGATCCAAAAATTACAATAAAACTTTCATATTGTAAAAAATTAGGTACAAATCGAAACATATGTAAATAAACTTAAAATTGCCAATATAATACTACAAAATATGCTTACTGGAAAAACGAAACATTTTGATAACAAATTTCATCAAAAATTAGCACGGAATAAAATTGGCTAAACCATATCTGACACGGCATAGATATGACGGAGATTTTTTAGCCGAACTTTTCAGATCATTTCTAAATGAAGGATAATTTAGAAATTTATATTTTTTTAAAAAAATTTTTAAAACAATGTCTCATCAAAAAAGTCCGAAATTGATTTTCTATTTTTTTTAATAAATATTTGCCAATTCTGGATAACAATTTACTACTATTTTTGCAATTATGATCAAGGACAATTCCAAAAAACGTATTTTTTTTAAGGGGTTTTACACACCATTAAACAATTCCCGACATAACAATACTCAATAAAATGAAAGGTAGTTTCATGTGGAATGCAAATCCATAAAAAATATTTTGAAGTACAACACTGACCAGTAAAGTATTCTATCCTAAGTCAGGGGTTTATAAAAAAAGGTTCACATCTCGGAAGGATGATTCGATGAACTTTTTTAACTTCAGATTCCGGCCTAGGAGACCAAAAGGCAATTAAATTATTCAAATCTCGATATTTTGAAAATTGAGACCCTGGGATAATATTTTAGTGCCAGAATACTTCAGAATCCCAGAATTTCTTATGATTTTTTAAATTTTTTCGAAAAACAGTTTTTCTATAAAGAAACAGTTTTTTTTTACAGTTTTTCTAAAAAAAATATATGGTAACACTGCTCGCGAGTATCTATCCCGTGTAGATGTGCCTTTTTAACCTTTTGACTTTTGGGCGTAATTATACCCTACACCACTACGTGGTCAGGGTATTATAAGTTTGTGCTGATGTTTGTAACACCAAAAAATATTGTATACCGATCGGCTCAGAATTTTTTTTATTTCGATTTAACGATGTCCGTCTGTCCGTCTGTCTGTCTGTCCATGCATTCTTGTGCGTACTCTACAGGTCGCAAATATTAAGATATTTTGATGAAACTTGGTACACCGACTTATGTCGGCCCAAGGACGAAGCCTATTGATTTTGGTTAAAATCGGTCCATGTTTAGACCTAGTGCCCATATAAGGGTCCTACCAAAATTATATTGTTTATACGCTGCAGGTCGTAAATATTAAGATATTTTGATGAAATTTTGTACACAGACCTATGTTGGCCCAAGGACGAAGCCTATTAATTTTGGTGAACATCGGTCCATGTTTAGACCTAGTGCCCATATAAGGCTAAACTAAAATTATATTGTTTATACGCTGCAGGTCGCAAATATTAAGATATGATGAAATTTGGTACACAGACCTATGTTGGCCCAAGGACGAAGTCTATTAATTTTGGTGAACATCGGTCCATGTTTAGACTTAGTGCCCATATAAGGCTCCCCCCAAAATTGGCTTGGTTACAAACTGCAGATCGCAAATATTAAGATATTTTAATGAAATTTGGTGCGCTGACTCACATTATAGAAAATTTTGACACAAGCCCCATTTTAACCCATTCGAATTTCGGATCCAAACATTAGTTGGCTTTTACCCAGACTGGTGTAGGGTATTGTATAGTCGGCATGCCCGACTTTAACCTTTTTACTCGTTTTTTTTTTCTAAAATTATAAACCTCAGTTTGTGTTATCCGTAATAACAAAAACAAAAAATTCTTTGAGGTAATATTTAATGGAGAAAATGTTCTTTACAATTAAACCCACAATTTTGTAAAATAGGAGCTGTAGTGGGATTCTCGAACTTTTTAATGACAAAATTCGGTAGTTAAGTTGTCAGTCTACTATGAAAACTTGTCAATTTAACTACCGAAATTTGCCGTTAAAAAGTTTAAGAATTGCGCTCCTGAGCCCTTTTCGAAACTCTTGATTCAATAATATGCAATTTAATTAATTATTTTAACTGGTTACAATATTTATTAAAAACCGACTTATTTTTGTCGGTTTTCGGTTTCGGTTTTGAGGATTGACAAACCGCGGTTTCGGTTTCGAATAAAACCGAACAGCAAACTCTAAACAAAACCATTATTTCGGCCTCTGCCCTACAGGGAGAAAAAAACAGGGAGAACATTACCTAAGTGCTATGTAATTATACAATTACTTAAAATCCAAATTATAGGTAATTCACATGAACGAGATTACTAATCTCCTTGTTTTTGGTTCTTTATTCTATTACCATATAATGTCAAAATATGACGTTATGTGGTTTAATATGTGAATGCCGTTAAAATGTTATGAGAGTGAACGATTTTTTCAACTATTTCTAAAAATAAGAGGTCCGATAAAAAAATATTATGACTGCCAAAAAAAATCTTATGGCTGCCAAAACAATCTTAATCGGTATTTACACCTATATCCTGAACATGTGTTTAGCCAAAACGAAGTATTATTTTGTATGGATAATCGCGCGGATTTTACAAGATTACGACCATAATTTTTGGCGTGAGCAATATTATATTTGCAATGTAAATAGACGTATAATAGCCTCGTATTTTACTGAAATTGTATTAGTTTTATCGATTTCATGTAGTCTACCAATTATTAAGAAATAATGATGAAACTCTAAATATTCTCACATTTTTAGTTTTGAATTAAATAAATTTTAATTTTTTTAGCTTTGTATTTGTGTTATGTTTTTATTTAACAAATTTGTCTTTGCAATATTTAATAATTAAAATAAGTTCTATTGAAACCGTTGTTACTAACTAACCAAATCAACCTACTCCCACGCCTGTAGATTTTTAGCCTATAGGTATGTTTATATGGATAAAACCAATAAATAGCTAAAAAATAAAATAATATTGAAAATTTAAATATAATAATATTATTTAACTTGTTACTTAATGTTTTCTTCGTTTTTTTGTTTTTGTTTTTTTTTTTCTTTCTCCAGTAAATAGGCAAATTTACACAAACAACAGGTTACTCCAAAAAAATCTGCGTTTTGTACTACTTTCTAAAATTGTTGTTGAATATTCTAGCACTCAATCCTCCTTTAACTAAAAACAAATAATAATGCAGTGGATGAGTATACAAAACCATTTCTTAATCTTAAAATTTTAATATTTTATTGCTGTCGTGTATGTTAAATTTGAAAATTTAGTATAACAGAAGATGCATATTGTCTCTAAAAAAATATTTAGCCAAAAGTCGAAAAAATTAATCCAATAATTCTTGCGTGTCCCCCGCTCCTAACACTAAACTATCAAAAGTTGTGTCTGAGATATTTTTGGTTCGGTATGTTAAAATCTGTATAAAATATTTATTTTTTTATTTATAATTTATTCAAAATTGTATGCTTTATTATTTTTATTTTGAAATTTTCTGTAGTTTTTTCTGTTGTCATTTAACTTGTAATTAATGTAAGAACTTTACATACTATTGAAGCTGATCAAATCAAAATTTAGCTGGCCATAGACTTGCAATATTATTGTACAACTTCTCGTTTAGTTCTTTATTCTATTACCATGTGGGGTAGTAGATTAGAAAGAAAAATTGCGCAATAATATTGTTAAAACTGGCCATACACTTGCAATATTATTGTAAAATTTTTCGTTTTAAGTCTTTGATCTACTTCCACACATGGTAATATAATAAAGAACTAAAGCTGGCCATACACTTACAATATTATTGTACAATTTCTCCATTTATGTCTATAATTTGCTACCATACATGGTAATAGAATAAAGAACTAAAACGATAAGTTGTACAATACTATTGTAAGTGTATGGCCGGCTTAAAACGAGAAGTTGTACAATAATATTTTATTGGTGATTGTTTCGATTTTAACTGCGTTTAGAATGACAGAGTGAAACTACTCTATAGTAATGTAAATGGTAAAAATAAATATTAAATTTTTATTAAATTATATTTGACAATACAAATTATAGATATTGGTAATAGAGCAAAATAAACACCAGAGAGAAAAAATTGTTTTCTGAAATAGAAAATTATAGACTCTGAGCAGAGCTTCGAATGAATTGTTTCCACTTTTAATTTTATGGGTTGTGTCTAAAAATACGTCAATATTTTAGACACAAACCATTATCTTCTTAAAGCTGCGTTCTTATAGGTCATTCACATGAACGAGATAACTAAATCTCTTAATTTTTTTCTTTATTCTATTACCACATAACGTAATTTTTTAACACTATAGCTAGTGTCTTCAAATGCAATAAAATATGGCATAAAATTTACGAATTACACACAAAGTAACAACAAAATTATCATCGTTGTTGTTGCTTTGTGTGTTATTTCAAATTTCATTGCACATTTTATTGCATTTGTAGACACTAGGATATGGTAACAGAATAACGAAACAAAAACGAGGAGATCAGTAATCTCGTTCATGTGAATGGCGAATGGCGCACAGTGGTTCCAAACAAAAAAAAAAAAAAAAATGGTAATAATTATGGATCTTCTAAACTACTGATCCAATCGAAAAAAAATCTTCACAAGAACTGAAGAGAAAGATCTAGGCTTTTAGAAATTTAGTATTGTAGCCACCCTATTTTATCACAGGATGTCAAAGTTGACCATCTCGGGTATACAAAAGCTTTATTGTCGTGCAATTTTTACAAATGCGAACCGATTTTGCTGATTTTAGACTTTTTGTAATCTATGTTATAAGATAAATAAAACCATGCTTCAAGTACCGTAGTATCAATTATAGTTTAAAAAAATATTTAACTTTGAATTTCAAAATTTTCATTTTTTACCTTGACTTTTTTTGGTTTTTTCCCAATAAGTTTTTCATTATGAGCAGGGACGTAACAGTTATAACTTTTATTCAAAAAAGTGATTGTTTTACAATTATTTCTTGTTTGAGTATTTTTAATTTTCTGTTTATTTGATTTTTATTTTAAATTCAAACAAAAACAATCCAAACACGATTTTTATTTTTTCAAAAATAATAAAAGTTATTTTGTGATTTTTTTTCTTTATCAAAAAATAACAATTAAGAATACAAATCAAAAGCCATAGAACCAATGACTTCAACAATTATAATATCCTGATGATGTCAACTAGTGTTAATAAAATATTGAACAGTGATTTAAAGTGAGTAAATATGTATATTCCATCACCTTCCGGCATTCAATTTAGGTCAATTTTTAATTTTTATTTTATTATCAAATAAAAAAGTTACTGCTTAATTTTTTCAAAAAAATCATTCTGTAACTTTTATAAAAAGTTTTAAAATAAAAATCAAAAAACAACAGAAATTTATAGAGTAAAATATAAAATTTGAAAAAATTAAAATCTTTGCCAAACTTTGTGATTTTTTTGTGCAATATGATTTATAAAATATAGTGCATTATTGAAATATTATAATTAAATAAATTTGGGTGGTGACTTTTTTAGAAATATAACAGTTATTTTGGGTCTCTGATTATGAGAACAATATATTGTTGTGCCATTGTTATAACCTTTCTAAATTTCAGAATGAAAACTATTTTCAATTATCTCGAGCCGTTTAGCAGTGATAGTTTTTTAAAGTCAAAACTTTTAAGCGCGTCCTGAAAATGGCATTTTTTTTTTTGCAAAAAGGGGGGTTACTTCATTCCCTTTTATAACCAAGTTTTTAAAAGCTTTTTAATATTTTTGGACATTTTCTAAAAGAATGCGCTTCAGAAATGCTTAATAGTCCAATTCAGAACATTTTTGAGCATGCACCCTACGCCCAGCATTGGTCGAAAATGATGAATTTTTGATAAAAATTTAATGTTTCTGAATGTGGCAAAAAAAAAGTCACGCCACTTAGATAAATTTTTTTAATTTTGAACCATAAGCAAACATGTTCCAAAGGATTTCCCCTAAATTTACCGCCGCCCGCTCAAGAACATCGATAGGGGAGCAGATTTTGTGGAAAAGGTCATGTTTTCATGTTTATTTGTAAAAAATATATGAAAATTACTTAGTTTTGTAAAATTTGATTTTTTTATTAAATGGTAAATATGACAATACACTAAAAAAATCGTTTCGTTGCTGTTAATAGTTATTTTTACATAAAAAGTTAAATTTCTATGTAATATTTTGAAATAAACCGGTTTTTGATTTTTATGCTTTTTAAGAAAAATAATTCAGTGTAGATTACGATTCTATTAACAATTTACAGAAATACAGTCATCAAATATCAAAATAAGCGAAAAAAGCTATTTTCCCCTTGTAAATCGAATTCAAAACTTTGAAGTGGCAGGGATAGCTTAAAAATTCTTCGATTGAGCTGAAATTTTTCCTGGAATAGTTTTTCTAGTAGCCTCATAAAATAAGCCTCGTGGAGCGGGATTCTCGGAAGAACGTTACAAATAAGGGCCAGTCTACTAAGCATGAAAAAAATTATCGAATATAAAATTTTGACCTGAGATGTCTGTTTTGAGTGCATTTGTTTGAATCGATGGAATAAATTATATAAATATTTTATATATCGTTGAATAGATAAATAAGTCTTATTTGTTAATATATAAAAAAATATTAAAAACTATTTCAAATATTAAACACCCCGGTATAAAACCAAAAAAAAAATTACAATCCATTTTATTTCAAAATATTACATAGAAATTTAACTTTTTATGTAAAAATAACTATTAACAGTAACGAAACGATTTTTTTAGTGTATGAAAATTGTTTACCATTTAATAAAAACAAATCAAATTTTACAAAACTAAGTAATTTTCATATATTCATTTTACCAATAAAAAAAAATGCTTTTGAAAATATGACCTTTTCCACAAAATTTGCTCCCCTATCCATGTTATTGAGCGGGCGGCGGGAGATTTAGGGGCAAATCCTTTGGAACATGTTTGCTTATGGTTCAAAATTAAAAAAATTTATCTAAGTGGCGTGACTTTTTTTGCCACATTCAGAAACATTACATTTTGTTCAAAAATTCATCATTCTCGATAAATGCTGGGCGTAGGGTGCATGTTCAAAAATGTTCTGAATTGGACTATTAAGCATTTCTGAAGCTCATTCATTTATAAAATGTCCAAAAATGTTAAAACGTTTTCAAAAACTTGGATATAAAATTGAATGAAGTAACCCCCCTTTGTGCAAAAGAATGCCATTTTCAGGACACGCTTAAAAGTGTTGACTTTAAAAAACTATCACTGCTAAACCGCTGGAGATAATTGAAAATATTTCCATTCTAAAATTTAGAAAGGCCATGACAATGACATAACAAAACTTTAAACATATTGTTCTGATAATAAAATTGGGAAAAAACTAAAAAAAAATCAAGGTAAAAAATTAAAATTTTTAAATTCAAAGTTAAATAGTTTTTAAACTATAAGAGATACTACAGTACTTAAAGCATGTTTTTTATTTAACTTATAACATAGATTACAAAAAGTCTAAAATCAGCAAAATCGGTTCGCATTTGTAAAAGTTACACGACAATAAAGCTTTTGTATACCCGAGATGGTCAACTTTGACATCCTGTAGCCCTTGTGATAAAACAGTTCGCTACGGTACTAATTTTCTAAAAGCCTATATATTTCTCTTCAGTTCTTGTGAACATTTGTTTTCGATTGGATCAGTAGTTTATTTTTTTTTTGGTTTGGAACCACTGTGTGGCGCTTTAAATAGGTGTTTAGCTAAAAACATTTATATAAGATATTTATTCTATTAGAAAAGTTTTATATTCTTTAGCACTCGTTTTGGCTCAACACATATTTAGGATTTAGGTGTGAAAGCTGTTTAACACTAACAAGGAAGGTATCCCAATGGGTTCTCTCCGATTAAAAAAATCGGATATATGATATCTCACGTTTAAGGGTTATAAAGTCGGATCAAAAACTAACTTTTTTTTTCACGAAAACATGTCTACTCGAGAAAATAAAATTGATATGCATATAACTAACTTGGAAATTTTGTAGTTATTTAATTACATAGTTCTTAGGCAATATTCCCCCTGTTTTTTCTGTGTGTAGATGCGCCTTCAAAAGAGCTTTCATTTGTCTATTTTTCTTTGAAATTATAAGAATTAAATTAGAAAATCGGAGAGGTGGTTTATTTCTGATCCCACTTTTTAAACCCCACCATAAGATTGGGGAACTAAAAAAATACGTGTACATCATTTTTTTTTGCTCTATCACATGTCCGAATATTACGATCCGAGAGAACCCATTGGGACACCTTTCTTGCAAATTGTGCAGTAGAGCACCCATATGGGTAAAAGTGTTATTTTTCCAGCTCCCCGCTCATTTTCGGATAGGTTGAGAGTAAAAAATAAGATATGTGCAGAAACCCAATTTTTGCACTGTCATTTTAAGACTGGCGACCATTTGTAGAAAAGAATAGCGCAAGACTTAAGGAAATTTTATAGGAATTCCAAAAATGTACAGTTTTTTCAGAACTGATCAGTACTCGCAAATTTTACTATGTAATTTGATAGATGGTCGATATCGCTTATTTTTCATTAAAAGCCACGCCTACTTTAAACAAGTAACAACATAAAAAAACAAACGTCACGTTAAAATTCTATATAATTTTCTGAACTATCTCCTCACATTTTTGGGCGAATGTATCCACTATTTTGATCTTTAAAAATAAAGGTAACGAGAATAAAATTAGAAAAAACTTGAATGGCTCTATTTCATTGCACATCACTGTATGTGCACTAGGAAACCATGTAAATCTTCCGTTTTGGGTATAGGATGTGTTCAGCGAACTTATGTAAAACACTATGATGTACATTTTTGTGGAACTATTTAACCCTCTAAATCTTCAATTGAAGAGACTTTTTTGGCCCCGTTTTTAAAAGGGACAAAAAGACCCGTAAACTGAAGAGTTAGAGGGTTAAAATGTTCCACAGGAATGATCCTCATAGTGTTTTAAATGTTTCATCTTGTTAGATTTTAAGATTGCCAAAGTTTGAGCACAATTGGAAGATGTTAACCCGTGCCACTATAGATATGGGTCGCCGAAGTCGCCAAACTGCCAAAAAAAAAATCGAGATTTTCAAAACTTTGAGGCCCCAGTGGCACGGGTTAACATCTTCCAATTGTGCTCAAACTTTGGCAATCTTAAAATCTAACAAAATAAAACATTTTAGGGGGTGTCCGTCATCGATTTTTTAAAACCACCCTGGGTGGTTTATTTCATAGGGTAAAAAAAAATGTCAGAATTTTTTTGGGGGCACCCCCCTAAAATGTTTCATTTTGTTAGATTTTAAGATTGCCAAAGTTTGAGCACAATTGGAAAATGTTAACCCGACCAAAATGTTAATAGAATAAAAAACACAAATGAGGAGATTTAGTTATGCCGTTCATGTGAATGACCTATAAAGCAGCCTATAGACGACCAAGTATGCTGGAGGAATGTATGAATTTGATCATGTAATGTAGTATTTGAGGGCTAGTTAAGCATTTTACCCGAAAACCAAATTTTTTTGATTTTTCGTCAGGTTTGACAATAATGCTTTATCGTGTAATGAAAAAAAAAAAATCATGAAACATTAAGGTATTATGTTTCTGTGACAAAAAAATGGAAAACAAAAGAAAAAATGAAATTGAAAGAAAAAAAAATTAAAATTTTACAGCTATCTTGAAAAACTATTTTCTTATGTCAAACAGGCTGCACAGCAGGCTTGGTCGTCTATAGGCCGCTTAAGAATAATGAACTTTTGTAAAAAATAATAGCCAAATGCATAGCCAAAGTTTGGTTAATTTATTGTATAAAAAATCTACAACATGTCTATTATGCATTTGGCTATAAAGACCTGTGTTTTGGCAAATGACGTGTTTAAAAACTGGGTGTGAACGCAGTCCAAACACTGTCGGTTTCAAAAACCGGGTTTATCTGGGTTTCGGTTAAATGTAAATTCAATATGAAGTTCAATTTGAATTAAATTTTTTTGAAGGTCTGCTCTGGAGTTGTTTATGTTATATAAAAATGTTTTCGACAGAATAATCCATAAAGTCACTCTGATATTGTAAACGTAGTTTTAGAGAAGAGGCACAATGAATGAAAAAATTTACTGGGCAGTTCAAAAATTTTGGGCAGAGTTAAACCAATTCTATTTTTATGATAAAAATATCTTAAAAAAACATAAATATGAACAAGATTACTAATCTCTCCGTTTTTTTTTTCTATTACTATATAAAAGTTACAGAATTAGTTGTGCCAGACGTAACGATTTTATGTCATTTTGCCGATTTTTTTGTGAAAAATTGTCAAATGTCGACTTTTTGCTGAAAATGAATAAGTTTTGACAGTTTTTGAAAGTCACAAATTTTTTTAAACAAATTTTAAGCAAAACTAAAAAAATAATTTAAAAAATCACAAATTTTTCGTTTCTTAATTTTATTTTTAATTCTGATTATATTTCGAATGAATTGATTTGGGAAACTCATTTTATTGATTAAATTATTTCCTTCTTAAATCAATTAATAAACTTAATCAAATGATCTATTTGAATTTTTTAGATTCCCTTCACAGAATCAAACAAAATTATTAACTTTTTACAAATCAAAAATCGAATCAAAATCGAATCAATATAAGTTTAAATAACTGATATCTCACTTTATTCAGTTTTAAATCACTGATTTAGGCCAAATTACTGAATGTTCAGTTAAAATTTAAGAGTTAAATTCAGGTTTTATATGAAAAACATTTGTGTCAGTTTAAGTCCCAGTTATTAGAAAATGAGGCTTAAGTGTTTTTAAATTATGTGATTCATAAAACTAAGTATATTTTATGCGAGTTGATTAAGAAAAGAATTATCTTTTTCTGCCCTGTAATACTCGTCAAGCCTGAGCGGAAAAAATAAGTTAACAAGTGTAAAGCTGGCCATACACTTGCAATATTATTGTACAAACTTCTCGCTTTAGTTCTTTATTCTATTACCATGTGTGGTAGTGCATTAAAGAACTAAAACGGGAAGTTGTACAATAATATTGGAAGTATATGGCCAGCTTTAGCATTAAAGCACCGTAAGTTGTTTGAGTTTCACGTGAAAAAAACTGTTATACTCCATATAAAAAAACTAATTTTTCACGACAATGAGTTTCACGTGAAAATTGTGTAGACTTTGTTTTCACTCAAATTTAATGTACAAGACTATTATTTTTCTTGTGAAAAAGTGACATTTTAAGTTTATTGTGATTGTTGCTTGCTAATTGCATTAAAAAAAATTTCATTTTCAGAATTTAAGGCCTTTAAAGTTTGAGTGAAAATTTTCCACGTGAAAAACAACTTACGGTGCTTAACAACCAAAGTTAGCATTAAGTCAATTTGTTTTTTTGGCAGGTGTTTGAACTATGATACAAAAATTTCCAAATTTCTTCATCACGAAAATATTTTGATAAAACCGCAGTTTAAAATGCAAAAATCCTTTTTTGGGGCTTGTTTTTAGTTATAGAACAATTATGACGTGATGAAAGTTAAAAGCTTTATTCGGTCTAATTCTATATAAATAATTTATCGGAATTGCAATCCCATAATCCTTATTGTTGCGAGGCGTTACTAATCTTAACATACGACGGGTACTATTTATATTTCGGCAACTGGCAACACTAATGTCAATAGCTAAAATCTGGCAACACCATAATAAAATTTGACATTTTTTAGCATAAACGTACTCACAATGTTTTTATGTACAAGTGCTATTTGTTTTGTTTACAGTGAGTTAAGAAATTCAATTTGGCCAAAAAATGGAAATTTCAAGAGAAGGTTTTCGTTGGATTATTTTTCACAACTTTCGACGTGGATTATCACAACAAGAATGTGTCGATGAACTCAGTTCTTTGTATGGCGATAAAGCAGCATCAAAAATAGTATAGTCAATTCAATCGTGGTCGTAGTTCGGACGCCGACGAATTCCGTGAAGGTCGTTCAAAATCGGTTGTTGTGCCACAAAACATCGATGCAGCGCGTGAACTGATAATGCAAGATCGTCATGTGACATATCGTGAGATTGAGGAATCCTTGCACATTAGTTCCACTTCAATACATTTGATTTTGCATGAACACTTAGTTGTAAAAAAATTTGCTCTCTTTGGATACCCCATAATTTATCAATCGTTCAAAAAAAGGCTCACGTCGATTTGTGTAAGGGAATGATTAAAAAGTTCGACCATGGTGCTTCAAAAGACGTGTATAAAATCGTGACAGGTGACGAATCATGGATATATGCGTATGAGCCGGAAACAAAACAGCAATCGACCGTATGGGTATTCCAAGACGAGCGAAATCCAAAAAAAGTTGTTCGTGGAAGAAGCACAGCGAAGCAAATGGTCGCCTGTTTCTTCGGCCGAATGGGTCATGTGGACACTGTTCCGCTTGAGCAACGTATGACTGTCAATTCTGAGTAGTACACGACCATTTGTTTGCCGGAAGTCTTCGGAGAAATTTGTAAAACTAACCCCCAAAGACGAAACCCAAACCCTCCATCATGACAATGCGTGCTTTCACACATCTCGCCAAACAGGTGAATTTTTGAGCAGTCAAAACATCGAGTTGATGACTCATCCTCCGTACATTCCTGACTTGGCACCCAATGGCTTCTTCTTGTTCCCGAATATCAAAGGTAAACTACGTGGTCAACGATTTACGAGCGCCGAAGAAGCAGTTAAAGCGTTCAAAAACCATGTTTTGGAGGTGTCTCAAGAGGAATGGAAAAATTGCTATGACAAATGGTTTGAACGAATGCAAAAGTTGATGATCAATAATCAAGAGGAATATTTTGAAAAACAATAAAGCCATTTTTATTTGAAAATGTTTGTTATTATTTGCTATTCCCGAAATATAAATAGTACCCCTCATAAATGCCAGATCTTTTAAAGACAAAATAACAAATTAATGAAATAACCGTCCAGTTAACGAACATTTTGAATTACAAAAGTTCTGAGAGACTTAAGCGGTAATATTGGCAAGCGATTAAAATAAATTGTTGCTTCAGTTTTCTGAATCAATTTTTATTGAAAAATAAGGATAACTATCCCAGTGTAGAAAATCATTACCAATTTAATGGTAGCCCAAAAAAAATATTGATATGTATGTCATTATCGTTTTTCTACACTGGGAACTGGTGTTTTTCTGATATTTTTCCGATGAAGAGTTTTTGACGATTATTCATAAAATTCTTGACGATTTCGACTATTAATTATTATTAAATGTTTGACGAATTTTGACCAAAAATATCTGATATGGCACTTCTACATAAAGTGACGCTATATTGTAATAGAATAAAGAACAAAAAACGAGGAGATTTAGGTATGTTGTTCATGTGTGTGGCGTTTTATAGGCCACTAATCTCCTCGTTTTTGGTTATTTATTCTATTACCATATAATATCAAAAAAATTACGTTATGTGGGAATAGTTCATGTTAATAGCCTATAAGCATTTGTGTGTCTCTACTTTTACGCTTTATTGTTTTCAATACATTTAATATTTTTACCCTCAATTCATAAATGCTTTGTAAAGTTATAGCAGGTTTACAAAACGTCATTTTCATACAAATTTTGTACAAGAAACCTCCTATAATTTTACAAAGCGTTTATGAATTTAGGGGTTAATAATTAAATTTATTTGGCAACTTCAAGCGAGGGCTACCATAAACACCCTTATAATTTTGTTGTTGTTATTTTTTCACTAATCAGCTCTTGAATACGCGCCGTTTGAGTTCTCTTCTGTGGCGGAATTCGCAAGTACAAAATGTTCGGGCAACCCTACTATATAACATAATCCCGTTAATAGCCGTTTGTGTTGGTTTTAAAGTGAGGGAATTCACAGTTTAAGTGCTAAAGTTTGCACGTTGTAAAATAGCATGATTTTTGAAGTTTAACCCATATAAAGTTTTCAGATTTACGGTAAATGCTAATTTACTACTTAAAATAGTACGAACTGTGAATTCCATCAGTGTGTTTTAACCACGATAGATTGAGCCAAAACTACCTAGTTTTTTTTACAAAACTAGTTTTTGCTCATTTTTTATATATATGTTTTGACAATTAAAAACTAGCAAAGGCCAAAACTAGCTAGTTTTTCCTAAGTCTAAAGCCTATATGACACTTGCTAGTTTCAGTATTAATAATTCAAATTAGAAGAGAACACGAATTTCCTTATGTGAGAAATTCGTGTTCTTCGGGCCCGTCTAGGATCAGATCCCGGAAGTAGAAATTTTAAGCGACATTTTAACAGAAATTTGTAGTTAAATCAGGTAAAATTTCTGCTGAATTCAGCTCAAATTTCCTAGCTAATTTAACTAAAATTGTCCGTATATTTAGCAGTATGTAAAATTTAGCTTACCTAAATTTAGCAGACCATGATTTTTAACTTCATTGAAAATTCTGCTGGCGCAAATTCAGGTACTATTTCCTGTTATTTTAGCAGAATTTTGAACTATTTGTACGGGCTTTTTTTTATGAGTGTACGAAAACTGTTTTCGTACAAGGACTTCTCCGGAATACGAAATATAGGTCTATCTTTTGTACCCTGGTCTATCTTTACTCACAAACACATAATTCATTTATCTTTTGTTGTTTTTAATATTTTATCAAATTAAAAACCCTGAAACTTTAAATATTTTAGCCTTATTTTGTTGCTCTCACTTAACATGAACACAAAAAAACGAAACTATTAAATATGTTTCTATACAATGTGACAGTTACCAAGCAAAACCTTCTATTATATATTAGGTCATTCACATGAACGAGATAACTAAATCTCTTCATTTGTGTTCTTTATTCTATTATCAAATAACATCATATTTCGACATATATAGTAATAGAATAAAGAACCAAAAACGAGGAGATTAGTAGTCTCATTCATGTGAATGGCGTTTTACCAGGTAATGACTTTGATAAAACGCCATTCACATGAAGAGATTACTAATCTCCTCGTTTTTGGTTCTCTGTTCTATGAAAGAACACAAATGAGGAGATTAAGTTATTTGTGTTCCTTATTCTATTACCATATAACATTATATTTTGACATTATATGGTGATAGAATAAAGAATTAGTTATCTCATTCCTGTGAATTGCGTTTTACCTACGAACATGTTATTCTGATCTTACAGGTATGTAGTTTTCAAAAACATTTTGTTTAAATTTTAACCCCTCAATTCATAAACGCTTTGTAAAGTTATAGGAGGTTTACAAAACGAAATTTTCATATAAAAGTTGTTCAATAAACCTCCTGTAATTTTACAATGCGTTTGTGAATTTAGGGGTCATTTTTTAAACCGAATATTAATTTGAAATTCACAGATTTTTAACAAAAAATTTAATTTCTAAAATTTTATAGAAAAACGAATTATTTATACCAATAAAACATCCAAACGTATGAATTTGGTATTACAAGTAATGCAAGGGTAAGCGGTTTGATATATTACCAGGTAATATGCATAGTAATACCCACATATTACCAAGGTTTTGCTGGGTACCTGTATATTATCGACGTTGAGAATATAAAAAGAGTTAACACTTAGCATTCCCAATGCTAATATTTTTACGGGATTTCGTAACACATAACACACAAAAGAAACCTTTTTATACCAAATATGTTGTTTTACATTTAAAAGAGAAAAGCCAAGTATTTACAAGACTTGGTAGCATTTTTATACCTACTTAATTTTTAAGAAGCTAAATTTATACCTACTTAAAATTTTATAAGTACTTAAATTTATAATTTATAATATATAACTTTATGTACAAATTAATTTTAATTTCGTAAATTTCAGATAAGTTCCTCCTATTTACAGTCTAGACATGAGAATGAGCCGCTAAAAGTGATATTCCTTTATTTTGTCTCCTCTAACACATATTCAAATTTCAGCGCAGGATTCACACCTAAACCCTAAACACATGTTTAGCTAAAACGAGTGTAAAAGAATAACGAACTTTTTTAATAGAATAAAGAGCTTAAATACCCATTTTAGCAAAACACTTGTTGAACGCAGCCTTATAGGCCATTCACATGAATGAGATAACTAAATCTCTTCAATTTTGTTCTTTATTCCTTTACCACATAATGTCATTATTTGACATTATATGGTAATAGAATAAAGAAGCAAAAACGAGGAGATTAGTAATCTCGTTCCTGTGAATGGCGTTTTAAAAATCGTATGTGCCTCTATTTTAAGTTTTGTGTATGTTTCGTTTGTTCATGTACATTATTTGAAACATATTTTATTTCTTTTTGTACAAATTCCTTTCGTTAGTGATTTTTCTTTTGCCTGGAGTGTTTGTTTTCAAATGGAGTGAGTTTTTCATATAATTTTTTTTTAAATTATTTTTATTTTCATTGTATTACATTTAAATTAATTTCACTTTTATCGTTAGTTACACGATACCACAGAAAAAGGTAATGACTTCATATTTTATTGTATTATTTTTTTTTAACTTGGATACAATATATTATTATCTCTTATTGGTTTTGGTACGAAGCAATCGTGAAACTTTTTTCAAAATTTTCAATAAAGGTAAACATTATTTTCTTTTTATTGTTAATGGTAACCCTTATTCACATCCATAGATTCTAAGAACTTTCTAAGAACTGAGAACTTTTTACGCACCGAATTACAACAGTTCCGATTTCGTTTGTAACAGCACAATCGATGAACTTTTCGACTCTATTTACAAACTTTCCTAGGAAAATTTTATATAAATTACCACAGAATCTGTCACGCTACATGGCGTTGTAGCAGGAGGAAAAATTATTATGTGACATTTCACAGAACTTAACCAAGAATAGATCACTGAATTTTCTTTGAAAAAAACTTGGACATGCCACCGAAGTCTCCTAAAAGATAAAATTTTGGTTGGTAGATTAGTTCTGTGATATGTCGCAACCCAGTCAGAAATCGCCAGTGGTACAAAAAATCAAGCACTGGCATACCACTGGGTAACCACGGTATTAAAAATAAATGACTGGCAGAACACTCATTTGGGACGCTTTGCCAGCGTTTGCGAAAAGCGTTTTACCAGTATTTTTTTTACAAAAATTTCGGTGGTTTATAAAAAAAACCACTGGCAAAGAATTGGCTTAGAGTGATATGCCAAGGTTTGCAACCAGTGGTTATCCAGTGCTACCTAGCCAATGCTACCAGGCGTACAAAAATCAATTCACTGGAAAACCAATGATTTTATAAAAATGCTGACGCTTCGTTAAAAAATGTTTGTAGTCGGAAGGTTCCGAGTTCAAATCCGGTTGCAAGCAAAAATTTTTTTTTGGATTTTTTTTAATTTAAAATTTTTTTTGTTTTATAAAATCAATTTTTTTGTTTGTGGGAAAGCTCCTTCAAGACCAACTTTTTTTTTGCCCTCCCAACACTGGCATACTAGTTACTAAAAATTGTTTGCCAGTACTAGCATTTTGGCACAGCCAGTAGTTGTCCAGCTATTATCACTCATTTATGTGTTTAGCCATTAAATATTATATGTCTCGTTAGCTCAGTGGGTAGAGCAATCGTCTGCCAATCTGACGGCCTGGGTTCAAATCACGGCAGGACCAAAAAAAATACATATGAACTTTTTTTAAATTTTATTTTGGAAAATATATTTCCAGACCACCTATTTATTGGTTTTGCCAGCGTTTTGCCAACGTTTAAAAATTTTGTTCCTCCAGTGCTTTTCCGGCGCTTTTTGAACAGCCGGTCCTTTTGTCTAATGATGTTATCATTTTGGGAATGGGAAAGCACTTTTTGCCAGTACTTATACCACCTGTTAAAGTGCTTTGCCACCGCTTTCCCGTTTGTATTTTTCTGACTGGGAAGTTATTAATTTCGCATCCTATGATAACGCCAAGTAAAAATGTCAGGACCCTGTTCGAAAAAAAACGGCTCTACTTAAGGTCGTATAAATTTCCTGTACACTCAAAAAAATAAGTTAGTAGAAAAATTAGCAAAACGTCTTGTATATCAAGTGTACTAGTTTTCAGCAATTTTTTTGCTGAAATTCCGTTTTCAGCAAAAATTTTAGTTATATTTTTTAGCACTAAACTAATTTTGAACTAATGTTTTACTAATTTATTTTGCTACAAAAATTCTGCTGATAACCGCATTCATAGCGTGGACGACAACAAGGTGTAGATGTCGCAGCTTGTCTGGATGTAGTACAGACAACGGAAATGATAAAAAAGGAAAACAACTACAAATATTCTATATTTAAATCAGCAAATAAATTAACTAAAGTAAAATTTCACTACAAGTTTTTTGAGTTTTTTTCAGTCTACTAATATTCAGCAAAAAGTTTACTGATTTTATCAAGGATTTTTTTCTTTTGCTGAAGATTACTATTTTTTTGGTAAAAATCAGCTCGCTGATTTTCAGCAAACCTTTTGCTGAAATTACCAACTTTTTCGCAAACACGTTCCTTACTAATAATTTGTTCACACAGCAACATTTTTTTCTGACTTTACTGACTTTTTTTGAGTGTAGGGGTAAATCCCAAATGCTGTAACTGAATTTAATACTAACTGAATTAATTCCTTATGACGAACTGATTGTTATTTCGCTTGAATTTCATTTGTTTTAATTAGAATCTTTTATAGGTTTAGTGATTAAGTAAATTCTATAATTCAATTTGTAATAGAATGAAAAATTTATTATGTATTGTATTAAACAGTACTACCAGACTAATGGTAAATTTAAAAATGTGGAGTTTTATTTAGGATGTACCGACATAATACATTGTGCCATGCATTGGACAGTTAATTACAAACGAACGTGATATACAAACATACTTGATAGACAAGCACTTCGAACAAAACTCCGGGCTCTAAGTTCGTTTACCTTAGTAAAACTTTTTTTCTTTCGGAGTGCACACTTTGAATATGCAACAATGAGTCAAAAGCGTTTAATACACTATTTCCCTATTCTTGTACGGGAGCTATAGTAAATTTATAGTTAAATTGGTATTGGCACCGTTTTAAAAACGTAAGTGCCATTATCACAATCAGAACTATGTAAGAAGTTGAACTTTAATTTTACTTTAGTGAAAAATCTTGAAACAAAATTTTCTACCTAAGCTAAATTTTATCCAAAAATTCTACTAAGAGCTATAACACTGGCCCTAGGGCACTTATATGCTTCTTCCGACACTTAAAGAACTTATTTACATAAGCAAACATTTCACTGAATTCCAAATTCTATAAGGCTTGTACCACAATTGAAGGAGTAAACAATATCGCAAGTTTGACTAAGAATGTCTTCAGGAAATGTTAGAAAAAAACAAAATTTCTTAGCTGAATTACGTTGAAACTTGTTAATAACCATTTATAATCATGGGGTTTGGCAACGGACATAGGGTCCGAGATATGCTGCAACTTGTCATGGGCCTCCACCTCGTTTTTCTATCCAATATCTCTGCCATATGAACTAGGACATCCAATTGTATAGAGTCCCGACTCAGACTCACAAACCTCGGGAACATTGTGGTTCAATTTGGCCAAGAACAACTGAGAGCCAAACCCCCATATTTTTTCCTCATGAGCCCAATGGGTCAAGGGACCCATGTCAGCCTGATTGAGTGCTGACAGATTTGACCATGGATTCAATATAGTCCTTTACATCTATTTTGTCTGATTTCAAGGCTCATTGAAGATGCCAATAGAAGGTTTCTACATCTTTGTAATTAACAGTCGCTTTAAAACCCAAATATTTAGTTCCTCAAAATACACTTCCGGACCTATTGCCACCATCCGTGAGAACCAAGATCCCATCCCCATGAATAACAGAGTTTACGGCCGAGTCCTTTTTAGTCGGTAGTCTAACCTCTAAAGTTCACAGCAAGTGCGTTATTGGTTCACTCGGAGTTTTGCGAAGTCCCTTTCAAAGCCAGTTATGTCGTAACTTAAGGAGATCAAATTCTTCTAAAGTATTTTTCTTTGCCGACAGAATTAGTTTGATTCTTGCGGGATTCACTCCTACACAGTTTCGCAAGCTTTGAATCCATAATTCCTTTAAGGAAAACTCCGTCGGATCAGCAGATTACAAGGTCGTCAGCGTATAAAACAACCTTCGTTTACTTTCTCCCGTGATGCAATAATTTTATTGATCTCAAGAAAAATTATCTTTCCTTGTACGGATTCCTTTTTAAGCATGTTGCCGGTCTATAAGCTTTAGTGATTGATGATATATTGTTGTTGTTAAACGCTCCTTTTATGTCCGAGAATAATGCCAATTGCGTCCAGATAACAAAAAAGTGTTGATTTATGACTGTCTGATTGAATCTGAGTATCGGTTTTTGTATTCCAATCATCATTTTCTTATTGCGGACAACTGATGAGTTAGGGTGATGCCCACGAAACAATTGTATGTATCATGAAAATGGTCAACCTTTTTTGAAACAACAAATAAAGTCCAATATGGCAATATCATATTAAAATTTGGACTTGAGGTAGAACAATATTCTAACTAAATATATTAAAATATAAAAAGTCCGAAAAAACAATTTTTGTATTTTTTAATGCAAAAATTAAAATAATTGTTAAAACTTGAAAATTTTAGATTTTCTTTATGATTTTTTAGTCTACTAACTATTTAGCAAAATGTTTTGCTGATTTTAAAAGGCTAAGTGTTATTCTCTATTAACAAAAATTTTACTGAAATATAAGCAAAACTGTATATTTAACAGTTTTACTTCTGCTTACTTACTAATATATAGCAAAAATAATCTGCTAGTTTCAGCAGTTGTTTCTGCAAGATAATTATACCCTACACCACTACGTGGAGAGGGTATTATAAGTTTGTGCTGATGTTTGTAACACCTAAAAATATTGGTCCTAGACCCACCTTATAGTATACAGATCGGCTCAGAATCACTTTTTATTGCGATTTAACGATGTCCGTCCGTCCGTCTGTCTGTACATGCATTCTTGTGAACACTCTACAGGTCGCAAATATTAAGATATTTTGATGAAATTTTGTACACCGACTTACGTCGGCCCAAGGACGACGCCTATTGATTTTGGTTGAAATCGGTCCATGTTTAAACCTAGTGCCCATATAATGGTACCCCCAAAATTTTCTTTTTTATACGCTGCAGGTCGCAAATACGAAGATATTTCAATGAAGTTCGGTACGGAGACCTATGTCGGCCCAAGGACGATGCCTATTGATTTTGGTTGAAATCGGTCCATGTTTAGACCTAGTGCCCATATATGGGTACCCCCAAAAATTTATTTTTTAAACGCTGCAGGTCGCAAATATGAAGATATTTCAATGAAATTTGGTACATACATCTATGTTGGCCCAAGAACGGATCCTATTAATTTTGGTTGAAATAGGTCCATGTTTAGACCTAGTGCCCATATAAGGGTACCCCCCAAAATTGGCTTGTTTACATGCTGCAGGTCGCAAATACGAAGATATTTCAATGAAATTTGGTACACAAACCTATGCCGGCCCAAGGACGAAGCCTATTGATTTTGGTTAAAATCGGTCCATGTTTAGACCTAGTGCCTATATAATGGTCCCCCCAAAATTGGCTTGGTTACACGCTGCATGTCGCAAATACGAAGATATTTCAATGAAATTTGGTTCGTTGACTCACATGGTCCCAAGGAAAAAGCCTATTGATTCTAAATAGGATCAATAGGCTATTTGGACCTATCGCCCATATGGGCTATATTTTCGATTTTCTCTTCTTTTATGATTTTATAGAAAATTTTGACACAAGTCTGTTTTAACCCATTCAAATTTCGGATCCAAACATTTGTTGGCTTTAACTCACACTGGTGTAGGGTATTATATAGTCGGCATGCCCGACTTTAACTTTTTTACTCGTTTTTAACTAATTTTATTAGTTTTTACACACTTTTTTTCTATTAGCCCTAGTAAAAAAGGTTTTAATAAAATATTGTGCAATTTGATACAATTATATCTAATCAGGTGTGGTTAATGTGATATCATATATAATTGTATATAATTTAATCAACATAAATAAATTTAGACAACTTAGATATAATAACATTGGGTTAATTTCCCTATTAAATTGTATATAAGTATATATAAATTGTTAGACCATATATGACCATATAAACTTTTATATAATTTGATAGGGAAAATGACCCAATGTTATTAGATCTAAGTTGTATAATTTTGTTTAAATTGATGAAATTACATACAATTTTATATGATATCACATTAACCACACTGGATTAGATATGATTGTATCAAATTATATACTATTGTATTATAACAATTTTTAATAGGGAGTGTTGTTTCGATGCGGCTTTAACATTGCTGACGAAAAAAATAAATTTCAGCATGACAAACTTGACATAATATCAGCAATTTTCGGGTGTCAACAAAGAGTTTATAGAATAAAAAGTATTCAATTCTTTCAGGCCCTATGCTCCTTATAGGAACGAAAGGAATCAATATATATATATATTTATATAATTCTTTCAGTTAGTGAGAAAAAGCATATAAAATGTTGCTGCAAATAGAAAATTGAAATTTTTCGCGCTTTTTTAATGATAAGATGATATTTTTTAATGTTGCTACTATTAGATTTCGTCATATTTATTATAATTTACCATACAATTTTTAAATTCATCTTTGGTTTTCCTTAAAACTAGCCCGTTTCCTGTTTGCAGCCACAAGCTGTTACCATAGAAATCATGGTTACTGATTTGTATTCTCGGAAATTGTTCTTAGAAGCGTTCTTAGATTCTTAATTTTATTTGTAACACACATAACATCTAATTTGACAATTATGTCGATTTGCCGAAAAAAATGCTAAATAATTGAATCCAATTAATTCCTTTTGTAAGTACAATTAAAAGAATTAATTAATATTAAATACGTGTTTGCTATAAAATAAATTATAAGTGCTTGAATACCATTTTCACTATTTTCTATTTATTTGTACATTTGTAAGTGTTAAACGAAAAATTTATTGAGACTGTTACGCTCCAGCACTTTTTTGCTCGTATCATACAACAATTCTCTCCCCTCATAGCCACCAAAACCCTATACTATAATGAAGCTAAATTATCACCACTGTATATTGTTTATTGTAATAGAATAACGTAACTGTTGAAAATTAATGTAGACAAATTTGTACAAAATAATGAACCATTTATACAAAAAAATAAAAAAATGCAGATATACAAAACAGTAGAAACAATAGGTATGTAACTATTTCCTATTCCTCTCTCTGTCGCTCTTCAGAGTGGGTACATACATACATATAATAAACCTTTGTTAATTATTATTTTAGAGTGGATGTTACTACCAAACTATATTAACGGCTTTATTACGCTAAAGACTTTAGTATAAAACTTAATCTTTTAATACCCGCTTTGTAAAATTTTCTAAAAATTATCCGTAGTTTGATTATTATAATCTAAAATTTAGATTTAACATGAAATTTGTAGTTCTGATTTAATACTTTTATATCATTATCTAGTAAATCATGCCTACGCACATAACTACATACATCAGTTCCATAATGTATTCAATATTAAAAAAAAATCTATTAATTAACTATTTCACATTGAACAGTGGTTTGTTTCGTCTCTAATCGGTATAAATAAAAAAAAATATATTACAAAAGTTACCTTCTTTAATGAAAAATATTAAATTTAATTTAATAGTTTCATTAGCTGCACTCGGTTTTCTATACAACTAAAACGAGGAGGTACATATAGGGTGAGTTCCAAAACATCATTTGCAGTGCAACTGAACAAAGTCATGCATTCCTAAACGCAATTGATGCGCATAGAAAAAGCAAACTGTGCATCACAAATTTTGTTGATGCTTTGTTGACATGTTTTTATTACAAAGTAAACAACACACTTGTTTGCTTTGTATCGAAACAGTAGTAAAACCGCATCACTGCAATATATTTTGACGTTTAGGAACTCACCCATATTTCAAGTAACGACCAGATCCTACCTCATGCGCGGCTCCAGCAATTAATGTAAGGGGGAATCATACGCCACCGTAGACAAAAAAAAAACAAACACATTGACTTGAGCATATGATTTTTCCCCTTATATTAATTGCTGGAGCTGCGCATGTCCTACCTGCACCAGATCCTACATACTGTAGCAAACTAACCTCACTCTTTCGTAGCATTTTAAAGTCGTTTTACACTTACAGAGATGGCCGTAATGCAGATTAAATTTTTGTCGAAGAAGTTTAGAATTTTAAATATAGGAAATGGTGGAGCTAGTTTCAAAAAATTTGGTTTGTCAACCTAAAGGGCTGCACAACACCTATGAAGTGGCGTTCAAGACAACATGATAGCCCAAAACACAGTCCACCAACTAGTCTTAAAACAGAGTTGCCTTTGCCATTCCTATGTATTAGTGACATCCCACCGTGGGAGACGGAGAAACAAATCGCGATAAAATATCTTATTGATTTTATTTTCTTTCTTAAATAATTTTAAATAATAAAATATTTCACATGTAATAGAATATTTGAATCATCTCTATAATATTTTTCTAATTTTTTTCATAACATACATATATCTGTGAATTAAAATAATTTTTTTTTGAAGGTTTTAATATCACAATTAAAATTTTAGAGTAAATCATGTAATTGCATTTCTTCCGCTGAATAATTTTGGTCTTAATTATTTTTTTCATATCTGTAATAGTTTTCGAATTTTTGCAAGTACGAATTTTATCGCAATATTGTTCTGAGGCATCCCAAATTCATAATCAAGAAAAATATTTCTTTCAGTTATAAATCATTCACATGAACAAAATAACTAAATCTCGTCATTTGTGTTCTTTATTCTGTTACCATATAACATCATATTTTGACATTATATTGTAATAGAATAAAGATAAAAAACGACGAGATTAGTAATCTCGTTCATGTGAATGGCGTTTTAAAGTTCATTCCGACGAGACGTGTTTACCCAAAATAAATTGGTTGCCATCGGTAGGTAGCACAGTCCACACTAGTCTTGAAACAGAGTTGATTTTCTGGTATTTTAAAATAAGGCTACCACAGTATCACCTCAATGGCTGAATCTCATGTATTTGCTGAACGTCATGTATTTGAGATCCCACCGTGGAATGTCACTAAACATAGAAATGGCATATGCAACTCTGTTTCAAGACTCCAGAACCCAGTCACACATTTGCACGTGTTGCTCGCTATAACTTGCCATGGTGATATTTGTATTAATTGTTTGAAAAATAAATAACAGTCAAATTAACTAAAGATAGAACAACATGACCATGGCCTCTGAAAATCTACCCGTCCCTATTGAAAAATCCTTTAGTACTACACATCTTTTAATTTCATTTATGAAGCCACAATTGTACGTTATCCGACCATACCACAACTCACTTTACAAACCACTGGTACACATGATTAATAACACTGTGCACGAATCGTAGACTTTTTTTCCCGACAGGTGGGGCACCCAGTGGGTAAAACTAATTCGGGTACGCTGAATCTAGTGGTGCTAGCCGTTTTTCTAGGTTAGCTCTTAAAAGAAATATATGTATTTGAGTTTGAAAATTATGGTTCCAAGCACCCCAAAGCACCCGATTTTTTAATTTGTTTACCGTTTTTAGTTAAGTTGTTTATTACTCCACCAAGAAGCTTTGTATTCAAAATAATCAAAATTGGCCTTGCGGTTCAAAAGTTGTGACTGAAAATGTGAGGACACCTTAAAAATCTTTATGCAAATTTTTCACTTCAATACATATTTCAGTACATTTAATGAAGCAATAAAATGTACAATTTTGTATAGAAAATTTCGAAGTGTCCTCACATTTTCACTCAGAACTTTTGAACCGCTGCACCGATTTTGATAATTTTTAACCTAAAGCTGACTGGGGGAATAACAAATACCTGGGTAAAAATAAATGGTCAAAAAGTAAGTTAAATTAAATTTTTGGGGTCCTTGGACCAAGAATTTTCAAACATAAATATATTTTTTAAAGACCTAATCTAGGAAAACGGTTAACACCACTGGATTCAGCGTACTCGAATTAGGTTAACCCACCGGGTGCCCCGCTTGTTGGATTTTTCAACTAGCACAGTGTAATTATAGTGATAAAATATTGTTTTTCCAAATTATTGGCATATTTGATGTGGTAAACCATCTCGAAATTGATACGTATGTATATAATTTGAAGTAAGATTATTTTTTAATGCTAAACAAAAAAAAATTTGGCACGTATTATATTTCCATTGTCATCTCACTTTTACTTGTATTGACCAACTTAGGATTTTGTTGTTTTTAATTTTTTTTGGGGTATATTCAATTAAATCAACAAAAAAGAACTATATTAAATCGCACTTCTCTTCTTTGTATATTACATTTATAATCATTCTACATCTCTTACTACATTATTATTATAATTATTACAAACAAACAAAATATTGATACAAACAAACTAAAAAAATCTATATGTGACAAGTGATCGCCATAGGGCATTTTAATTTGTTATAATTCTATAAATTAAATTTAATTTTTAAGTTTTTTTTAGTTAGAAAATTATAACAAAAAATCCGTAATGCCGCGCCTCTATGGCTTTGCGTAAAATTAATGTTGGACTTGAGGCTAAATATGAATTTGAAACATATTTTAAGCTGAAAGTACCTCAAAGTGTATTCAGACAGATTGCAGAACATTTGTTAAATGTATTTAAAAATTTTTTTTTTCTTTTGGGTTAAGTAAAAGTTATATACTACATAAGAAATTACTATTGTTAGCACTCTTTATGGTTTATATTATTGATATTATTGGCTTGTAAATATTTAAAAGTGAATTCAAAATTAATTTATTATCTATACTCTAAACTTTTTAACTCTAATTGCAGATCTGTGCAACACAAGGTGAAGGTTTACATTGATTGATTTTTGTGTTATGTGTAGCTTGATTTAAGTTTAAATTATTTAAAAAAAATATATATTTTTTATATGATATATTTCTTGTAGTCTCTTAAACTTTTGCTCGTTTATTTTGATGACATATTTTTAATGGATACTTTGAAAATTATATATTCTTAAAATAGGAATCCAAGGCTCTCATTATTTTGATTCACAATCGCTTGAGGTTTCCTAATTTGAAGGCTCATAACAAAGAACCCTAAAATTCTGTATTAATTTCAGTAGCCCAAAAATCTATAAATTTAGAAACACCCCAGGAAAATTTTCTGTTCAAAGAAATCTGTCGTAAAATAGCTACTTTTCCTTTGTAATCCATTCTGCTGTCAATTCTAATACCAATGATTTTTGTTTGAAATTGTCCTAAAAAATCGCTTCTATAGCCCACAAGGTTCCACTAGAATCAGTTCCGGAACTAGTTCTAGAACTTTTGGAACTAGTTATAAAACTGATTCTGGGTCAGTTATACCTTACATATAAAACGTGGAACGGGTTCCGGAACTAGTTGCATTGAATCGGTTCTAGTGGAACCCGTTGCAGAATTGGTCTGATTGGCAAGCGATTGTAAAAAAATTCCCTGTGAATACAGAAATTACCAATCAGCTAGATTAACTGAATCACTTAGTACTCTTGAGGTTATATTTCCTACTGATTTAAATCCCAGTTTCCACTCGCAACCTCTTGAAAACACAAGACCATAAACCATCCATATATCCTAAAAAAGGCCGCCAGACCGGACAACGGTTCATTCTGCAGACTGTCCAGATCCTCGAAGAATCTGATTTCCAGAAATGATTTGCGGCTTCTTCAGTCCTGGGCATGCACAGAGTAGATGCTTCACTGACTCTTGCTTTTCTTTACAGTTCCTACAGTAATCCCTATGCAAGACACTTCAGCGAGCATTGATCCGGCCTATCACGCGGTACGCAGTAAGTAACCCTACAAGCATGCTGAAAATGACCGTTAGGTCCGAGTTTCGAACAGCTCAATGAAACCAGGATTTCTGGGGGGTTATTATGTAATTCGATTCGAAAAGAAAACGATTTCGAACAGAATTTTCGCACTAAAAATTCAGTAACAGAAAATAGTTTCTAGTGAAGGAAAATGTTAAAAACGTGTAGAGAATGTCTAGTAAAAGAGAAAAATAAAAAAAATTTGACTATAAGAAAGGATATCTTTTTACAAGAGTTTTAAAATTTCCGAATTCCAACAATATTTTTCGAATCCGCTGACGTAATAACCCCCCTGATTGTATTGGATCCCTGGCAGACTAATAGTTATTTCTCTCGCATTCATAAGCCAACTCATTTCCTGACACCCATCTCGGTCTGACTGTATGTCCAGAGAAGTGACCAAGGCATACAGTACAGACCCTCACTTACTTGGATGTTATCGTATCGGATTCCGAGGCTTTTAAAGCGAGGATTTCGAGGCTTTAATTAATTTTCTACTTCCTATGACGCCTTAGGCTATGAAATTTAATCGTTTGTACTGAAAAATTCCGTGGCCTAAATATAAATAGTTAGAGAAGTCGGATAATAATTGTGTATGTCTCCATAAAAGTTAGTGTGCTCAGGAGGCGGTTTTAACTGAACAGTGGCCAGATAAATCCCCCCCATGTCTCCTGTTTCAGAGCGTTCCCCTGATTGTAGTGAATATTGAGTTGTGGGAGTTTGCTACATCCTCCACACAATATTTTTAGCTTGGTATCTTCATACGAGTTCCTTGGAGTTCGTCTTCATTACCAAGTTCGGGAACGAATAAGTCGCTGATATAGCTCAACTGTTTGGTATCTGAAGAAATATGGCATTGCGCCTTCTCCAGAGCAGCTGGTGAACCTACTTGTTACCCCATAAGCTGCCTGACTATGCGTTTTTATCTCGTATCACCGTCACTTTTGTATCAGTATCTGCTCTAACCTATGCAATACGTTGTGGAATGTATTCGGCTATAAGTAAAAACACTACCTGGCGATGGAAAATCCTCCACATCACCTAATATACCGATCATCCAGTTATAAAATCGAGATTATTAACCCTGAGATACAAATTCTAGATAAGCAGAATATACCGTCTTGACCACGAACTTATGCTAAAATTCCGGAAGGATATTTTTAGCATCAGTCCTGCTTAGACAGAATTTGCAGTTTAGCTTCATGCCAGACCTGCCCCCCTTGAATAATCATTTCCAAATCAAACAGTTTTAGACGGCTCCGGTACGAGTTTGCGTTCAGACAGAAATGAAGTGAACCGGTCATCTTATTGACCACAACAAAGATTTCAGCTAATTTAGCTTTCACACAAAACCACTGGCTCTTGAAGATGGTACCCTCTTTCTCTCCTCCATCGTCGCCAGATATGACTTTAATGTTCAGAAAGCATTGCTGAGTACAGTTTGCCTAGTTTTTTTAACAGAAGTTAGTTTGTCAAACATATTTTTTATATGCCCTTTCTCCAATCCCAATCAGATTGACCGGAATGAAATGCACCATGCTTTGAGGATTAATTAATCCATTGCTAAATACAAAAAAGTTTTTCTAGTAAATGTTGGATTAACTCCTTAATCGACACATCAGCAAATTTTTTTGCATCAGCCATTATCTGCTTTGATGATGCATTTTCGAACATCTGACTATTGCAGTGATGCCAGCCGATGCACAAACGCTATGAGCATCACATGTAAAGCTGTTGACAAACTTTTTGCCGTATACATCTTATATAAGATCGTTATCGGTGCAACCTTGTTATTTAAAACTGACGAGTTAAACTCTTTATTATCAAGTTAAATTTTTACATGTAAAGTTTAACTTTTAACTGTAAAAAAATGCACATGTAAAGCTTAAAAATTGGATAAATTTGAATCAAGTATATTAATGTTGCTTTCTAAACGCTCTATGTTGCTTTTTTTCGCCCCGGGATTTTTCTCAAGACGGTTTGCCACAATAGTCTTATACTGAATTTAGACTGAGCAAAAACTACCTAGTTTTTGTACAAAACTGGTTTTTGTTTGTTTTTTATATATGCGTTTTGACAATTAAAAACTTACAAGATCCAAAAACTAGATAGTTTTTCCTCAGTCTAAATGCCGTATTACGTTTTTCCAATGATTGGTTTCCCTTTAAATAATAATATTTTGATAAACACTGGTGGCAGTGTTTCATTTCAATAACATTTTCAAAGTATCTGTGTTTTTCGATTTTTTTTATATTTTAGTTGGAATATGGTTAATTTCTTTTTATTTTCTTTTGTCTTAACATTTTAGTTGAAAAATTTGTTTCTTTTAGTAAACTTTTCTCTTTAGATCAATAGTGCAAATGTATATTAAAGTTTAAACAAAAAAACTATATATTTTGTTTAAAACATAACTATTTAAAAAAAAAGAAAAACTGTCTGAATAAGCTCTGGGCGACACTTGAGTAAATGGTTTAGCCTTAAAAGCCAAAAAAACCTGCATAAAGTCAATCACTATACGTTTCTCACCATCGCAACATGTAATCATTATAGTTATCTTTCTCTTTCTGTGTCTATTGCTTTTTTATTTTCTTTACTTCATCTCTTTGGTTTTAACACACTTTTCTTTAAATGGCTTAAGAAGGTATGGCAAGATTAAATGAAATAAGTGCTTTTTACCATATGAAAAAGTGTCACATTAATTTTATTGATCGATAAAGTTCCTTGCCCCTCAAATTATTGAAAATTTCCATGGAAATATTTTCAATATTTGAAGCAAGCGATGTATTTCAAAATACATCACAGTTTGCTTATTTTGCTTTTGTTAAATAAAATAAATAAAAAATTAAGTAAAACTGTTGGATTTTTCGGTCCTTGTCACATTTATATTATTGATTATTTCCAAATAATGTTTAAACATTTAAATTTTTTTTATTTGAAAAAATAATTCTTTTACAGGTTTTGGTTTTAAGACGCTTAAACAAATTCTTTGTAATATGTATTAAATACAGTTTATCAGAAAATTTTCAAACTATTGTTAATTTATAAAGATAAGTTTTTAAAAATATTTATATTTTTTCTCGTTAAAATTTTATAATTTTTATGCATTTATTTTAAGCTTTAAAGATTTTTTCGGTTATTTTAAATATACATTATTATCCTGTTCTGTGTTTCATTATCTATCTAGTGGAAATAAATTTAAAATAAGTGTTTGGTTTCAAATAAAATTGTTTTAATTTCAATATTATTTAAAGAATAAAATAGGGAATTATTACGGCATTCAATTAGTAAATAAAACAGTTTTATAAAATAAGAGTTAAAAATAGGTCATCATGGTGAGAAGAAAATTTTCTAACGGGTGTTACAGGTACTGGTAAAAACTACTTTCCCATTCCCAAAATGATAACACAATTAGACAAAAGGACCGGCTATTCAAAAAGCCCCGGAAAAGCATTGGGAAAACAAAATTTTTCAACTTTGGCAAATCCAATAAATAGACTTTCCAAATTACAATAGAAAACAAAAAGCATTGGGAAAACAAACTTTTTTCAACTTTGGCAAATCCAATAAATAGACTTTCCAAATTACAATAGAAAACAAAGCATTTTTTGGTGTTGCCGTGATTTGAACCCTGTTTGGTAGATGAGACCTCTAGCCACTGAGCTAACGAGACATATAATACTTTGTGGCTAAAAACATAAATGAATGATAACAACTGGATAACTTATTGTTTAGGCAAAAATGCTAGCACTGGTAAAACGTTTTTTGGATCTAATATGACAACGTTGGGAAATAAGTTGCTTAAAAGAGCTTTTCAAAAAAACAAAAAAAATCAATTTTATGAAACAAAAATTTTTTTTAAATTAAAAAAGTATGCAAAATTTGTTAACTGCAACCGGATGTGAACTCGGAACCATTTGACTACAAACCTTTTTAAACAAAATCATTGTTCTACAAATGCATTAATTTCGTACCGTTGGCTATTTCTGACTGGATAGTACTGGATAACCACTTTTATGAAACGTTGGCATATCACTCTAAACTAATTTTTTGCCAGTGGTTATAAAAATATAATGCACAGAAATTTTTGTAAAACAAATACTGGCAAAACGCTTTTTGCAAACGCTGGGAATGCGTTCCAAATGAGTGTTCTGCCAGTCATTTATTTTTAACACCATGGTTTCCAGTACTTGATTTTTTCTATTACTGGCAATTTGTGACTGATAGGTTTAAACGTCCTCAAATGATTCATTACAGGTACAGAAAATTTAAGTCTTTTTTGCCGATTTCCTTTGATTTTGAAAAAGTCAATATTGTTATTCAGGCATGTCACAGACTTCAATTTCACTTTCAACGCAAATTGCAAACGAAAATTGCTTCTCCAGAAGTAAATGGTATTTTTGCATATTTTGACCAAATATAATAGAAAAACATAATTAACTATAAGTAATTTCATTATTAATTTCACTCCATAAACTTTTTGTTAGTGAGCATATTTAATGTTTTAACACATATTTCGTAAGAAATTAATATGATTTCGAAGTACAATTTCGTAACGTTTTACTTTTGCTTCTTCAGCTTTTTTGCGTTTTCGTAAATTCTAAAATGTTTAAAAAATATTTTTTGGTGGTAATTTTGTGTTCCAACTGCTAAATTTTTAGACAAGTTGCCATTTATAGTTAAAAAAAGAAGTACGCGGATCAGAATTTAAGATTTAAATTTTTCAGAAAAAATTACGTTTTGGTAATCAATCAGAAAATTATTGAATTTACCAACAAAAAGAGTTTTAAATTTAAATTTTTTTTAAGTGAAATAGTTAAAGACACTAGGGAATACATACGGATCACTATTGAAAAGCTTTTATGAGTTTAAGCTGCTATAAATATCAATTCCACTTTGGTTTTTGAAAGTTTTTTTTTTTCGTTTTACTTTTTCTGGAGAAGCTTTACGTTTAAGGTACCACTATAAAGCCTGTAGCATACTCGATACTTACCAAAACATTTTATTTTCAATAAAAAATTATCCGTAGCACCCTAACCTGCAAATTCAGAAGGACAAAAATTGTTTTGTATTAATTTAGGAAAAAATGGCGAAAGTGAAGCCTTATTGTTCTGGTTTACAATATATTTAAAAGTTAGTCCTTAATTCGTCCATGACTGTTAAATATTGCAAAATAAGGCATTATAATGACTTAATTGGAAAAACGTCTACTCCTTACATAATCAAGGGAATATTGTGTTAGCCCTTTCCTGCACTAATTTCAATGGCTGGAAATTTTCCGACAAAACTTCGTGGAAGTGTAGATCTACGCCAAAGAAATATCTTTTATTACTTTTATGGATTTGCAGCCCCCCCTAGCGGAGATATTTGGAATTACTGTTCAAACATTAACATGCTGCTGGTCCCGAGCGGACTAACATTTTTTCTATTACTAAACTGTGCATAAAATCTTTAGACGTTTTGAATATTATTCATCACACAATTTTTGAGGCTAATTAAAACTTTAGCCCTTATATACATATTCACAAAATTTATTACAAAAAAAAAATTTATAATGTTAAAGAAGAAAGCAGAAGTAAATGTTTCTAAAATCTTTTTGTAATAATTTGTTTTGCTAAATTTACCGTTAAAAATGAGAGATGTACTCAACAAATGCAGGAAAAGGTTAAAGTATGAAAGTTACTCGCATTTGAAAATTGAGATTTTAAATTTTTGCAATAACCTGGTCCTGTTTTTTGCCAATGGCTGAGCCAAATCAAGTCTGACTAAAAAAAAAATTTAGTTATATTTGCAGCTAATTGTTTTATTTCGTAAAGAAGATTTCAATGCAGTATATTTTTTACGCTTAAAATGGCATGCCCTTAAAATTTAAAAAAAAACAAGTAATTTTTTGGTCAAAAAGGTACCAAGACTCTTGCCTCCAGATTAAGAACACATATAGCATTTATATTTTTCTGAAAGCATACTTCTTTTACATGGGCCTTTTTTATTCAATTTTCAATTTTAATAAATTTCTCTGAGTGCACTACCGGATTCTAAAAACTAAAAACGTGCGAAGGTACTCCAATATGGTCCTAATATGACTATATATTAGACCGTACCTAAAAAAAACAAACTTCACCCTACACCCTCCAATCTAAATTATTTTTCAAGATTTCAAAAAAAAAAAAATTTATTTTCGGCCGGACACTAGATTTTTCCTCATGGCAAAAAAATCGATATATCACACTTTAAAATCCGACTTTAAATGCCAAAGCTATATCGAAAAATTGAAAAAGGCGACCCCTACGTTCGGCAAAAAAAATTTTGTTTTTGGATTTGCTTTGCAAAAATACTTTATATTTAAGGGTGTACCGCGCACTTGTTTTTTGCCTGTAAGGTGGTACGGTCTACTGTATGTCAATTTTAACACCGCTTTTTGTGTGAACAATAATTCCATTTTTGGAAAATTTTCACAATTTTTTGAATTTTATCTCAATTTTTTTTCTATTTTTATATAAAGAATAGTAACCAATATTGAATGGCTGCATTATTTCGAAAATTTTTAAAACACTCCTCTATGTGCTGAATGGCAGAAATAGCTTTTGAATTCAGTGAACGTAATTTTTCGTTTTTCAATTCAGTGAACGTAATTTTTTATTTTTCAATTCAGTGAACGTATTTTTTTTTCAATTCACTGAATATATTTTTTTAATTTACTGAACTAAAATAAAATTGAACCAATTCAGTGGTAAAATAACTCAGTAAAGAATTAATTTACTTTTTATCTGCTCGATTTATAAAATTGAACGCGTTCACCAGTGAATTAATTCATTTGATTGAATAAAAAGAACTATAGCAATTGAATTAATTCTTTGAACTTGTTTTTTGTTGAAGGGTTAAGTTAAACGAATTCAGTGAATTACTTGAAAAAAGGAATTCATTCAATTCTAAAGAAAATTTCATTCGATTGGTCGGTGAATTCATTCAAAAACGAATTAATTCTTCAAAGTTCTGCCTTTTGATAGGTTTTTTTTTTTTAAATTAGTTAAAAAAATAATAAAGACAACTGTTTTGTTTTTGATTCACATTTTGATGATAAAATGCGAAATTTTATATATTATATAAAAATTAGACTGATCGGAACATGAATTTTCCAGATGTATGAAATCAAAAATGTGCTAAAATTTATTCCGTTTTCATCTAAAACAGTAGTCGGCACCAATGTTGCCAGTTTTGACGATTTATCGTCATTTTGACGATTTTTACAATCAAAAATAGCCAAATGACGCTTTGACGATTTTCCTCTTCAAAATGACGATTTTTGTTCAATCTCTATATATAAAAGAATAACGTGACTGACTGACTGATTGACTGACTGACTGACTCAACATCGCCCAGCCCAAACCGCTGAAGCTAGGAAGTTGAAATTTGGTATGTAGGTTCCTCTTTCGGGGTAGACGTCCGCTAAGACAGGATTTTTGGAAATTCCTACCGGAACGGGCAAAAAGGAGGAAAGTGTCCCCCTTGACGGCCTGCCAAAACCCCTTTGGCTAGAAAGCTGAAATTTAAGATATGTGTTCCTTGGAGTAGGGGCTAACTTTTCTGGAAAGTACTTTCTAGAATTTTGGACAGGGACGTTGTAAAAATGGGGGTTAAAAGGGGAAAAAGGCCCCCCTTGACGGCCTGCTCAAACCGCTGGAGGTAGGAAGTTGAAATTTGGTATAAAGGTTCCTCCACAATCGTAGACATCCACCAAGACGGGAGTTTGGAAATTTTTACAGGGACGGGCAAAAAGGGGAAAAAGTCTCCCCCTTGACGGCCTGCTCAAACTGCTGGAGCTATGAAGTTGAAATTTGGTGTGTAGGTTCCTCGACCGGTGTAGACGTCCGTTGAGACGGCATTTTTGGAAATTCTTATCGGGAGGGGCAAAAAGGGGACAAAAAAAGTACCTTTTTCCAAAAAAGTACCTTTTCCGCAAAAAAGTACCTTTTCCCAAAAAAAGTACCTTTCACCCAAAAAAGTACCTTTTTCCAAAAAAAGTACCTTTTTCCAAAAAAGTACCTTTTTCCAAAAAAAGTACCTTTTTCCGAAAAAAGTACCCTTTTCCAAAAAAAATTACCTTTTTCCAAAAAAAGTACCTTTTTCCAAAAAAGTACCTATTTTCAAAAAAAGTACCTTTTCCCGAAAAAAGTACCTTTTTCCAAAAAAAGTACATTTTTCCAAAAAAGTACCTTTTTCCAAAAAAAATTCCTTTTTCAAAAAAAGTACCTTTTTCCAAAAAAAAGTACCTTTTTTGAATAAAGTACCTTTTTCCAAAAAATGTACCTTTTTCTAAAAAAATGTACGTTTTCCAAAAAAAAGTACCTTTTCCAAAAAAGTACCTTTTCCCAAAATACATACATTTTTCAAAAAAAATACCTTTTTCAAAAAAAGTACCTTTTCCCAAAAAAAGTACCTTTTCCCAAAAAAAGTACCTTTTTCGAAAAAAATTTTCCTTTTCCCAAAAAACATAAATTTTTTCAAAAAAATACCTTTTTCAAAAAAAGTACCTTTTCCAAAAAAAAGTACCTTTTCCCAAAAAAAAGTACCTTTTCCCAAAAAAAAGTACCTTTTTCTAAAAAAATGTTCCTTTTCCAAAAGAAGTACCTTTTCCAAAAAAGTACCTTTTTCCAAAAAACATACATTTTTCCAAAAAAAACACCTTTTTAAAAAAAAACACCTTTTCCAAAAAAAGTACAAATAAAGTACTTTGTAAAAACAAAGTATCTTTTTCCAAAAAATTTCGTTTTTCCAAAAAGTACCATTTAAAATAATATATAATTTCAAAAAAACTACTTTTTTTCCTCCCCCCACGGATATCTCCACTAAAACAAGGTTTCTTGTGAGTTCCTCCTTCTGTGTAGGCGTCCGCTTGGACGGAATTTTTGAAATTCCTATCGGGAGGGGAAATAAGGTAAAAGTCTCCTCCTGACGGCTTGCCCAATCCCTTTTGGCCAACCTAAAATTTTAAATATGTATTCCTTGGAGTAGGACTAACTCACCGGCAACGTAATTTTTCTATTTTGGAACAGGAACATAGTAAAAATGGTGGTTGAAAGGGAAAAATGTCCCCACTAACGGCCTGCCCAAACCGCTTAGGCATTGAAGTTGAAATTTGGTATGAATGTTCCTCATCCATCGCAGACAGCCGCGAAGATGGAATTTTTGTAAATTCCTAAAGGGAGGGGCAAAAAGAAGAAAAGCCTCACCTTGGAGGCCTGTAAAAACCCCTTCGGCTAGAAACCTGAAGCTTAAAATGTGGGTCCCTGGAGTAAGGGCTAACTTATTAGAAAGATACTTTTTTGAATTTTGGACAGGGTCGTTATAAAATGGGGGCTCAAAAAGGGAAAGTTGCCCCGTAACGACCTGTCCAAACTGCTGGAACTAGGAAGCTGAAATTCGGTACTTAGGTTCCTCTTCCAGCCTAATTCCAACCGGGAGGGACAAAAAAAGAAAAAGTGTCCCCCTTGACAGCCTGCTCAAACTGCTGGAACTAGGAAGCTGAAATTCCCTGTCGATGGATTTTCGGAAATTCCTACCGAGAGGGGCACAAATAGTAAAAGTTGGTTAGAAACCTGAAATGTAAAACATATGTTACTTGGAGTATGGGCTCACTTACCGGGAAGGTGCTTTTTGGACAGGGACATTGCAAAAATGGGGATTAATGAAGCGAAAAGTGCCGCTTAAAGGCCTGCCCAAACCGCTGGAGGTAGGAAGTTGAAATTTAGTATTAAAGTTCCTCCTCTATTGTAGACATCCGCTAAGATGAGATTTTTGGAAATTTCTACAGGTAGGGTCAAAAACAGGAAAAGTCTCCCCCTTAACGGCCTGGCCAAACTGCTGGAACAAAGGAGCTTAAATTCGGTATTTGGGTTCCTTCTCCAACGTTGACCGTCCCCTAAGATGGTATTTTTGGAAATTCATACCGGGAGGGGTAAAAAGGGAAAAAACTTCCCCCTTGACGGCCTGGCCAAACTGCTGGATATAGAGACCTAAAATTATGTATGTAGTAGGTTCCTCCTCCAACGCAGACGTCCTCTAGACGGAATTTTTGGAAATTCCTACCGGGAGGGGTAAAAACGGAATAATTCTCCCCTTTGATGGCCTAACCGAACCCTTCGGCTAGAAACCTGTAATATATAATATGTTTTCCTTGGAGTATGGGCTAACTTATCGACAAGGCATTTCTAGGACTTTGGACAGGAACGTGGTAAAAATGGTGGTTTAAAAGGGGAAAATTGCCCCCCCCCCTTAACGTCTGCGTCTTTAGCTAGAAACCTAAAACTTAAAGAACAAGTGTATATGAAACACTAAAATTAAGAAACTAAATAGGAAACGAGTGGAATTGAAACACTACACAAGTGGAATGAAATGGATGTAAACGTTGAACGAGTGGAATTGAAATTATAGACAATGCAAATGGATTGGAAGAGGGAATTACCTGTTCAAACACTATCCACGGAATATGAAACGTATGTAGCATTGAAACATACTCTCCAAAAAGTTAAACAAATTTTCTAAAAGAGAAAAAACCTTAAAAAAGGAATGGAACTTATATATTCCGATATTTAAACTTCATGTAACGAAGCACCGGTGGAAGAAACCGACGCAGTAAATTTTCCAACTGAATTTGTGAATTTACTTGAATTGCCAGGTCTACCTTTACATAAACTGGAATTAAAAAAAAAACTTTAAGACACGCTAAGACAACGCAGCGGGCTTTGCCCGCTATTTTTAATATTATAAAATGCTTTCCAACCCTGCTGCGCCCCCCCCCCCCCCCCCTAAACTTTAAGGCACGCTAACAACGTAGCGGGCTGCGCCGGATAGTAGGAAATATAGCAACAATTGTTCAAAAATACGTTAGTTTTCCATTATCTAAATCAATAAATCTGAAAATTTATTCAGGTAATTTATAAATATTTATCATAAAATTTTTATTTAAGGTAGTCATTTTAGAATCTGATGGTGTTTTGTAGGAAAACTAACAACGAATCTGGTAATTATGTTTATTTAAAATATTTTTTCCTAAATCTCTTCTAATAAATGTAACGTGCTTTTCGAAGGGATGTATATCTCATATCGGACTCTTTTTTTTCATGTACCTGTGAAATATCTCTAGACTAAGTACATTAAAATATAAAGTTTTTTCGATACGAAATTTTTTTTAAGTGAACTTTTTCTTTCGAACAATTAATTTGGTAAATTTTCAATACAGACATCAAATTGTTTGAAATTTGGAGATACGAGTATTAAAGGATTATTTTCTAAAACACTTCGGTGAAGTGTTGCGTTATTTCTATAGGAATTATTTTTGTTACAAAATCCATTTACATTGAAAGTTTGCTTCACTTCAACCAATCAAATAAAAAACTAGTTTTAGAATTATTCTTAAATTACAGCTGACACCGAAAACCGAATGATTTTTAAAATTTTATATTATGATTTTAGGGTTATAATAATAATAATATTTGATTATTTAAGTTTTGACGATTTTTAACAATATTTTGACGATATTTTAAAACGCAATGACGATTTTGACGATTTTCTCAAAAATATTTGACGATTTTGTGCCCAATTAAACTGGCAACACTGGTCGGCACCCATAGCCACTAGTGGCCGATCATAATCGGCTTTTCACACGTACACAACACGAATGACAACAAAACTCTCAACTAAGAGCATAACAAATAAAAATATTCCATTCAATACAGTGTTGCCAACTCTTGAAGGCAGGAAAGCACCGTGAGCATTGTGAAAACGGGTAAAAAGGGTAAAAATTTACCAAAAATGGGGTAAAAAAGCACGATAATAATTTTTTGAAAAATTTAAGTCAAGATTTTAAAAACACATTTTAGCTTTGTAAAATCGTGTAAAAAAGGTTCAAAAAATAACCAAAAAAGGGGTAAAAAAGCACCAAACTAATATTTCAAAATTTTGAAGTTTAAATATAACGAAGTTGCTATTTAAAATTGTACTACAAACATTGTGAAAAAATGTATATTTTGTATATTTCGTATTATTTTTTCAACTTTGACAGAAAATTCAAGAAAAATTGAAAAAAGGAGAACAAATACCAAAAATATAAACTGTACAAAAAGCACTAAAAGCACTGCCAGAAATCTGAAAAAGCACTGTAAATACCCGCTTTTTATAAACGGGTATTTGTAAAAAATCACCGGGTACGGGAAGGAAAAAAGCACCAAAAAATACCCGAAAAGCACTGAAATGGCAACACTGATTCAATAGCATCATAGCTTTTAACAAAGCAGGTTGATGTCGCTTTGTTTAAGAAATTTTAGAAAAATTTTACACACTTAAAATTTTACAAAAACAGGAAATTTATTATGAATTATTTTTATTTCTTTAATTCATAAAATTTACAATCTAATGGAATACTTTTTTAAGAATAAATAATTAATATACAAAAAAATAAATATTTTTAATTTAATTAATTAACATTTTAGTATAATAAAATTTATTATAAATTATTTAAAAAAATTAAATTAGTATGAATTATTTTTTTTATTTCTTTAATTCATTCATGCATTTATTATTTCATTTCTTTATTAATTCATGTTCTTAATATACAAAAATAAATTTAAAAATGACAAACTAATTTCTCACAGTGTAAAACACCAATACATTCACATTCTCTTTTTCTGCCGACCACTGATCTAAAACATAAATAACGGCTAGTTTGCATTAAAATCCTACAACACTTATAAAATAATAAATAAAATGAAACATCATAATGCCCAGCGTTGCCATATGATAATTTTGTAAAAGGTCAATAGCATATAATTTAAAAGAGGTGCCAACTCTCCCAACCTCTGTTACAACACTCTCTTCTTAATTTGTATCGAAAAATGTTGCCATAAGAATTACAAAGGTTGCAGAGGTTAACATTTTTGGATACAAAATTTTAATCTTCAAAAGAGAGCGATGAAAACCGCCTGGATGCATAATACATAAGTATCTACAAAGTTTGGTTAAAAAACGCCCATCAAGTTTCCTTAATGATTTTTTTTTCCCTCAAGTATTTTCGTACCGTAAATTTTGTATAAAGTTGTGTTTACATTTGTTTCCAAATCTCGAGATTTCAATGGAAATCTCGACCCGAAATCTTGACCGTTTACATTTGCACTTTATGACAGTAGCAAGATTTCGATTTGACAACTGCATTTTTTTTTGTAAACAAAGTACCATAAAAAATAACCTTAAATTAAATTTATTTCTAAAAACCATTTTATTCATTGGCGGAGTACAATTTACATTGTTTTATATAAAGATCTAACGCCAAATATGTTGTAAATTTGTTTTTTTTTTGGAAGGACGTCAAGCCAGAAGCCAGATTTTGCAATATTTTGGTGGAAGGAAGACATGCACTTCCCAATGTTTCTTCATAGATATGCTTCGCGGGAAGTAAAAATTAGAACCACTTCTTATAATTGTTATTACATTTCCATTGGGTCTAAAGTTATATTTATTATATTTATAATAATTATTTTGTTTCATTATTTTGTGTTATTTTTTAGTCAGCCGTTGACCATCGTTGCCACATTTTCATGCAAAAACTCTACAAATTAAGCGAAACGCAGTGTTGTATTCTGTAAAAGTCTCTACATTTGTGAAATTTTCATGACATCCCTTAGAAATTTCGCAAATTTACGGGCTTTTTTTGTATGGGGAATCTCGGGATTTCACATGGGATTTTTTCTGAAATCTCAATTTCAGTCAAAATCTCGCGATTGGGGTGCAGATGTAAATGCAACATAACACTTTTCATCAAAAAATTAGGTTCTTCGCAAGGAATATGCTAAGTGTTGTATATCTTGAATGCTTCCATAAAGTTTGGTAAAAAAAATACACATCCACAACAAATGCCTTTTAAAAATAATTGTTTAGTATTTAATTCTTCAAAGATCTGATTTAAACCTCTGAAGACAAATTTTTGTCAGCACATTCGTTAAATCCCCTTAATTTCGATAAGAAACCAGAACAGGTGATATAAATAGCTTTATTTTATTTATTAACAAATATATTTTATAAATCATATCTTATATATATTTCTTCTGAAATGAACTGAAAATTAAGCAATATTATAAATGTTATTTTCTCTAATGAAATTATTAGTTTCTTTCTAAGCAGCCTATGAGGATATTGAAAAACTACAACAAATAAAGTAAAAAATTATAAAAAAAAAAATTACAAAACTATTGTAAACAATTTCATAATAATTATTATTTTTGTTTAATTATAAATATTTTCCTTATAAATATATATCATAATAGTTAGCTTTTTTTTAAATAAAGTTATCAAGTTGTTTTAGTTTTTTTATTTATTATTTTTTAATTTAAATTTTATAATATTTTCAATTTGTAATGTATTTAATAATAAACATATTTTACTACTATAGTATAAGTGCATACGTTAAATTATAAAAATCACACTTTACTCGATTTGTAATAAGAATTAAAAAAAAAAAAATCTTCAACTACAAATACAGTCTTAATTTGTTATAGTCCCACACAAAAAATGTTGTTTTATTTTAATTGTTTGTTTTAAATGATTTTTTTTTTATCAAGCAAAAGTACCAACTTCATATACATATATTCAACCAATATATTGTTAATAGTATTTATTTCCTTGAACAAAAAAAATTTTTGTTGCATGATTTGCATTTTTATTGTACAGAATTTGTTGAGATCTTTTGAAATCAAGGAATTAAATTGTAAAGGGTAAGTAGAGACTCATATAAAATTAAAATACATTCAAAAAATTGGGATACAGAATTTGTTTTAACATTTAAAGTGGTTTTGTGGTACTGACTTGAAACATGTATTTTCCAAAAATTGGTTTAATGAAACATCTCTGCCCTAGTAAAAATGTTCATATAATATTATATGCCTAAAATATTATATGCTTAAAATGCCAAATCGATTAACTCCATAAAGAAAACTGAAAGAGTCTCAATGAGAAAATTGAGAAAACAGTATATATTAGGTGTGTTTCATTTTTCAAAAACTGCTATTTTTCTTCATCAGGATATTCTCCTAACAAATACTTCACAGAGTTTTTGCTTTCAAAAACCTCTAACACTTTCAGGAATGAAAAGACGATCGTTTCTAATTAATTAATAAAAAGGTCGAAAAAACAATTTTTATTTTTTTGAATAAAAATTAAAACCCAACATTTTGACAGCACTCGCAGTACGGAGAAATGATTTTTGCCCCTTCCTTGTAATTGACAAAGAAGTGGTAAAAATAAAATTTGTATTTTATTTGTACCGATGGTACGAAATACAAAAACAAAAACTTTCATAATATTTCTATTGTTGGTTATGTCTTTGCAGAGACTTCGAAAACATATTTTATTGTTTACTCCATTCTCATTTCGTTGATGTAGTAGACTACGTTTAATATGAAATTTTGATGTTTCAATTTGCATTGCACTATTGCCACCACTTTCTAAAGAAAACTGAAGAAGGGGACTTGGAAAATCCCCGAAACGATCGTCTTTTCATCCCTGAAAGTGTTAGAGGTTTTTGAAAGCAAAAACTCTGTGAAGTATTTGTTAGGAGAATATCCTGATGAAGAAAAATAGCAGTTTTTGAAAAAAGTACTTATTATGTTAAT
Source organism: Leucophora obtusa (assembly GCA_949987735.1). NCBI lineage: Eukaryota > Metazoa > Arthropoda > Insecta > Diptera > Anthomyiidae > Leucophora > Leucophora obtusa. The sequence goes on along the minus strand of OX465298.1, from coordinate 110,575,828 downwards.
TCATAATAAGGAAATTGGCCTCGAACTGAATTAATAAATTTCTAATTAATTAATAAAAAGGTCGAAAAAACAATTTTTATTTTTTTGAATAAAAATTAAAACCCAACATTTAGGTGTGTTTCTTTACCAGTGTTGCCAACTCTTGAAGGCAGGAAAGCACCGTGAGCATTATGAAAACGGGTAAAAAGGGTATAAATTTACCGAAAATAGGGTAAAAAAGCACGATATTAATTTTTTGAAAAATTTTAATCAAGAATTTAAAAACACATGTTTACTTTGAAAAATCGTGTAAAAAAGGTTCAAAAATAACCAAAAAAGGGGTAAAAAAGCACCAAACTAATATTTAAAAATTTTGAAGTTTGAATGCAACGAAGTTACTATTTAAAATTGTACTACAAACATTGTTCAAAAATGTATTTCTTGTATAGTTCGTTTTATTTTTTAAATTCTGACAGAAAATTCAAGAAAAATTTAAAAAAACGATAACAAATACCAAAAGTATAAACTGTACAAAAAGCACTAAAAGCACTGCCTGAAATATGAAAAAGCACCGTAAATACCCGCTTTTTTTAAACGGGTATTTGTAAAACTTCACCGGGTACGGGAAGGAAAAAAGCACCAAAAAATACCCGAAAAGCACTGAAATGGCAACACTGTTCTTTACTTTTTGGGTAAAGTTCGGTAAAATGAGAGTAAGCCCAAAATCCTCTCACAAAATGACAAATTTACCCAATAGTACGGGAACGCAAAAAACCACTTTTCTAACCCAAAAACTTATTTCAAAGAATAATGTGAAACAGTGATGGGACTTGAAAATTTTTCTTTTGTTACCAACTGTGTGACTAAAATGTGCCAAATGGGCCTTTATTGTGCCAAAACTCAATTTTCACTCAGAACCCGTGTTTTCAACTTTCATTTTGTAAAAGCATTCTTATGGAATTAATTCTATTTTGAATGAATTAAAATGTTCTTGAATTCATTCAATTAAAAGGTGAATGATAAATAAAATTCATTCGATTCTTATTAAAGATTTGGGAATGCAGCCAATGAATGAATTCTTTAGGAATGGTTGCGCGGAATTGTATACATATAAACAATTTCTAAAACTGAATTAAATTTTTCATGAATTAAACTTAAATTAATTCTTTAGAAGCTCTGAGCTAAATTTAAAGCATATGAATTTTTAAAATTCTATGATAATATCTGCGATGACATTTTTTAGTTTTGCTTTATTCGAAAAGGTATTTTAATACCAATAAATGCTTAGAAACTAAAAATTAAAGAATTTTTAAAGAATTGCTATTTATTAAATTTTGTAGATAACCAAAATGTGCCCAATAGTATCGGTTGTGCCATTGTACCAATCAATCTTAGATTGTGCAAAAAATCCCTCACTGATGTGAAAATAAGTTTAATTTACTGTTTCCAATTATTCGACATAGGCGGTTAACCGGTTATTGCATTATTCGAAAAATCACTAAAACTGATTAACCGGTTATTCGGGTCGGTTATTCGAGAAAATTGGCGATTAATCGATTAATCGTTTAAAACGAAATTAATGTATTTCCTTAACTTTTTACCAACAAAAACACTAACAGCTTCCTGTTTTTGTTAAATATCAACATGACACATGAACACGATGTATTTAAAATTTTTTTCAAATTAAAAAAGCACTAGAGAGAAAATGCTAGAGATAAAACAAAAATCACCTCTAATTAGCTCTTTTTTGAATGAGTAGTATTTTGGAGTGTTTTTGCTCCATCTCTAGCAGTTTTCTCTCGCGAGTAAATGTACCTTAAAGTTGAAAAGTTTCGGAATCTGAGATCTAAATTGAAACATTTCTTATACTAGTAGAAAAATGTATTTAAAATATAGCTGAAGCTATTAAAAATTAAGGCCCTATGCTCCTTATAGGAACGATGGGAATATATATATTAAAAATTAGTTAAAAATGGCAAAAAAAACTGCTGAAACTAGGAGATTTTTTTTATAAATATTAGTAAGTTAAAAATAGCATAACTCAAGGTAGATTTTTTACTTCTTACGAAATTTTTTTTTAATCTGTAAAACTTTGGATACAAAATTTCTTTGAATGCAAATTTAATCATTACTACAATAAATATAATATTGCATTTAAAAAAATTATTGTCCAAAGTTCTTCCTCCTCCCCTGAAGAAATAAAAAAAAATTTAGTTCCATTTGAGTAAAATATTAGTTAATGAAAATACCAATTTACTCCACAAAAATTTGCAAAAAAATGTTCTGAATAGTAGAGTTAGTAGACTAAAGAATATCATAAACAATTGTTAAAAACAAATTGACAATAAACAAAATTATCCAAAGTTTGAGCTAACATTCCCTTCTGTATTTATGTATTTAAATAAATTCTAAATTTTTCCAAATGTATTTCCGAAATTTCTATTTTTATTTTAAAAGCATTTTTTCAAACATACATACTTTCTCTTTCTCTTAAGTCTCAATTCCTATAAAATTTTTCATTATGAAAGAGAAAACATGTATGTTTGTAAAAATGCTTTTAAAATAAAAGTAGAAATACATTTGGAAAAATTTTAAATGCAATTGGAATTTTATTAAATACATTTGAATAATTTTGAAATGTATTTGGACAATTTTAAAATACAAATATAAATTTCTTAACCACAAATAAAATATATTAAAATATATTTGTAATTTTGAAATACATCTTGAAAATTTTAAAATACATTTTGGACAATTTTGAAATGCAATTGGACAAATATCAAAGTTTTTTAGACAATTTTAAACAATATTTGGACAATTTTGGAAGATTTTTGGATAATTCTAAAACATTTTTGAGTGATTTTTGGACAATTTTAAAACATTTTTGGAAGAATTTAAAAAATTCTGGATAATTTTGAAACATTTTAGACAATTTTGAAACCTTTTTAGACAATTTTGAAATATATTTGGATAATTTTAAAACATTTTCAAACAATTTTGAAATAAAACTGAAAATGGTGTAGTTGGAGATGTTGTAGAATTGATGTGGTTTTGAATCGATTATACACACTTTCTTTAGAGATGTGAGAAAAGGTAGAGTTTCTACAGAATTAAGATGTCAGTTGACAGTTGTGGGACACATATTTGAAAAAATGCAACCTTGCCTTGAAGGACATGGGAATAGAATTCACATTAGTTTTAATTTTTAAAATAACAGAATCAAAAATCGCTGACTGTATTGATTAAAGCCTATAGAGCACTTCGACGCTGATCCAGCCAGACACTTCGTGTATTTTAGGTAGTTTTAGAAACACCTTTCTTTTTCTTAAAAAAGGTATCTAAAGGCTTAAGACCTCTTTCACTCAATTTTAAAAGAATTTAATGGTATTTTAGTAATTTTATGTTTATTCTAAACTTTTCTTGTAATTTTTTAGCCAAAGTTAAGAAAATTATGAAGTTTTGGGAAAAAAATAAGGGAAAAATTCCATACTAAAATTGTAACCGGTTAATCGACCTGTTTTAACCGATTATTCGGATCGAATAATTATTTGAGTTTTAAATTATTTGTTTCGACATTAACCGAAATAGAGGCGATTAATCGAGGAATCGGTTAATCGATTAACCGAATTGGAAACACTAGTTTAATTTCAGTTTGCAAATTGGCACAAATACACATATTTATTCGCATTTAAAAGTTGTTTTTGATTTTATTCAATTAATTCTTGCAAAAAACCAAGTTTATTTGCTTATTTCTTTATTTAATTAAAATTTTTAATTTATTTTCACAATTGTTTTTTGTTTATATTTGCATCAGCTGTTTTACCAAAGTTTACCCGAAGAAAAAGTCTGGGTAAATTTTGGTAAAAAGAGAAACACTGACACACTCGCATTAGCGCTCTTATTTACCCAATTTTCGAGTAAGGGAACGCTTTTGGGTAAATTTCGGTAACTTTGGGTAAATTTCGGTAACATTGGGTACGTACGGGAACGCACTTATTGTTTTTTAAAATTCCTCTTAAATTATAAATTTTGTCATTTAGTATTGTTAATATTTATTATCAGATCAATTGGTTTTGAATATTATACAGTTAGGATCAATAAATTGTTTTGAAATTAAGTTTTATAAAATTCAGAAAGTGGAGTTAATCGATTTGGCAACTAAAACATTCATATATGAATGAAGGATATATTCGCAATATGTAATTGAATAAAATTAATTTAAATTGAATTGGATATAATTGTATTCACAAGGATACAAAGTTATATAAAATGATCCACTTACAGTGACGGACAATACAATAGAATCAATTAAGGTTTTTTCTAATTTTATGTTTGGTGCTTTAATTTTTAAAGATCTTAATAATGATTAAATTGCCCCCGAAAAACTGGAATCAGTTTCATCTTTTTGATCTTTTAAAAAAAAGCAACGGGGATAAAATGATTCTATTTTTTTGTCCGTCACTGTATATCCGTTCAACATTCTGTTTTCACGTCGCACACACTACCATTGACCCACAAGCTACTGTTAATCTGACAACTAATCCTGGACAAATTTTTTTTTTGCAAATAATGCTATAATGGAAATCATGATTAATTTTGTAAACAGACATTTTAGAATTTGACATTAAAAAAACATTTTTAGTTTTGAGATTTTGTGTAGATTCTTGGATTCAAGAATTTCTTTTGTTTAGGAAACCTGACAGATTCTACATTTTTTCAAGAAATAATTCTCAAAATTTTTTCATAATAAGCTTTTTTACAGAATTAATATGATGAAACCATTAGCTATTTTTTTTTGCAATTAAACAAATGTTTTCAGGCATTTTACTGAAAAATAAATATTTGGGAAAGTTTTATTGCCAGAATAAAGATCGATTTCAAACGAAATTACTTAGATATAGTTAAGAAAATAATCGTGCTTAGTTCCGACTATAAAACTGGCCTTTATATTTTAAAGTGAACACTACAATTTTCTTTTTAGTTAAACTTAACCCTCTAATGCCCAAGGCCGCCAAAAGGCGGTCTTCAGATTTTAAATAGTTTTTGGATAAATAACAATATTTATTAAACAAGTTGTATTATATCCACAGAAAACTTAATTACCTACTTTTTTATCTTCAAACTTTTTTTGTATAAGGGACGGTTTTCAAGCGAGAAGCATGTAAAGTCAAAATTTAGTAAATTTGAAAAAATTTACTTTTTAAAAAAGAAAAAAATGTTTGCAAAATCGATCTGCCGTACATTATCGATAATAGCAAAGCTAGTTTAGAGTTTCTAATTGTAAAATCAGTTAAAATTTTTTTTCCTTACGAATACCTCTCTAACTCAAAAACTAGCCGACAGAGTTTTGAAATTAAACACAGAGCATATACTCAGAGGTAGTAGTAAGCAGAACTAATTTAGTCAAAATGTATTGATGTTTAGTGCCAAATTTCATAATTTTGAAAAAGAGAAAATCGCCATTACTTCTGAAATAACAATTGATCAATAATTTTCGGTACATAATTTTATTTTACTGATAGTGTTATTTATAGCAAAAATCGAAATTATTTGACTACTGGGTTTCTAGATACGTCTTCAATCTTTTTTGTGCTATATCGGCTAAATAAAGCGATAAATTCAATTTTTTATATTTGTTAGATAGTAGATTTTCAACGTCAAATATATAGTTTAAATATCGTAATACGAAGAAAGAGCATTAGAGGGTTAAATACACTACTATTAAAACCTCTTAATTAAACTTCTTAAATAATTTTTTTAAGGTCTTAGGATGACCGCCTCATCAGTGAGTAATGCTCAGACACACCTTAAAATCTCGGATCAAAATTTCACTAAAGTGTTTGGTTTTATTGAAGTGGTGTATGAAAATTGTCAAATTCTAAACTTTTTCCGAAGAAACCCTCACACCGTAGAAAAATTTTACATTAAAAAAAATTGTTTATTCTAAAGCCCCGTAAGTTGTTTTTCACGTGGAAATATTTCACTCGAACTTTAAATGCCTCAAATTGCAATTTAATTTAAACAAATGAACAATTTTTTAATTTTATAACAAAGTCACAATCACAAAAAACACAAAATGTCACTTTTTCCCAAGAAAAATAATAGTCTTACATTAAATTTGCGTGAAAACAACCTTTACACAATTTTCACGTGAAACTGTCGTGAAAAAAAATTTTTTTTATATGGAGTATAACAGTTTTTTCACGTGAAACTCAAAGAACTTACGGTGCTTAAGGCATTAAAAAAAAATATATCAGATTTCATATTTATAAAAACGAAATTGTAGACAAATTGAATAAATACTATTGCATATTTTCTAGTATTTTAACCCCTAAATTCATAAACGCTTTGTGAAATTATAGGAGGTTTATTGAACAAATTTTGTATGAAAATGACGTTTTATAAACCTGCTATAACTCTACAAAACATTTATGAATTAAGGGGTAAATTTTTAAAATAAAATTATCTGCAGGATATTAACCCTTTGACATGGGAATTTTAATGGCTAGCAATTTTCCGACCAAACTTCGTGGAAATGTAGATCTATGCCCAAGAAATATTGTTCATTACTTTTATGGCTTTGCAGCGCGGAGATATTTGGAATTAAACTTCAAACATTAACATGCTGCCAACTTCGAGCGGGTTAAAATTTTTTTAAAATTTGAATTTTATATTTTTCCTATTACTAATCTACATAAAACCTTTTGAATTTTTGAATTTTATTCATCACACAATTTTTGAGACTAAACTTTAGCCTTTTTTGAACTTTTAAATTTGAACACATTCTCAGCAGCGTTGATGATCACAAGACAAAACGCACTCTACTGCTCTCATGTTGTTTTGTAATTTCACTGCCTGCATAAAATTTTAATAAGAACAAAATAACGAACCGATAACAGTAAATGAATAGCGCTTTGGTTAAAATTCAAATCAGTGACGAGTTGATGAAGTCGAGGTACATTATAATTAGGGTTTTTCTTTTCCCGGACTTTTTCCTTTCCCGGGACAGCGGGATTTTTTTCGGAATTTCTCGGGATCCCGGGAATTCCCGCTCGTTGAAAAATATATCAATTCGACATATATTGTACTTGAAAAACTACTTTTTGGTTAAACACCGTTCGACAAAGTTTATCTTTTGGTTGTATCCATGAGAAAATGTTCTGAAAGGAGGGCTAAATATCCATGTCTTCCACTTTTTCCAGGTCAATTCGTTTAACAATTTAAATCGTGAATTATTATTTATGTAATATATTTATATGGAAGGCCGTCCTAATTAAAAAAAAAAACTCTTAGTAATATATTAACTAAATATTAATTTCGCGGATTAACCCTCTAATGCTCTTTCTTCTGATTACAATAATATTCAAACCATATATTTGGCGTTGAAAATGTACTATGGAACAAATATTAAAATTTTAATTTATCGCTTTATTTATTCGATATTGCACAACAAAGGTTGAAGACGTATCTTGAAACCCAGTGGTCAAATAATTTCGGTTTTTGCTGTAAATAATACTATCAATAAAATAAAATTACGTACCGAAAATTGTTGATCAATTGTTGTTATTTCAAAAGTTATGGCGATTTTCGCTTTTTGAAAATTACGAAATTTGGCGAATTTGGCACTAAACATCAATAAATTTTGACGAAATTAGTTCTGCTTATTACTACCTCTAAGTATATAATCTGTGTTTAATTTTAAGATATTGGTTAGTTTTTGAGTTAGAGAGATATTTGTAAAACGTATCCTGGCATTATCCTGTGATTCCTGGAGAAAAACTTTTAATTGATTTTACAATTAGAGACTTTAAACTAGCTTTTTTATTATCGGTAATGTACGCCAGATCGGAAATGTATTTTGGCGAAAGGCACTCATAGGCGAAAGGCACTGATGATGGCTTTGTAGCGAAAGCCGAAAATGCGCATTATGCCTTGCTGGTCTTATCGAATACTTTCAAAAATTTTTATTCTTTGTAATTTACTTGTAAAAAATGTATCATCTTTCTTTGATTTGAAAATAATTTAAACAGAAAATGATATTAATTTATAATCTAGAGTCAAACTAAAATAACATTCATTTTTGGCAATTTTTCAAATATTTTTTTCTGTTTTAAAAAGTTAATTTTTTCAAATTTTCTAAATTTCCATTTTACATGCTTCTCGCTTGAAAACCGTTCTTTATACAAAAAAAAGTTTGAGGGCAAAAAAGTAGATAGCTAAGTTTTCTATGCATGTAATATAACTTGTTTAATAAAATATTGTTATTTAGCCAAAAACTATTTAAAAATCTGAAGACCGCCTTTAGGGGGCCTTGTGCATTAGAGGGTTAAGCTGTTAAACGAATTGATATAGAAAAGTGAAAGACACGGTTATATTATTTTGATCCCTTTTCTCAGGATATATTGGAATTGTTAATGGGTGCAAACTTGTGTCGGACCAGTTTTATAGCCAGAACTAAAATCAATTTTTGCTAAAATATTTCTTATACTTGAAATCCAAAAATTTCTATTTCTAGATATTTTGTTTTTTTCTATGCAGATTTTCAGAAGTATCCGTCTAGAATTAGTTTTATAAAAAAGTTTAAAAGTGAGCATTTTTCACAGAAATTTTTAGGCAAATTCGCCTAAATTGTTTTATAAAAGTAGACACTAAAATATTAAATAGTTTCATAACTTTAATTAGTTTTCTTGAATAGAAATTTTTTATGCCACAACTCCTTAAAACGAAATTATTTAAATTTCATATTTAGTTGCATTTTAAATTAGCATATAAAAATTCAGAATAATTTGAAAAAGCATCTGATGTATTTATTATTTTAAAAATTAATAATATTTAAAAAATATTTTTAAAATAAAGGAATAGCAATTGAACTTTAAATAAAATTATGTGAAGTAAAAGAAACTCAAAATACTTATGTTAATTGAAAATACGAAAAAATTACTATTTTTTAACTTTAATCACTAGTTTATTGGAGGTATTTGGAACTGAAATAATGATGTTGAAATGTTGTATAAGGCTGGTTTACACTATAAGATTTTCGGTACGATTTTACTTCAGTACACGTGCAAAACATATAGGCTAGGTTGCAAAATCTTTCCGAGAATTTTGTAGTTTAAAACAGCCTATATAAATATTGCTTTATTTGAACAAATATAATCATCTTAAAGAAGAAAAAAATTCTCGAAGGACAAGTATTTTAGTTTGTAAATTTGGTAATTGCTAATATAATTTTTTTCGGTTTAACTAAACCAAATTCAATTGGCTTCCAAAAACAATTTGGCTTAATTCAGTTTATTAAATTTTAAACCGTATTTTTAAATTTTAAATATTCTTTATTTAATTAATTTAAAAAAATCAATTCTTTAAATTTAAATAAAGCTTCTAAAATTGCAATAAAACTAGCTAAAACTATTGTAAAAGACTAAAAAAAATCCCGGGAAATCCCGCATAAAATTCCCGGGATTGCGGGATTCAAAAAAGGGCGGGATTCCCGGGAATTCCCGGGACCCTAATTATAATGTACGCCACTCGCCAAAGGGTTAATGAGTTTTTGCATAAAACCAACGAAGTTTCACTCACGCAGAGAAAAGATATGGTTGCAATATGATCACGGCTACAAAACTATGATCCCCACTGCCACACATGGTTGTTGCAATCATATTATTAATGTATTAATCATACTTTACAAGTTATATGGTCGTCTTTAATCATTTTATAGTTAAAATCTCTCCTTTTTTCGCTTATCATATTTTTCTATCGGTTATAATTATATATTATCCGAACAACCATATTCCTCTCTTCCAATTACAATTATATTATTGTTTGTACTGAGAGATATCATGTTCACAATCATTGGTATCGTCTCGACAACTATAAGATGGTCAGTATATCTTTTTTTGAGCGTCATTGATCAGTTAGCGTCATTCTTGTTTCAGATTTTGTGAAAAGAAGTTATAAGACGCAATCAAAGAAAATAATACATTATAAACAAAACAAAAAATAGAAAACAACTTACTTATATTCATTTTAATTTTAATAATGATATTGTTTGTAGAAGAAAGAATTCGGTTTAACCAAGAACCTTCAAATTACTTTAATGTGCTCAGTGTTATAAAATAAGTAAAAAGTGATAAAAAAGTGTTTGTTTTTAATTTTTGTACTCAAGTAGAAAAATTATTGTTGAAAAGCGTCCATAATAAGGAGCGCTACAGCTTTTACTTTTGTACGAAAATCAAATTGAAGAAATGTACAAAATTGAAGAAAATGTAAAGAGTGCACAAAAATAATCATAATATTTTCCTAGTGATCATATTATGATTCTAAGTGATCACAAAATTTTCGACAGGACAATAATATGATCACTGGGAAAATGTTATAATCAGCAAGAATATATTATGATCATAAGGAAAATATTATGATGATTTTTGGATGTATCGTGAAATTTTAATCCAGCTTCAGCAAAATACTGGGAGAATTCTATAGGGATTATAGGACAATAATATGATAATATGCAGGACTATAATATGATAATATTGGGAGAATTTTACAATCATAGTGTGATAATTTATTGACCATATTATGATAAAAATTAGGTAAGAGTATGATTGTGCCAACATGATTGTTGCAATCATAAACCCAAAAATATATGATGCTCTTAGAATATGATTATCCCAACCATGTTTTTTCTTTGCGTGCTGGAACTAGTCCATTGAAACTTTTCACTGAATTAATGTAATTTTTATAAAATTTTGCGAAAAATTTCCTTTTATTTATTAAAAAATGAAAAAGTGTCATAAAATATATGAAGTTTTCCATTCATTTTAAGAATTGTTTTTATTTATTTTGTTAAGATAATTTCATCAGTTTAATGAAAAATTTCATTAAAGCTCGTCGAGCAAAACTCTCTCTGTGTAGGGTTAATGAGGGCTTTGTAGAGAGCTACCTCAATCGATATGTCCTTGTTAAAATAATACGTTTTATAATAGAAAACGAGTAAAAAGGTTAAAGTCGGGCATGCCGACTATACAATACCCTACACCAGTCTGGTTAAAAGCCAACTAATGTTTGGATCCGAAATTCTAATGGGTTAAAATGGGACTTGTGTCAAAATTTTCTATAATGTGAGTCAGCGAACCAAATTTCATTAAAACATCTTAATATTTGCGACCTGCAGTTTGTAACCAAGCCAATTTTGGGGGGACCCTTATATGGGCACTAGGTCTAAACATGGACCACTGTTAACCAAAAGCAATAGGCTTCGTCTTTGGGCTGATATAGGTCGGTGTACCAAATTTCATCAAAATATCTTAATATTTGCGACCTGCAGCGTATAAAAAATATAATTTTGAGCGGACCCTTATATGGGCACTAGGTCTAAACATGGACCGATGTTCACCAAAATCAATAGGCTTCGTCCTTGGGCTCACATAGGTCGGTGTACCAAATTTCATCAAAATATCTTAATATTTGCGACCTGCAGCGTATAAACAATATAATTTTGAGGGGACCTTTATATGGGCACTAGATCTAAACATTGACCGATGTTCACTAAAATTAATAGGCTTCGGCCTTGGGCCAACATACGTCGGTGTACCAAATTTCATCAAAATATCTTAATATTGGCGACCTGCTGCTATTAAACAATATAATTTTGAGGGGACCCTTATATGAGCACTAGGTCTAAACATGGACCCGTGTTAACCAAAATCAATAGGCTTCTTTCTTGGGCTGATATAGGTCGGTGTACCAAATTTCATCAAAATATCTTAATATTTGCGACCTGCAGCGTATAAAAAATATAATTTTGAGCGGACCTTTATATGGGCACTAGGTCTAAACATGGACCGATGTTCACTAAAATTAATAGGCTTCGGCCTTGGGCCAACATACGTCGGTGTACCAAATTTCATCAAAATATCTTAATATTGGCGACCTGCTGCTATTAAACAATATAATTTTGAGGGGACCCTTATATGAGCACTAGGTCTAAACATGGACCCGTGTTAACCAAAATCAATAGGCTTCTTTCTTGGGCTGATATAGGTCGGTGTACCAAATTTCATCAAAATATCTTAATATTTGCGACCTGCAGCGTATAAAAAATATAATTTTGAGCGGACCTTTATATGGGCACTAGGTCTAAACATGGACCGATGTTCACCAAAATCAATAGGCTTCGTCTTTGGGCTCACATAGGTCGGTGTACTAAATTTCATCAAAATATCTTAATATTTGCGACCTGCAGCGTATAAACAATATAATTTTGATAGGACCCTTAAATGGGCACTAGGTCTAAACATGTACCGATGTTCACCAAAATCAATAAGCTTCGTCCTTGAGCCTACGCAAGTCGGTGTACCAAGTTTCATCAAAATATCTTAATATTTGCGACCTGTAGAGTGCGCACAAGAATGCATGGATAGACAGACAGACGGACGGACGGACATCGTTAAATCGAAATAAAAAAAAATTCTGAGCCGATCGGTATACTATAAGGTGGGTCTAGGACCAATATTTTTTGGTGTTACAAACATCAGCACAAACTTATAATACCCTGACCACATAGTGCTGTAGGGTATAATTAGAAGGGTACGTACCTTAACTTCTTCTTAAAAAACTAATTACCGGATAATAGGGATGGAAAAGATGCTACAATTGTACTTTTTTTTGGTACATTCTTATCTACGTTGGTACCGTGGTACTACCGCGACTCATTTGGTACAATTTCAAAATATTACAAATTTAAAATATTTGTATTGATACCAACTTGCTGTTCTTTAAAGCTTTGAACAAATATTCGAATTCCCGAAGTAGACGACAATCATTCTACCAAAACTTGTAAATATTTTCTTATATTGGCTTTAAATGACAACTTTTGGCCCAAAGCTGCAAAATAATAGAAACGAAACTTTTTTTAACCAATTCCAAACTTATAGAGGTCCAGAAATATACACCAATACACAAATTTTGAGTGCTATTCTCAATACACATAGTTTGAGCGCTATTATTACTATAGTACTAGAGTTCAGTAACCTGTCCTAGGATTTGTCTTGTGATTTGTCACAAGGGGTCAATTTCCCCCTCCTATCACAACGCCATGTAAAAGTGACCAGTCTATTTCTTATAAAGGGGCCAGTTCGGTGACAGTTTGTTAAAATTTCCCGTAGGGATGTTACATTGTTCTTTTAGAGATAGTAACTTACCAAAAAATAACCCGCATTTAAAGTTTACCAATACTTTCATATAAATTTGACCTTCATAACTACAGCAAAGCACTAAACTTTGGTAATTTTAAAATAAACTAGCAATTCCTCATAAGAATAGAGCAATGTTTCCTGCAAGCTTGACTTCGATCGTACAAACTTTTTTATTAAAAATAAATTGATGAGGTCGGAAAAGTAAAAATTTTCTGCAAATTCTCTATGTATATAAAATTTTTATGTACCGTGAGGGTCGAAAAAGTAAAATTTTTTTGTCTGGTTGGTACAAAATCTAAAAGCATATCCCTGCCGGATAATAATAGAAGCTTTTATTGAGATTTGGAGATTTTACCACTTTTGCCGCAGAACTCTATCAGATATCTGAATTTCATTAAGGTCGGAAAGAACCCATCGAGCTAGTGTAATTGTTAGTTGTTTATTTTTTATCTTTTTTATTTAAAGGTTTTGTTTCCAAATTTTTCGTGTTGAAAACTTTTCAAAAATGTTTGTAAAAGATTTGTTTTATTCAAAAGTTGTATTAATTAGGGCCAGTTTCATAGTCAGAACAAAGGTTGATTTTTTTTATATATACCCAGCAAAAAAAACATCAATAGAAGAGAAAAAGAAGCAGTGATTTGGATTTCGATTTGTGAAAATTTGGATCGGAACCAATGCATTTTACATAGGCTTGTGTATAAGGTGGAAGTTTTCTTTTAAAATCCTTTTGATGTTCTTTTTAATTGGCGAAAAGGAATTAATTTTTATTCGTAAAAAATTGAAGCAAATCATTTGGACCTGACAACATGTCTCAAAATAATTAAAAATAAGTGCTTAACCATAGTTATAAAAGTTAAATTTATATGGAAATGTCTGTAGTTAGATGGATTTGAAAAGACTAAGTGGGTTATTTTGTAAAACGCAACGCCTTGCGTTGCGTTGAATTGTGTGTAAATTGTTACAAAAACAATTTGTATAGAAAACAACGCAACGCAAGGCGTTGCGTATTACAAAATAACCCCCTAAATTTCATTCAAAATCAAATTTTCGGAAGTTGTGAAAAAGAACTGCTTTAGAAGCGGAAAATCAGAACTTAATGATACTTTGGAATCAATGAAACATGTATTCCTTAAGATCACTTTCACTTTTTTTGCTGGGTATTTTTAAGTATGTGGTCATTATACCCTACACCACTATGTGGTCATTATACCCTACACCACTATGTGGTCAGGGTATTATAAGTTTGTGCTGATGTTTGTAACACCAAAAAATATTGGATTAGACCCACCTTATAGTATACCGATCGGCTTAGAATTTTTTTTTATTTCGATTTCCGTCCGTCTGTCTGTCTGTCTATGCATTCTTGTGCGCACTCTACAGGTCGCAAATATTAAGATATATTGATGAAACTTGGTACACCGACTTATGTCGGCACAAGGACGAAGCCTATTGATATTGATGAACATCGGTCCATGTTTAAACCTAGTGCCCATATAAGGGTCCTACTAAAATTATATGGTTTATACGCTCCAGGTCGCAAATATTAAGATATTTTGATGAAATTTGGTACACAGACCTATTTTGGCCCAAGGACGAAGCCCATTGATTTTGGTGAACATCGGTCCATGTTTAGACCTAGTACCCATATAAGGGTCCCCCCAATATTGGCTTGGTTACAAACTGCAGATCGCAAATATTAAGATATTTTAATGAAATTTGGTGCGCTGACTCACATTATAGAAAATTTTGACACAAGCCCCATTTTAACCCATTCGAATTTCGGATCCAAACATTAGTTGGCTTTTACCCAGACTGGTGTAGGGTATTGTATGGTCGGCATGCCCGACTTTAACCTTTTTACTCGTTTATATTCTAGGTTTGATATGAAAGTTGTAGGATTTGTAATAATTTTTCTTATAAAAGAATCACAGACTCAGGAAAAAATTTTAAAATTTACGGCATATTCGAATTATCATATTCTGAAATTTCTTAGTATCAGAATCTCTATTGTGTTTCCTACACTCAGAAAAGTTCTGCAGTTACTACATGACAGTTATTTGTGTAGTAATGCGGTTGTAGTTATTTTAACTACAATTGTAGTTAATTTACTTAGAACAAAATTTTTCAATGTTTTTGACAGTTATTTTTTTAAACAAACTACAAAAACTACTACATTGTAGTAACATTTATTTTATGCAGTTATTTTGAATTTTATTTACAAATACTTAAATTTTCAAGTATGTGTGCACACACACGAAGCAAACAGGAACATGTGTATGAATCACTTGTTTAAAAATTTCCAGTGAAAGAATATGAGAAGAACATGTTTTCTCTTGTCTTAGTCATAAAACAACGCCAAAGAGTGAGGACGCGTAATACGGAAAAGGTTATATATTTTTTATTAAATTATTAAAATAATAAGGTAAGTTTTATAATATAAATTTATTTACGGGGAATGTTAAAAAAATATTGTATTTATTTTCTTTCAGTTCTTTTATATTCTCATTCCTTTCTACCTGGAGAAAAAAAGGAAGCCAAACAACAGCATATTTCATCCCTCACAGACGGACATGTACAACAATATCTTAATAGAAATCAAAATGTAAACTTAATGTCACTTTTATTTTTCAATTTTAAATTTATTATAGAATAAAATTAAGTTAATAGTGTTTACATAAATTTGTTTTTTTTTATTAAATTAATAAATAAAAAAAAATTTTTATCTATGTTTTTTTAACTACATTTGCAGTTGTTTGTACAGTTTTACAATAATTTGCATGTATGTTGTTTCAATTGCATTTGTAGTTGTTTTTACTACATTTGTCAGTTGATTTTTAACAGTTAAAAATTACTTTATATTTCAGTTAATTTAACTGCAAATGTATTCTACACCTTTTTAAGTGCAAATGCAGTTATTTTAACTGTCATTTGCAGTTGATTCTACCTACATAATTCCCTGAGTGTATGAAAATATCATTTAATTTTTAAATTATTTTTACACGTATTATTTAAGTGTAAAAATATTTTAGAATAGTTCGGAAATAGCTCGGGTTCTGTACTGGGATTTCTTAACTTATTTATGACATAATTCGATAGTTAACGAAAAAAATTGTTGAATATAAATATTTTTTTAAACAATTTTTTTTTTGTTAAATCTTACATTTTCAAAAAAACTAAAACTTAAATTAATTTTGTTGATACCTATAAAAAATTACTAGTGACCAAATGTCACTTTCTGGCCGAACTGTTCGTTCGGATACTAAAAATTACAGATACCTAAGCTTTACTTGACTCAACCGACAGTTGTCTTAAGTTAGAAGCTATGTATGTAAGTATATTGATAAAATCGTTAACGAAGATAGAGGACAACACTAATGAATCAGAAAAGGGGTTAAACAGATTTTCCCGAACACTTGTATGGTACTTTTTGGAACCACTTGGTAAACCTATGCTAAAACATGTATTAAAACTTCTACTTCTAGTTCATAAAATATCTATAGATATGACTACCGTATAAGATATAAAAAATGAAATTCTACTATAAGTCTATGAAGACATCAAAGTTGAAGATTTAACTTTAATGGCAGAAATACGAGTAGGATAGAGCGGGGATCCTTCGGCAGTGGGGCACATACACTAATCCCATTTTTCTCCGATGCTAACCCCCAGTCTAGATTTGCAATACATATCTTAGCAATAAGTTCAGTACGTCGCCAGAATAACGGCATAAAATTGCTTATTGCCGAGCTTATGTTAAGGGTATGAGAACACGTAATTATGTTGACTCATAATTTGCAATAATTCAACGAAGAAGGTTATGCGACACTTACTAGTAAATACCCTTGTAAAAATCCAAAATCGATAAATTTTTTTGTTTTTTATTTATAATTAGTTGAATTATATTTAATTCTTCTTAATTTAATTAGTTTTTTTGTTTTTCTTGCTGTTTTTTCTTTTATTTTATTAGTGGCGTCCTTTTTTATAAATGTCAAACTAAAATGTCATCTAAGTTTGACATTTCATCGCAGCAATATGTCGGCAATAATTGTTAACGAAGATGCGTTAACAATTATTGCGACATATATTGCAAGCAATAAATATGTACGCAATTTGGGGGTCTACACTGAAGATAACATAATTTTGACATTTGCTGCAATATATGTATGTCAACATATTTATTGCTAGTCTAGACTGGGGGTAAGGGAGATAAAAAATTGGAAAAAATATATTTTGTGCATTTTTCAATTACCACATATAATGTAAATTCGTCAAAGTAGATGTCAATACTTTGACGAATTTAAATTACATGTTGTAGCAGACAGACGCATTTTTGTGTTTTTTGGGGTGCCAAAAAAATAATACGAAGCAACCACATTTTCGAATAAGTCCCTCAAATCGTGTGATAAAAATATGATTTATCATTATGTTAGACCTATGATTAAACTTTCGAATGATAATAATTTCATTTTAATAAATGCTTATAAAGTGTGAAAAAATATAAATTTTATGTTAGTGGTTGGCACTGGGGCCCAATCACCAGATGGCCGCTGGAGCTACAAACAGTTTGTGCATCACGGCTTAAAATGCTCTATAAAACTTTTCTATATTCATAAAATATGTTTTATAGTAAATTAGGACGATCGTATTCATTATACCCTACACCACTATGTGGAGAGGGTATTATAAGTTTGTGCTGATGTTTGTAACACCAAAAAATATTGGTCCTAGACCCACCTTATAGTATACCGATCGGCTCAGAATTATTTTTTATTTCGATTTAACGATGTCCGTCCCTCCGTTCGTCTGTTTGTCTGTCCATGCATTCTTGTGAGCACTCTACAGGTCGCAAATATTAACATCCCAGCGAAACCTTGGTAATGGGTTGGACCTTTTTCACGCAGTGCCTGGCAATGGGCAACTCTTTACTCTTGGTTTTACTTATGAACCTAAAGTAATACGTTACTAATATTGTGATACATCAATACTTATGGGGGAGGTATGAAATAATGAGTTATCACTACTTATTTGGAGGCTTTAAAACAATATATTACCGATATTGTGTTATATAATAACTTATTGATAAGGGTAAAAATAATAAGTTATTGGTATTGCTTTATATTACTACTTATTATACGAAAGTACGATTTAATAAAAATATATAATACAATTACATTGCTCGGATCGGGGTACTTTTAAATAAAGTCATTACTGCTAACGTGTTATTTCATTCCCTATATGTAACCAATAAAATTTGAACTAATGTGTAACGACTTATTTCACTCCATTCAAGTATGTACTTATTTTAGCTAACTAGTGAATTTAATATTACAAGTAACAACTTATTTCAGTATTTCCTTCGTAATCACTTATTTTAGCCTATACCGGTACGATATAGGAAACCATTTACCTCTAATGACACCCCCATGTTAAAATCATGTGTTATGCGACCAAAGTGTAAGTACCCAGTGTAGAAAATCATTACCAGATATGTGGTTATGTAACTACATACTTGTTAATGGTAACTAGTTACTTTTGTTATTACATTTCTTATTACCTTTATATGGTGATGTCGAGAAAAATAATGAGTTATGGTTACACGCCAGCATACGAAAAATCAAAAAATATATCGTTACCTATGTGCTTACCAGTACTTACAAAAATAATGAATCTAAAAATAGGTTTCCAAAAAAGTTAATTATATAAGAAAATATTTTTTACTGTATTTTTTTTTTAAATAAAATTTGCTGGTGCGGGAATCGAACCTGGGTCTACAGATTGCCAGTCAATAGCTCTACCATCTGAGCTATATCGACATGTAATATTTAATAGATAAAAACATAATTGACCTGCTGCACACAAGTAAGCTTACTCGACAACATACAAAAAAGCAAAAAATATCTGGTTACATATATCCTTACCAGTGTTTAAAAAATATTGAGTCTAAAAATAGATTTCAAAAAATTAAAAAAAAAATCTATAAAATTATTTTCTATTTGAAATAATGATAAAAATAAGTCATTATCAGTAACTCATTATTATATGTTTTAAAGTAATGCAGAAGTTAAGTGGGTGTCATTATTGGTAGTCCAAAAAATAATGATATGTCATTACCGTTTCTACACTGGATAGTTAGAATTTTTGGTTTCTTATTCCATTTCCCTTTACCTGGTAAGATAAGGTTTTACTGGGATATTTTGTTGAAATTTGGTACACCGACTTATGTCGGCCCAAGGACGACGCCTATTGATTTTGGTTGAAATCGGTCCACATTTAGACCTAGTGCCCATATTAGGGTCCCCCCAAAATTATATTGTTTATACGATGCAGGTCGCAAATATTAAGATATTTTGATGAAATTTGGTACACCGACCTATGTCGGCTCAAGGATGATTTTGGTTAACACCGATCCATGTTTAGACCTAGTGCCCATATAAGGGTCCCCCCGAAATTGGCTTGGCTACACGCTGCAGGTCGCAAATATTAAGATATTTTAACGAAATTTGGTTTGCTGACTCACATGGTCCAGAGAAAAAAGCCGATAGATTCTAGATAGAATCGGTCCATATTTGGACCTGTCGCCCATATGGACTATATGTACTATAAAGGCATGCCCGACTTTAACCTTTTTAATCGTTTTTAAATTTATATTAATATTTTAGGTTTTTAGAATTTTGAAGTCATTTTATTATAATTTTACCCCTAAATTCATAAATGCTTTGTAAAGTTATAGCAGGTTTACAAAACGTCATTTTCATACAAAATTTGTTCAATAAACCTCCTATAATTTTACAAAGCGTTTATGAATTTAGGGGTTAAATTATTTGTTTTTAATATAATAAAGATTTATTAATTGAAAAAAATCACACATCTTAAAGAACTTATTCTAAATTATTTATTTCAATCATTAAAATATTGACTTTGCTGTACTAACAAATTTTTTTTGTTGAAATTGTTTCTAACTCTTTTGGCGAATGTCCACCAAGTTTGGGACAGTTTCGCCGATTTGGGTTACTTTGAAAATCATTAAAAAATAGAAGATATGCAAATAATTAGAATGAAAATCATAAAAATTAAAGCTGTGATATGTAGATGTTCAATTTAAAGGTAATTTTTGCAAAATAATTAGTGGTTAAGAAATGACAGTGCTTTGAAAAAATGTGGCAAACGATCCCCCTTACCCTAAGTCAAAACTTAAACTTTATTTAAGAGATAATTTCGTAAAAAGTACCTACAACAAAAAAATTTTTTTTGCCTAATTTATTATTAGGGCAAGAAATTTCATGCACTTAAAAAACGAAAATATGCGCCTATAAAATGCAGCTAAAAAACAAAAATATGCATTAAAAACATATGAAATATGCACTAAAAATACTTATTTTTGCAAAAATTAAGCATCTTAAAATATAAAAGGTATATAATTCAGTTATTTTTCAAATGAACACCTAGTTTATTGCTTTTTTTCGGTCAACGTGATTTTCAAGAAAGCTTTTTTTTAAATAACAAAAACAAATCTTTTTGTTTGAATTAAAATATGAAAATCTAAAAATTTTTTTTAACAAATTTAAAAAATGTTACTAAAAAATTAAAAATATGCACAAATATGCATTAAAAAGCTTAAAATATGCATTAAAAAGGCATGAAATATGCATTTCAAGTCAATATATGCAAAAACATGCATTTATGACAAAATATGCAAAAATATGCAACTACAAATCGATGCCACTTTGTTCTAAATTTGATAATTCGGATAAATATTTAATCCATATTACTTTTGGACTATCGAGAACAAATATGCATTTGCATGAAATTCCTTGCCCTATTTATTATTAATCAGAGGGGCAGTTCTGTAACTTTTTAACGACAAAATTCGGTAGTTAATTTGACAAGTATTCATAGTAAACTGACAACTTAAATACCGAATTTTGTCGTTAAAAAGTTAGAGAATCCCACACGCAGGAAAAACAATTGCCAACCGAATTGCTAAGCCTATTTTGGTTGCTACAACCAATAAATGCGGTTGGTGAAACCATATTGGAATCTGATTCCGGAATAGTTTGGGTATTGCAACTAAAATTCAGTTGTATAAACCGAATTTTGTTGCGATAACGAATATTTAGTTGTACCAACTTATTTTAGTAAATGCAACCGAATTTCAGTTGGAAAATGGCA
Organism: Leucophora obtusa; assembly: GCA_949987735.1. Classification (NCBI taxonomy): domain Eukaryota; kingdom Metazoa; phylum Arthropoda; class Insecta; order Diptera; family Anthomyiidae; genus Leucophora; species Leucophora obtusa. The sequence goes on along the minus strand of OX465298.1, from coordinate 110,554,484 downwards.
TATTTTTTCTCTGTGTGCACTACAGGCATGTGACGAATATCGAAAACGAAAACGATCTGATTTACAATGGTTAATATTTTACGATCTGTACAAATACGTACAATACGAATTATTTTTTATTTCCTAATTTAGATGTTCTGAGCCAAATAAACCAGTAAATAATAATTTGAAGCCAAATTCATTTTTACGAAACTAATTATTCTAGATTGAAAGCTGTTCGTTTTCGTTTTCGATTTTCATCACACCCGTGAATGTTTGTTTCTAACAGGGATGGGAAAACTCGCTCGCTTGGGCTCTTGCTCTTTTTTAAAAAAAAGAACGAGTCCTAAAAAAAGCTCACTCGTTTTTTTAAAACTTTTTGGTCATTATTATTTCTGTCTGAACGCCAACTTTATTTCTGTCTGAACGCCAACTCGTCCGGAGCCGGCTAAAAGTGTTTGATTTGGAAATGATTACACTGTGAGACAAATGGTAGGGGTCAGTGATCGGGAAGGGTTCAAACTACCGGGGAAAGTTATATCGGTAAAAAAGAAGTTATACGTGTCCCGGCGTTTCGCTGGGTCACCCCTAGGAATCGAGATATATCGATTTGACCTTTGGTGGTCTTTTTTTTGACATAACTCGAGAACCACTAGTCCGATTTTGCTCAAACAATTTTAAAAAAATTAAAAATTACAATTCTTTAATCTGTTCATATAACGTTTTTCTATATACTCAACAGTTTTACCGGTAAAAATAAATGTATGAAGAAAAAAATATTTTTTGCCTAAAATATTAAAAAAAAGTAATAAACAAAAGGTTATTGATTTTTATGGTAGCGGTAACAAACAATTATTTTTACCGGCAAAACTGTTGAGTATATAGAAAAACGTTATAGGAACAGATTAAAGGAATTGTAATTTTTAATTTTTTTAAAATTGTTTGAGCAAAATCGGACTAGTGGTTCTCGAGTTATGTCAAAAAAAAGATATATCTCGATTCCTAGACGTGACCCAGCGAAACGCCGGGACACGTATAACTTGTTTTTGACCGATATAACATTTCCTGTTGGTTTCATCCCATCCCGATTTTGAGTGTCGCATAGTGTTATTCAATGGGGTAGGTCTGGCACGAAGCTAAACTGCAAATTCTGTCTAAGCAGGACTTCCCGCCTCGGCCAAGAACTAACACTGAAATTCCATCTTGATGCTAAAAACATCCTTCCGGAATTTCAGCATAAGTTCGTGGTCAAGACGAGATATTCTGCTTACACACAATTTGAATCTCAGGGTTAATAATCTTGATCTTACAACTGGATGATCGGTTGATTAGGTGATGTGGAGGGGTTTTCAGCGCCACAGAGAGGAGTATTTGATCCGAAAAACTGGCCAAAATTATTAAACGTGTTTTTTGCTAAGCTACAACGATATTATTCATGTGGAAAACCTTTTTGGATAGGGATGAACAGTACAAAGATAAAATTTTTATTTTTTTTTGGTGAAGCTTTTCAAAAAAAAAAAACAAAAAAATTTCTTCGCCGAAATTGTATTGCAATACACATTTTAAATGATCTACCTTTTAGTTTTCTTAATTTTTATTAGAAATTAAAATTAATTGCTATTTCGATTTTGTGTTTTTACATTTACGCCATTACCCGGTGTCTTCAATACAATAAATTATATGATATGAAATGTCAAAACGATTGCAGAGAAACGTCAAAATAATATCAATTACAAAGTGTTTGAGAACACTTGACCATTTCTTGGCTAGGAAATATCATAGATTTTTCTTCGAAAAACACAAAATTTTATCAAACATTAAGTTTTATCTACAAATAATAAAAAATTAAACACTTTTCCATTCTTTTTTACCAAATTTTCTGTTGTCTTTTTATTACAAAATTAAAATTAAAACGAAAAGTGACATTTCATGGCAGGCATCATTGCAAGAGCCGCTTGCATGTCAGCGATATCATGATATTGCAATAACATTGAAATTGAGTGTCTTCACTTGAGATGAAATTATTTTAACAATTGCTAGCTATCATTTTATTGCATGTCAAGACACTACACTGATAGAATTTTCGTTCATAGCATTAATGAATCGATTTCATTAAAATGGATTCATTGATTTAATGAAAAAATTTATTAACTGAATGAAAATTCATTAATGTTATGAATTTTTTCATTAGATTTTTTTCTTATTTTTTCATAATTTCATTAAAAAAATTCATTAAATTAATGAAAATTTCATAAAGAAAAAAATTAACTTATAAAATTGATTTCATTTACAATTTTACCTCTTTTTGGTTTTCCCTATACACTCCATTTCATAACTATAGCCGCACTATAAAACAGCTGATATGTGAGGTTCTAAATAATTGAGACATATACAAGACCTTATAACTGAAAGTTACATCTAAAAGATTAATTAACGTATATTAATTTAAATCGCCATTTTTATTTTTACTAGTGTTTCATAACTATAGCCGCACTTACAGAAAAATTAATTTAGAAGTTAAAAGCATTTGAGAAAAAATTAAATAAAATAATTTAATGTTAGGTAAAGTCTACCTGATTTTATTTAATACCAAAAATTTTTAATTTAATACCAAAAAAAACACATGAAACTTTCATAATGTTTATCTTAAAATTAATGAAAAAAAATTCCTATATTCTATAAAACTTTCATTAGATCAATGAATCCATTAATTAAAAATGGTTTAATGAAACATGTTTCATTAATCCAATGAAACCTTTCTTTGGGGACTTTTCAATGAAAAAATTCATTGTATTAATGAACAAATTCATTAATACTATGTACGACAATCTATCAGTGTAGGTTACGGAGATGTTCACTGCAAGCAAAAATGCTAAAAATTATAAATTCATAATCTTAGTCAAACCAACATAGTTCACGAAGAAGACACAAAGTTCTCTTGTGCATTATAAAATTCAGTTATATGTTATATCTATTCACTAGTTTCTTTATTCCATACAATAAACTTAGGTAATCTGCAGATGAAAGGGTACAACAGACCAAAATATAACTTTGTAGTTACTATTGTAAAACATGGTTACTTTTGACTACTCGATACTTTTCAATTGAGTACTCGATACCACTCAATACTTTTTCCCTTTATATAAATCCATTTAATTTTTTGTTTTATAAAAAACAGTGTTGTATGTTTCAGTGTAATTTTAATGGTAAAATTACGTATTTGTGCACTCAGAAAAGTTCTGCAGTTTGGTACTACATGACAGTTATTTGTGTAGTAATGCGGCTGTAGTTATTTTAACTACAATCGTGGTTAATTTACTTAGATCAAAATTTTTCAATGTTTTTGACAGTTATTTTTTTAAACAAACAACAAAAACCATAAGACCAGCAATACAGAATACGTATTTTCGACTTTCGCTACGTATTCTGTATTGCTGGTCTTATCGAATTCTTTCAAATATTTTTATTCTTTGAAATTTACTTGTAAAATTGTATCATCTTTCTTTGATTTGAAAATAATTTAAACAGAAAGCGATATTAATTTATGATCTAGAGTCAAACTAAAAGAACATTCATTTACTTAAAAATAAGAGATCAACTAAAATATTCCCCCATTCATCATAAAAATTAATCGTTTTAACTATTTATTTTTAATTTGAAATAATCGACCTCAAGCCGAACAAACAACAAAACTCACAAAATTTTATAATAAACAATAATTTGTGTTTTGTAAAACTTATTTTTTTAAAAATCTATTCTTAGACTCATGATTTTTGTCAATACTCTTAAGCATATAGGTAACAACATATTTCTGTATTTTTCGAATGCTGCATAAGCATAAATCTGTGAACAATTTTTACAGGTTTCTTGTTTAAATTTTGCTTCTCAGCGTAATTATCTTTTAATTCACGTAAATGTGGGATTTTGTTAGTGTCTATTACCTGTTAAAGGCCTAAATTCATGTTTAAACAGATTAAAATTTAATAAATTTTGATATTAATTCATTACAAAATAAATAAATTGACCTTGAGTTATTAAAAACTTTTCAAAATATGTGTGGGAAATTTAACTAAAGTTATGAATTCAATACAAAAATTGTTATTATTTATGTATATCAGGTACAGATTAAGACACTCACTCATTCCTTTATGTATTTTGTGATAATTTGCAAACACAGTTGAACGTATGAAGGTTGGAAAACCTCCAGCAACTTGTATACAATTAAAAATAAATAACCCTTATTTAACCCTTTAACGTTTTTACGCTGTTTTGCAATAAAACTTATACCATGTTTTCGGCACAATAAATTAACTATAATGTGGTATTTCTAAATGACGTTTTGCTCAACGTCAACGAAAATATAGTAACAAAATACATGCAATACAAAAACAAAATACATGTAGTCACTCATTCGTGTGACAACGAACGTCTTCTAGAAACCCCATGTAATTTCTTCCACAAAATTTTGTTTCGTTGTCTACTTTAGGCGATATGGCCCAAAATAGTTTAGAGCTAATCTTGAAAACTAATACATAAATATTAGTTGGTTAAAGCTTAAAGTATTCCTCTTGAAAATAAATAACTGCAGTACGAAAATTAAATTTTTTGCTCTATTACTTAAGAAGATATAGCGATTTCCGTTTTTGGACAATGCGGAATTGACCGAAAACTCACCTCAACATATATTGTTCAAACTTAAACGTTTTGCTTTCAATACTAAGTATCATGTTTTTGCCATACTTCATAAAAATCCGTCTACTCGTTTCCAAGTTAAGACGATGTGCTTTAACCTTCCTATACCCGCGCTAATTTTTGTAACACCTATACCCGCGCGCGGTCTCACAGACCGAAGGTTTGAAACCATACATGGGGCTAATTAATTAGGTGGACTAATTAATTGATGATTTCATTACCATTACATTGATATCAATTGTAATGAAATTATTTTCATTACCATTTTTTTAATTAATGGTAATGATTCTAAAATTTAATTTCATTGATTAATGACAATGATTTTAAATTTCATTACCATTGATAATGAATAAATTAAAAAAAATAATTGCCATTGACAGAAAAACGTAAAAATGAAGTAAAACTCGCTGAAATCGCAGATGGAATATGCTCATTCAGGCTCATGCTCATTTGAAATTAAATATTAATTGCCATTCCATTGTTATTTGTATCCAGGTAAAATTTAACGGAATGGAATGGATCCTCCTTAAAAAATTATGTTTTATAACTTCCCCGGCCAAACCCGTTGTTCGTTTTCATTTGCCTGAACTGTTTTGTAAACAAATGGTTTTTAGTCAATTGTAATTAGTTATTTTTTTATACATTAGTGTAATTTCATTACCATTAGTAATGATTTTTTTATTGAAAAATATTTAATTACCATACAATGAAATTTTTTCATTGTCATTAGTATGAACTAATGGTAATGAAATTTCAATGGTAATGAAAAATTCCCATGTATGTTTGAAACTCTGTTTCTTCATAGTTTTTCGTAACACAACCTATATAGCTAATATTTTTTTTTAAACTAAAGATATAATAAAAAAAATTACATTATGCAATAACTTTATTTTCAGTAATTTTATCGACTTTCAGTCTTTTACAAAACAGCCTTAAATTAAATATTTATATTTGAAAAAGTGTTTTGTCGGTCTCACAGACCAACGCGCGGGTATAGGAAGGTTAAAGGTATCCTGATAAATTACTGTGTGTCATTGGAACAAAGTAAGGACTTATTATAAAAGTTAAGGCCTGAGTGCTGCTTTGAGCTCATTATCAGAAGTTTTTAGTGAATGTTAATGTTTTTAGAGTTTTGAAAATTGTGTTCTTTTTAAAATTATTTTTTGAAATTTTACGCAATTTTATTTTAAACACTTTCTCGCTTCCAAACCGAGTACGGCACATGAACATTTATTGCCTTTTGTTTTCTATCGGAAGTGCTTAATTTATGATTTTAGAATTCGCATATGACGCAATTGTGGCCAATTTTATGATAGCTATCTTGAGGCATCCTTGCCCGTTAGAGGGTTAAATGTGCTATTGAAATTTCAAATTATTAAAAAATAGACAATTGTTTTCTAGATATTCTTAAAATAAACACATTTTAAAAGACACAATTGTAGTACCTAAATAAAATAAAATTAACAGAAATTTTAATGAGTCGCTCGCTTTGGTTGATCATTCATTCATATGTTTTTAATTCTATACTCATGTTTAATTCATTACTCATTTTAATATGGTGATAAAAACTTATATTAAACATGTTTTAGTTCTTTTTTTTTAATTTGCCACACATTTAAGAGGGAGCTGGTGTTTAACAACAATATTAAGTATATTTTTCTTAGAAATTTGTTCCGATTTAATAAAATTTAGTTCGTTAAGCCCAAATTAATTGAACGTAAATGTAACGTGACGAATCAGCTGAATCAGTCTTATAATGATACGATAATGAGGAAAAACAAATAAACTGTTACTTATACTGTTTTTTCTATAAGGAGATACGCCACGCTACGTCTGCGTTTAGGTAATTTGGGCTTTATATTTTCTGTCGGCTGCTCCGTCTTTAACCATTTACCTAACGACTTTTTGTTTGTAAACATATTACCATTTTGTTTTCGAATTACAAAAAATTATATATAACATGTTGTCTAGGGTTTGGGGTTCGGGAATTCCCGGGAAATCCCAGGAAAAGTTTGCCGGGAATTCCCGGGAAAAATATATTATATATTAAACGGGAAATTTTAAAAATATTACATTTTTTAATTTGTTTTTGTCTGGAATAGGATTTTTTTATTTTAGTCATAAAAAACATTTTAAGCATCAAAACAAAAATATCATTTTTAAAATCTTTTAAAAGGAAATCAATTTATTTGACACACACAAAAAAAAATTTTGCCAAGTAATTTCAAATAATAAAGATTTTTCGCATAACTTGGTAAAATGTTTAAAAGAAATGTGAAAAAAAGTTTTGTTTCTTACAAATAATCGCCCTTACTTTCTAAATTTTTCAAATGTATATTTTAGTTAAAGTCGACTTTAGTTAAAATATTGGGTGGCAGTATACCTTGACTTGGTTTATTTTTGGAGCTTTCTGATTGGTTAATTTATTTTCAACCAATAAAAATGTTTGAAAATATAAATATTTATGTAGGGTTTTCATACAGAAAATTAATAAAACCGTATGATTAAAAATAAAGTCGACTTTAAATTTAAAATACTTCTTTATATTAAGGGCCAATAGTTTTACAAGTAACGTTTTGATTAATAAATGTGATATTTTCAAGTAAGTTTACTTTATTTTAATACATCTGCTTTAAAACTAATATATTCTTTTATATTAAAGAATAAAATGTCACGAGTATGGAAATACTTCACAAAAAAGAACAATGCAGCGCAGTGCAATATTTGCCCTAAAAGACTAATTGTATCTAAATTTGGTTATCCGACATCTGAATTTGGTTAAAAAAAAAAAAAAAATGGTGACCATGCAACTTCTCTTGAAGAAAACAACAACAAGAATAATGTTCCAGTTAAAATTTGCAAAGTACCCAAAGAAAAAAGTGTAAGCTGAATAGGCATTGAACGTTTTATGGGAGGGCAAACATTTCCTGAAATGGTATCCAAATTAGCCGCAGTCGACGGAATGTCAATCCGCACCATAACTATATCTTCGTTTATTCGAGAAAGTTTTTATAATAAAACCCTGGCATTGCCAAAAAATGAAACCGATGTAAAGAACATTATATTAAATTACTACAATCATATCTTTTATCATGATAAAGGAAATATCGAGCAATATTTCCACCAATAGGAGATTTACTCTAATCTTAGCTGAATGGACAAGAATATCACAAAAGAGATATTTGAACATATATATGTATAAACGGAAATAATTAATTTTATAACCTGGGGTTGGTTTATATATCAGGAAGATGTAATGCTGATGAAATAAGAATTGTAGAAATATCATATCTAATGGGCCAAATGCGATGAAACGGTTTGTTTCCGACAGTCCAGTAGTGGGTGCTTTCTGCTGAAATCATGCAATTCATTTGGCAGTGCTTAGAGTAATTTATGTGAAAGAAAATGTTCAACATTCTGATATTTTTACTTTGAATTCTCACTACACAGACTGAATTTGTACTGAAATAGTGTTTTTTTTTAACAAAAATTACTTATATAGGTGGTTTTCATTAACAAATTTTCTTTAAAAATATTTTCCGGGATTCCCGGTAATCCCGGGAATCAAATATTTTCATTCCCGTTTCCCGGGAAATAAAAAAGTCCGGGAAATCCCAAACCCTAATGTTGTCCCTCTCCCCACCTGCCCACAGAAAATGACGTTCGAAAATCTCTTTTTACCACTTAAACACATGGATGGCAACCGAAACGAATGCGGTTATCGTTAGGGTAACGATATTTTATGTTATTTTGGTAACGGTATTTTTAGGATAACGGTATTTGAGTTATTTCGGTAACGGTATTTTAAAGATAACGATATTTGGGTTATTTCGGTAACGGTATTTTAAGGTTAACGGTATTTCAGTTATATCGGTAACGGTATTTTAAGGGTAACGGTAGTCAGTAATTTCGATGCATCCCGCAATTAAAAAAAAAAAAACAAACGAGACTAGAAACAGAACCAATTTATCAACTTAATGTACAAAAAATACTCAATAACCACGTGAAATTAGCAAAAGCAGAAAATTAAAAATAACGGTAACGGTATTTTAGGGATAACAATATTTCATTTGTTTCGGTAACGGTAGTTTAAGGGTATTGATATTTCATTTATTTCGGTATCGGTATTTTAAGGATAACGGTATTTCAGTTATTTCGGTAATGGTATTTTAAGGATAACGGTATTCCGAGTATTTCGGTAACGGTATTTTAGGTGTAACAGTAGTCAGTTGAAACGGTTTCGAATCGATAACGGCATTTTAGCGGTATTGCCTGCCAACCCTGCTTAAACATTTGAAAAGCAAAATATCCGTTGGTTGATTTTGTTCTGATCTTGAAATGTGCCAAATTTCATGTTTCTGACTTCATTAGTTTAGGAGATATACCGAAACCGGAGAGTACTACACTCAGGGAATTATTTAGGTAAAATCAACTGCAAATGACAGTTAGAATAACTGCATTTGCAGTTAAAAAGGTTTAGATTACATTTGCATTTAAATCATCTGCAATGTGAAGTTATTTTTAACTGTTAAAAATCAACTGACAAATGTAGTAAAAACAACTAAAAATGCAATTAAAATAACATACATGAAAATTATTGTAAAACTGTAAAAACAACTTTATGAAAATACTCTTAACTTATAGCCTAATTTCTTAAAACACTACACTTCACTTCAACTACTTTTTTCAAATTTTGTATTTCATAAAACAAAGTGATGAACGCAGTGACTCCCGGCGCTGCTTACGTAGTTTTCAAACAAAACTGTATGAAAAATGGAATTTTGTAAATTACCCGAGCGTTATTTCAATCACTTGAACTGTCAAATTTATCACTTACATTTTTTAGGTGTTGAGTAAAAAATAACACATTTACACAAAAAACATTAAAATAACCACTAAAAATTGATTATCAACCGATAAATAGGTTAAATTAGTTAAAATATCTTGTCCGGTAGAATAAATGCATACATAACACTATTTAATTTTTTATAAGAACTTTATTTTTTATTGTTAAAATTAATATATTTACACAAACGCATAATTAAAATACATTTGCAAATCACAATTTACCATTTATATTAAAATAATTCCATTTATAAATAAATTTTAAATTAAATTGATTTTATTACTTTTCTTGTTTACCTTTTATTACATTTTTGAGGGTTGCCAATTATTAAATTGTTTGAATCCCTACAAAAAACGGTTACAATTTTTACATTTCTTTACAAAGATGGCTACTCTAAAATGTAGATATTTGGCAGTTCAAGTGATAACGTAAAAATTAATCACGAAGACGTAGTGATTTACAAAATACAATTGTTCAATCCCCGCGTTAGGTGAGGGAAGTGAAGTGTCGGTGATGTGATGAACCCAGGTGATTAATAAAATCAGGCCATTAATGTTATTCTATAATAAATTTAAAATTGAGAAATCAAAATTTACACTTAATATCACTTTTACTGTTCACTATTAAGATATTGTTCTAGATGTCCGTCTGTGGGGGATGAAATTATTGTTTGGCTTCCTTGTTTTCTCCAGGTAGAAAGGGATGAAAATATAAAAGAACTGAAGAAAATAAATACAATATTTTTTAATATTCCCTTAAGTTGCGTTTACACTTGCATCGAAATCCCGAGATTTCGATATTCACCACTCCGAAAAAACAATGAGGGAAAGCAAATAGACATTAAATTTTTGGAGAATGTATTTATTAGAGCTTACTACATATGTGTGATTTTTTCAAAATTGAACATTTATATGATTACTTTCATTGTTTTTTCAGAGTGGTGTATATCGAAATCTCAGGATTTCGGTGCAGCTTTAAGTATGCGTCTACATCTGCACCAAAATCTCGAGATTTATTTGCGTCTTCACTCTTCAGAGTTGTTTTATGACTAAGACAAGAGAAAAGATTTCCTTCTCATATTCTTTCACTAGAAATTTCTAAACAAGCGCTTCGTAAACGCACTCGTCTGCTTCACACTTGAAAACTGAAGTATTTGTAACAAAATTCAAAATAACTATATAAAATAACTCTTATACTGAATTTAGACTGAGCAAAAACTACCTAGCTTTTGTACAAAACTAGTTTTTGTTTGTTTTTTATGTATGCGTTTTGACAAGTAAAAACTAGCAACGGCCAAAAACTAGGTAGTTTTTGCACAGTCTAAATGCAGTATTAGTACAATGTAGTAGTTTTTGTAGTTTGTTTAAAAAAATACCTGCCAAAAACACTGAAAAAATTTGCTCTAAGTAAATTAACTGCAATTGTACTTAAAATAACTACAACTGCATTACTACACAAATAACTGTCATGTAGAAACCGCAGAACTTTTCTGAGTGTATGTAAAAAACTCAATAACCACATGCATTTACCATAAAGCACAGAATTGAAAATAATGCTAACGATATTTTAAGGATAAGAATAACGTGACTGACTGACTGACTCAACATCGCCCAGCCCCAACCGCTGAAGCTAGGAAGTTGAAATTTGGTATGTAGGTTCCTCTTTCGGCGTAGACGTCCGCTAAGACGGGATTTTTGGAAATTCCTACCGGAACGGGCAAAAAGGGGAAAAGTCTCCCCCTTGGCGGCCTGCCAAAACCCCTTTGGCTAGAAAGCTGAAATTTAAGATATGTGTTCCTTGGAGTATGGGCTAACTTTTCTGGAAAGTACTTTCTGGAATTTTGGACAGGGACGTTGTAAAAATGGGGGTTAAGAAGGGGAAAAAGGCCCCCCTTGACGGCGTGCCCAAACCGCTGGAGGTAGGAAGTTGAAATTTGGTATAAAGGTTCCTCCACTATCGTAGACATCCACCAAGACGGGAGTTTTGGAAATTTTTACAGGGACGGGCAAAAAGGGGAAAAAGTCTCCCCCTTGACGGCCTGCTCAAACTGCTGGAGCTATGCAGTTGAAATTTGGTATGTTGATTCCTCGACCGGTGTAGACGTCCGTTTAGACGGAATTTTTGGAAATTCTTATCGGGAGCGGCAAAAAGGGGACAAAAAAGTACCTTTTTCCAAAAAAAGTACCTTTTTCCAAAAAAAGTACCTTTTTCCAAAAAAGTACCTTTTTCCTAGAAAAGTGCCTTTTTCCAAAAAAGTACCTTTTTCAAAAAAGTACATTTTTCCAAAAAAAGTACCTTTTTCCACAAAAAGTACCTTTTTCCAAAAAAAAGTACCTTTTTCCAAAAAAAGTATCTTTTTCCAAAAAAATTATCTTTTTCCAAAAAAATTATCTTTTTCCAAAAAAAGGACCTTTTTCCGAAAAAGTACCTTTTCCGAAAAAAGTACCTTTTTCCAAAAAAAAAGTACCTTTTTCCAAAAAAAAGTACCTTTTTCCAAAAAAAGTACCTTTTTCCAAAAAAAGTACCTTTTTCCAAAAAAGTACCTTTTTCCAAAAAAGTACCTTTTTCCAAAAAAAGTACCTTTTTCCAAAAAAAGTACCTTTTTCCAAAAAAAGTATCTTTTTCCAAAAAAATTATCTTTTTCCAAAAAAATTATCTTTTTCCAAAAAAAGGACCTTTTTCCGAAAAAAGTACCTTTTCCGAAAAAAGTACCTTTTTCCAAAAAAAAAAGTACCTTTTTCCAAAAAAAGGTAACTTTTTCCAAAAAAAGTACCTTTTTCCAAAAAAAGTACCTTTTTCCAAAAAAGTACCTTTTTCCAAAAAAGTACCTTTTTCCAAAAAAAGTACCTTTTTCCAAAAAAGTACCTTTTTCCAAAAAAGTACCTTTTTCCAAAAAAAGTACCTTTTTCCAAAAAAGTACCTTTTTCCAAAAAAGTACCTTTTTCCAAAAAAAATTCCTTTTTGGAAAAAAGTACCTTTTTCCAAATAAAGTACGTTTTTCCAAAAAAAGTACCTTTTTCCAAAAAAAGTACCTTTTTCCAAAAAAAGTACCTTTATCCAAAAAAAGTACCTTTATCCAAAAAAAGTACCTTTTTCCAAAAAAAGTACCTTTTTTCAAAAAAGTACCTTTTTCCAAAAAAAGTACCTTTTTCCAAAAAAGTACCTTTTCCCGAAAAAAGTACCTTTTTCCAAAAAATGTACCTTTTCCAAAAAAAGTACCTTTTTCCAAAAAAAGTACCTTTTTCCAAAAAAAATTCCTTTTTCCAAAAAAGTACCTTTTTCCAAAAAAAAGTACCTTTTTCCAAAAAAAAGTACCTTTTTCCAAAAAAAAGTACCTTTTTTTAAAAAAGTACCTTTTTCCAAAAAATGTACCTTTTTCTAAAAAAATGTACCTTTTCCAAAACAAAAATATCTTTTCCCAAAAAACATACATTTTTCCAAAAAAATACCTTTTCCAAAAAAATACCTTTTCCCAAAAAAAGTACTTTTTTCTAAAAAAATTTTCCTTTTCCCAAAAAACATACATTTTTTCAAAAAAATAACTTTTTCAAAAAAAGTACCTTTTCCAAAAAAAAGTACCTTTTCCCAAAAAAAAGTACCTTTTTCTAAAAAATTTTCCTTTTCCAAAAGAAGTACCTTTTCCAAAAAAAGTACCTTTTTCCAAAAAACATAGATTTTTCCAAAAAAAACACCTTTTTAAAAAAATACCTTTTCCAAAAAAAGTACAAATAAAGTACTTTGTAAAAACAAAGTATCTTTTTCCAAAAAATTTCGTTTTTCCAAAAAGTACCATTTAAAATAATATATAATTTCAAAAAAACTACTTTTTTTCCTCCCCCCACGGATATCTCCACTAAAACAAAGTTTCTTGATATTCGGCATAGACGTGCGCTAAGACGGGATTTTTGGAAATTCCTACGGGAACGGGCAAAAAGGGGAAAAGTCTCCCCATAAACAGTCTCACAATTTGGAAAAGTGCCTGCCCAAACCACTGGAGGTAAGAAGTTGAAATTTGGTATAAAGGTTCCTCCACTGTAGTAGACATCGACTAAGTTTGTATTTTTGGAATTCCCTACAGGATATCCCAAAAGGAAACTCGGTATGTGAGTTCCTCCTTCTGTGTAGGCGTCCGCTTAGACGGAATTTTTGAAATTCCTATCGGGAGGGGAAATAAGGTAAAAGTCTCCTCCTGACGGCTTGCCCAATCCCTTTTGGCCAACCTAAAATTTTAAATATGTATTCCTTGGAGTAGGACTAACTCACCGGCAACGTAATTTTTCTATTTTGGAACAGGAACATAGTAAAAATGGTGGTTGAAAGGGAAAAATGTCCCCACTAACGGCCTGCCCAAACCGCTTAGGCAATGCAGTTGAAATTTGGTATGAATGTTCCTCATCCATCGCAGATAGCAGCGAAGATGGAATTTTTGTAAGTTCCTAAAGGAAGGGGCAAAAAGAAGAAAAGCCTCACCTTGGGGGCCGGTAAAAACCCCTTCGGCTAGAAACCTGAAGCTTAAAATGTGGGTCCCTGGAGTAAGGGCTAACTTATTAGAAAGATACTTTTTTGAATTTTGGACAGGGTCGTTATAAAATGGGGGCTCAAAAAGGGAAAGTTGCCCCTTAACGACCTGTCCAAACTGCTGGAACTAGGAAGCTGAAATTCGGTACTTAGGTTCCTCTTCCAGCCTAATTCCAACCGGGAGGGACAAAAAGAGAAAAAGTGTCCCCCTTGACAGCCTGCTCAAACTGCTGGAACTAGGAAGTTGAAATTCCCTGTCGATGGATTTTCGGAAATTCCTACCGAGAGTGGCACAAATAGTAAAAGTTGGCTAGAAACCTGAAATGTAGAACATATGTTTCTTGGAGTATGGGCTGACTTACCGGGAAGGTGCTCTTTGGACAGGGACATTGCAAAAATGGGGATTAATGAAGCGAAAAGTGCCGCTTAAAGGCCTGCCCAAACCGCTGGAGGTAGGAAGTTGAAATTTGGTATTAAAGTTCCTCCTCTATTGTAGACATCCGCTAAGATGAGATTTTTGGAAATTTCTACAGGTAGGGTCAAAAACAGGAAAAGTCTCCCCCTTAACGGCTTGGCCAAACTGCTGGAACAAGGGATCTTAAATTCGGTATTTGGGTTCCTTCTCCAACGTTGACGTCCCCTAAGATGGTATTTTTGGAAATTCATACCGGGAGGGGTAAAAAGGGAAAAACTTCCCCCTTGACGGCCTGGCCAAACTGCTGGATATAGAGACCTAAAATTATGTATGTAGTATTTCCTCCTCCAACGCTGACGTCCTCTAAGACGGAATTTTTGGAAATTCCTACCGGGAGGGGTAAAACCGGAATAATTCTCCCCCTTGATGGCCTAACCGAACCCTTCGGCTAGAAACCTGTAATATATAATATGTTTTCCTTGGAGTATGGGCTAACTTATCGACAAGGCATTTCTAGGACTCTGGACAGGAACGTGGTAAAAATGGTGGTTCAAAAGGGGAAAATTGCCCCCCCCCCCTTAACGTCTGCGTCTTTAGCTAGAAACCTTAAACTTAAAGAACAAGTGTATATGAAACACTAAAATTAAGAAACTAAGTAGGAAACGAGTGGAATTGAAACACTACACAAATGGAATGAAATGGATATAAACGTTGAACGAGTGGAATTGAAATTATAGACAATGCAAATGGATTGGAAGAGGGAATTACCTGTTCAGACACTATCCACGGAATATGAGACTTATGTAGCATTGAAAGATACTCCCCAAAAAGTTAAACAAATTTTCTAAAAGAGAAAAAACCTTAGAAAAGGAATGGAACTTATATATTCCGATATTTAAACTTCATGTAACGAAGCACCTGTGGAAGAAACCTACGCAGTTGGAAAATCCAACTGAATTTGTGAATTTACTTGAATTGCCAGGTCTACCTTTACATAAACTGGAATTAAAAAAAAAAAAAACTTTAAGACACGCTAACAACGTAGCGGGCTTTGCCCGCTATTTTTAATATTATAAAATGCTTTCCAACCCTGCTTTACGTTATTTATTTTCATTCAAAACACAAATGAACAAAACTACTTACGGATCTATCTACCTAAGTTCGCACTTTACCAAATTATCTTAACATACACACGTATATTGCAATTTATTATGGATTCATTACTAACAATCCACTTTCATGAGAAAAAGTGATCAAATATTTATTTATTTTAAACCCATTCTTGTGCAGAATTATTTATTTGTGGTGGCTGGGTGAAGGCTTTTATTATAAAAACTGTACTTTAAATAAAAAGCGAATTTGAAACAAATTGTCGGGGGGGGGGGGGGGGGCGCAGGCACGCTAACAACGTAGCGGGCTGCGCCCGCCAGTATCATATATTTCGGTAAATGTATTCTGAGGGTATCGATATTTAATTTCTTTCGGCATCGATATTTTAGGGATAACTGTATTTTAGTTATTTCGGTAATGGAATTTTGAGGATAACGGTATTTTCGTAACTGTATCTTCGCGGTATTGCCACCGGTTTTTTACATTATCATATTTTATATATTATTTTAAGGATGTGTACTAGAGCGTACCACCTTACAGGCAAAAAAAACGTGCGCCGTACACCCTCCAATATGAAGTATTTTTGCAAGGAGGTTTTTCTCTAGATGTTTTTCCCCCGAGGAGAACAGTGTTTTGCTCTAAGGGCCATTGACCTCAAGTATCCCGTTCTAACAGTTACCCACCAGATCTCAGTTGCTACCACCCTAATATCAGAAAATTAAAGCTCCCAAAGAATCATTAAACTTTTGCTAAGGAATTTTTTCGATAAACCTAGTAGAAAATTTTTTTATATATTGGTTGCCGAACGTAGGGGTCGCCTTTTAAAATTTTTTTTCATTGGATTTACTTTACACTGGTCTCCTCGAGGCAAAAAAATCGATATATCACACTTCAAAATCTGACTTTAAATGCCGAAGCTATAACGAAAAATTAAAAAAGGCGACCCCTACGTTCGGCAAAAAAAATAATATATTTTTTTAATTGCCTTGCAAAAATACTTTTTTGAGGTACGGTCTAATGTGTACCTACGCTGCCGTGTACAATGATAGTTAATGGGTTAATATATGTGAGTTTGAAATGGACTTGCGCCAAAATTTGTCACGGAAAAAATAAAACTGTCTAATTATCGAAGTACTTAGGTAAAATACAACTTCAAAAGTATTATATGTAAGTTAAGAAAAAAATGCATGTAGATTTTCACGAATTTCGAAATATGTTAATTTACCAAAGTTTTTTCATTTGGAACTTATCTTAGAAAATACTATATTTTACTTAAAGAATTGTGTAACTTATCAGAAAACTTTTGAAGTTGTTTTTTATCGAAGTACTTCGGCAATTATACACCTTTTATTTTTTGCGTATATTAAATCATAAAAAAAAAATAGAAAAACGATGAGAAATTTTGATTTAACCTAATGTTAGATGTATTTAAGAGAAAATCAGACATGTAGTCCATTTGGGAGATAGTTTTAAATACGGACCGATCCCATCTAGAATTAAATGCACTCAGAAAAGTTCTGCAGTTACTACATGACAGTTATTTGTGTAGTAATGCGGTTGTAGTTTTTAACTACAATTGCAGTTAATTTACTTAGAGCAAAATTTTTTAATGTTTTTGCAATTTTCCTTGGCAACTGATGTGTCCCAGACCACTTAATCAAGATATTCGAGTCCAAATTGAAAAATTTATTGAACTAATCTACCACAGAATAATTTTTTTTATTCTATAAGTTCCAAGAAACTCAGATAAGAAGTATCTTGTTATATTGTGTTATGCTAACTCTTTTTAAATTAGTGCCAAAAAGGTCAGAATTTTTAAACACTGTTTTCAAATCTATAATTTTAAATTTTTAAAATTTTTTTTAAAGAAATTTTAAAAAAATCAACGATTTGACTTTAAGCCTTTTCTTTTTTTTAAAGAGAAGCAACACTCAGGAATTTATTTCTATTAATTAACGTGTTGCTTCCTTTGGAAAGGGGATAGAGAAGAAGTGAAAGGTGGTGAAAGATGAAGGGCTTCAAATATGGCAACACTGTAATTCTGCGAAATGTTGAATATTGAAACAGTTGTTGCGCGCCATCGATGAATAGTTGGCGAACTTTGTTGAAGCTTTTAAGTCCATACTTCGGTGGGGTTGAGTTGTATGGGAGCACCGAAGGAGGACGCTGCAATATGTATGAGGGACAGAAAAAACTGAAACTGAATAAAATCACACTGATCGAACATTTGAACTCACATGAATAAATCAAAGTATAAGTTGTTTTATAAAATAAAAAAAAAAATAAAATCTTATTGTTTTATAATGGGAATGTACATTGTACCAGTAGGTATCGATCCCACCTTGTCTCGCTCAATCGGCTCTCTTTTTATTTGTTCGCGAACTCGGCCACAAGCAAAATAACACATTTTGCTTGTGTAAAATCAAAGAGCGTAAAATAAGGAGAAATTCCAACTATAATACAGGGGAATTGCGGGGAAATTAGATGCTTTTAAGGGGAACGAGATAATTTTCTAATGCGTCATAATTTAATTTAATGTGTTCACTGTTAGGAATAGAAAAAAACATGTAGTGTCTACAAATGAAATAAAATACGCAATAAAATTTTAAAATAATTTGGTGTCTCCACCACATATTAGGTTTAATATTTTTTTTATCAATTAACTTCAAAATCAATCGCAGAGAAAATTATTTTACGTGGAGAGTATATAATTCATACACAATAAATTCCTGTAGGGAAAATGATGAAAGCATACTTATTAAAAATTTGTTCATTAAAATTTGTGGATTTTATCAAGTTTTGTATAAATTGTGTGCTTCATTGTGTTAATGATGTTGTGTTAGAAGTTGACAACACTCATTTCAAAGAAGAGTAATGAAAAAGGAAATTTTATATCATCACATTTTCCCCTCACAGTACTCACAGCATCTTTTGTGTGCGCAAACTGTTTTCACCTGGTTTTTATTTGCTCGCCCGAGTTCGCTAAAAATATAAGAGAGTCATAGGAAGGATCGTCTCTCTCTATATGTATACTCTTTGATTGTACCATTTATTAAATGTGTTTCTATAAAATCTGATACAGTAAACCCCCTCTTTATTGTTATAAAATTATTTTTCTTTTATTTCGTTGCGTTCATTTTTGTTTTTTCTGATTTATTCTTTATCGATTATTTTGTTGATTATTAGTTGATTCGAACGAATATGAATGAAATGAATGGTATGAAAACGACCAATGATTAAATCAACGATGCAACAAAATCACTTGGTTTGATTGATTTAAAATCAGCAACGAATATGTGTATTTGAGTATATTCGGCGCTTGAACGCAATCGAATATTTGTTAGGGTGTTGATTACGTATGACGGTTTTGCAATCAGCAGTTGCAGTTCTGTGATGTGTAACTGTCCAACGCGCAAACCATTAAACCACAGCGCTCACAGATTAGCGGATTCGGGGCACCCAGTGAGTAAAACTAATTTAGGTACGTCCTCACATTTTCACTCACAACTTTTGAACCGCTGCACCGATATTAATAATTTTTAACAAAACGCTGAATGGGGGAATAAGAAACAGGGTAAAAATAAATGGTCGAAAATTTAGAACAATCGGGGTTTTTGGGGTCCTTAGAACCATAATTTTCAAACAGAAATATCTTTGTTTTGAGAGCTAATCTAGAAAAACGCAATCACTGGATTCAGCTTACTCGAATTAGGTTTACCCATCGGGTGCCTCGCTTGTTGGATTTTTCAACTGGCACAGTGTTATTAAAGAAAAGAAATGCAATATTTAATAATATTTACAAATTTTTAGTTAGGCGCGTGCTTGAAAAAGGTTGGTAATTTCGGCAAAACGTTTTTGCTGAAAATCAGCTAGTTGAATTTTACCAAAAAATAGTAATCTCAGCAAAAGTTTTGCTAACACTTAGTCGATTGCAAATGAAAAAATTCTTTCTAAAATCACTAAAATTTTTACTGAATATTAGTAAACTGAAAAAAACTGAAAAAATTTGTTGAGAAATTTTACTTTAGTTAATTTATTTACTGAAAATTTAACATGGTTATTCACAAAAAACTTTTTGTCATATTAGAGGCTAATTGAACGATTTTTGTTGTTGTTTTGTATGTTAATTTGTTTTATTAAACTGTAATAAAATTCAAAACATTTTTTCGAATACTAGCCTAAATATTGAAATTCTGTAGAGTTGTTTTTTTAAATTACACTCAACCAAGAAAGTCTGTAATGGTTACTGAAAACTTTGCTGCTATTACGGGAAATTTAACTGTTTTGATCCCAGCGGTATTTTTTTGCTAATTTTAGCAGCACATGTCTGCTGATCTGTAGTATAACAAAATTAGTAGAAAAAAATTAGTAGCCGCTACTAAGTCTTTTGCTTTGCAGAAGACTTCGAAAACATATTTTATTGTTTGCTTTATTCGCATTTTGTTGATGTAGCAGACTACATTTAATATGAGATTTTGATATTTCAATTTGCATTGCACTAACGCCACCACTTTCTAAAGAAAACTGATGAAGAAGACCTGGAAAATCCCCCAAACGATCGACTTTTCATTTCTGAAAGTGTAGAGGTTTTTGAAAGCAAAAACTCTGTGAAGTATTTGTCAGGAGAGTATACTGATGAAGAAAAATAGCAGTTTTTGGAAAAAAGTACCTATTATGTTAATTCATAATAAGCAAGCGATAGGAAACTGTTTACAATTTTTTTACTAACTTTTTTATCTGAGTGTATCATTTCCGTTGTCTGTACTACATCCAGACAAGCTGCGACATCTACATCTTGTCTATCTGGTTGTCGTCCACGCTATAAATAGTCGGATTCTCTAACTTTTTAACGACAAAATTTGGTAGTTAAGTTGTCAGTTTCCTATGAAAACTTGTCAATTTAACTCAGCACAATTTTTGTAGCAAAATAAATTAGTAAAACAATAATTCAAAATTAGTTTAGTGCTAAAAACTCTAACTAAAACTTTTGCTGAAAACGGAATTTCAGCAAAAAACATTGCTGAAAACTAGTACACCTAGAAAACAGATTTGTTGTTACAACCGAATTTGTTGCCAATCGAATTTATGCGGTTACAACAACTATCAGTAAATTTGTTAGTAGAATGGGTTGGCATAAATAAATCATTCGGTTGTGAAAATATATTATTTTCGGTTGTGAACACTTACTACTACCAAAATTAATTTGGTACCTACAACTGAATTTGAAAATACCTTTATCCATTTAAAGTAAAAATATACAAACTTTTTGTTTTTCTTTTTCTTTATTGAATTAAAGTAAAAAAATAAATATTTTTTAATCGTATTTAAAGCAGCACAGAATATCTAACAAAAAACTTGTTAACTTTAAAGGAAACACTATAAAAAATAAATTACAAAAAAGAGCAAAATTGAATTATATAGTTTCAAAATCTGGAAACATACTTTCATTATATATCCAGTAAAAAAATATATAGACTTCAGTCATATTATAACTGCGATCTTCCGAAGGCTTTTAACAACATAAATTACCTCGAATTATTTTTATATTTCCGTTCTGGGAACTATCCGGATTTCGTATATGCTTGATGTTTTTTTTTAATCAGATTTTTTGGAGTATTTTGCAGTAAGTGATGCTTACTTGAACAATAAAATGCTTTTATTATTATTTCCAATAGTTTTTGTATTTAACAAGCACAATTTATTTTTAAAATTTTTATTTTAATATTTTTATTATTGACAATTTTATTCCCAATATTTTAAAATTGATATGTCCAATATTAATTCGGTTCTGATTACCAAAAGCATATTTATAATTGTATTTTGGAAATAATAACCAAAATTCTATCACACTGAATGAAATAATTTGTACCAACCACCAAAAATTTAGAAAAGTATTTTTTCTTCAAATTGTTGGGATAGCTAATTTCTCAATAGAAACCGAAAACTTTGAATTCTTACATCTACTATATTATAATCGGAATTAAAATTTTGATTTTATGAAAAAATAACAGTTATAATAACCGATTTCCAAATGAACTTTTTTCTGTGTGCAAACTTGATATACAAGACGTTTTACTAATTTTTCTACTAACTTCTTTTTTTGAGTGTACACAAATAAATATGTTTTCTATTAAGTAGTAGTAGCAAAGTGCCCAGGTGGAAATTATGTGTGATAACAAAAAAGAAGCACTGGCAAAGCGCAAGTAGACCGCGGTCTTACAAAAAGAAGTACTGGCAAATCATTAAATTTGGACTCCTTCCCAACGCTTTAAAAGGGTGAATTCCCAGCGCTTGTTTTCCTATAACATTATTTTGTTTTTGAAAAAGAAACTCCAAAAGAGTGAATATTTAAATAATTTTTGACTCCACAATACAATAACTCCAAGAATCGTCTATTTTTAGAGTAATTTAAAATTCTTCAGGGATGAGGGCTCATAATTTGGTGGTAGGGAAAACACTTGATTTTTATGTTTCTTGGTGCTATCTCAATACTTTGCAAAGCATCAAATAGATCGGTGTTATCATTTGGGTGTCAGGAAAGCACTTTAATTTTTTTATTTGCTTGGCTTGGTAAAGCATTGGCACCACCGTGGAACGGTGTTATCATTTGGGCGTTGGGAAAGCGCTGTTAACAAGCACTTATACCACCCATTTCGGTGCTTTGCCAGTGCTGGTCCCATTGTAATTTTCTACCTGGGTAGAGTTCTCATCCGAAGAAATTATGTTAAATGGTGCTTAATTATTTGTATGGATGCTCGGGTCTGTTAATTTCCGTGAAGAATGAGGGAAACAAAAGAAAAATGAAAAAGTTAATATTTTTTTTGCGATTACTGAATATAACGGTAACAAAAACAACTTTAATAACGAAATAAATAATTAATTTAAATAAATTTTTTTGCTTTTAACTTTTGTTTTTTTGTTCTAAAAACGATTTTATTATATTTTTGTTTTCCCAAATTCCTTCATTTTATCTCATTCGCTGTTAAATTTCTTCATATTCTTTGTGTTTTTCCTCTGTTTCTTGCGTGAAATTTTTTGGCTCATAAAGCATTTTTAAATCAAGCTGATGGAAACCCCCTGAAGTAGTAATTTGCATTGCAGAATCAAATACATACATTTAGAATTTTTTGGCACCTCTGATTTTCTGAATTTATAATCTGTGTTTATTTTTTTGTTTTTCAATATATAAATTTGAATTAAATTTTACATGCCTTTTATTAAAAAAAAATATTAAAACTTTTTATTAAATCAACACATAATTTTATTAAAAATAATAAAAAAAATCAATAATTATGTTTTATCAAATCAACAACTTTCTCTGTTGGAAATAATTTCAATAACGTGCTTACAATTTGCATTATCATTTCTGCAAAAATCGTCATCACAAGAAATTCAATAATTTCATTTATTGAATTCGTGATTTTGGTATTCAAATATGAAAATTATATTTTTGTGTGTACTCGTTAAATAGTTTGGTGTAAAAATTAGGAACGGAGGTCACAACATTTTTTCAAATATTATTAAAGCAACGACTATATCATTAAAAGACTAACCAACTCTCCCTACCTCTGTTAAATCACTCTCTTCTTTATTTATATCGAAAATTCAGCCATAAGAATTACACACGTCTGCAAAGGCTAACATTTTCGATATAAATTGTCAATCTTCGAAAGAGAGCGACGAATACCGCATGATTAAAGACATCCTTTTTCATCTCGAGAATGTTACATGCTGCAGAAAAACTTCAAGTCTGTTATGCCATAAGAATTACACACGTCTGTCAATCTTCGAAAGAGAGCGACGAATACCGCATGATTAAAGACATCCTTTTTCATCTCGAGAATGTTACATGCTGCAGAAAAACTTCTAGTCTGTTATGCCATGCGGTATTCGTCGCTCTCTTCCGAAGATTGACAGACGTGTGTAATTCTTATGGCTGAATTTTCGATATAAATTAAGAAGAGAGTGATTTAACAGAGGTAGGGAGAGTTGGTTAGTCTTTTAATGATATAGTCCTTGGTTATACTACATGATTATTTACAGTCCAGCAATCATTTGAGTATAAATAACATTATACTTTTCGCTATATAATAAATAGATAACTCCAAAATTCAGGTGTATGCATTTTTATCAAAAATTATGACGAAAAATCGTTACAGAGTTGAAGTCATGATAGCTAAGATATACGAAAAAGTTTGTAAAATGTATTAATTTTTATTAAAAACGGCACTTTTCCTCTTCATAAAAATTCTTACAGTTAGTGTTTAGCTTCATTGGTTATTAAAATATAAGCTATTAAAGTTGAAAAACCTTATGAGTTACTGGTTACGGAGTTTACATTTGGCCTATAAAATTGGTCACAAATTTTATGTATTAACCAAAAATTGGTCGGACTGTTATAAATTTTGTAAAACAGGTGACAATGCGCTGATATATATCGAAATATATAACTCAAATGTAATCCATGCATTGGAAATTAGCTGGTTACATGGTTTTTATCACATTTTTTGATATCACCCTTATACAGAATTTGAAATTTTATTCCATTCCCTTATTCACATGATTGTTAATGTTGTATTTTTTTTCATTTGTTTGTATTATGTTATTAATAAAATTGTGCATTAATCTGACAGTTTATTAAATGTAATTCTATATAGGTACCTACGATTATTACTACAATCTGGTTTAAACAAGATTATGTGTGCAATGTAAATACGCTATAAACATTTGCAATACTGTGCTGTTTCTTAAAAATTTTAAATTATGAGTCAGATGAAATGACCCATGCACATACCGCTTACAGCCGCTTTGAGCTGCTTTACGTCATAAAAACAAGACTGTGTATGTGGTTTGGAGATTCCATAATTTACCACAAAAAGACTCTACAAATTAAAAGAATGTTTGTTTTTTATCTATACAATCTACTTAACCCTTAAATGCATGCTCTCTTCGATTTTAACAATTTTTTTTATATATGATTTCTAAAGGCGTGTACATTTCAAGAAAAATACAAAAAAAAATTATTTTTAAAAAAAGGTGATTTCTATTGCAAAATATAGTTTTTTGTCAAATTGTGATTATTTTAACGTGTATGAAAAAAAACAAAAAAAATCTATAACTACACTCTAAAAAATGCTTGTAAATTCACTATTATGAAGTATGTAAATTTTTCTGTAAAAAACGCATAATGCCTAAATATAAACATCAAATTTGTAAAAATCTTGTATACACACCTCTGCCTGCTAATTTACGCAAAATTATTTATTAGTAAGCACATTTAATTTACAATTACACATTTTGTGTCTAAAATTACTAATTTCTGATCAAAAAGAAATATCAGACATTAAGTGTGTAAATATACTATCATTTAAAGGTAATAGTGGATTTGTCATTCTGATATTTCAAAATAAATAGAGTTCAAATAAAGAAATTATTTCATATTAAAACTAAGAAAAATTGCATCATAGGGCGATTAAATTAATTTTAAATTGCTAAACAGCATTTATCGCGAAGTATCCGATTTTCTGAAGGTATGTATATAAAATTTATTAAATTTAAAACAAAACAGTGAATAATAGTTTGTTGTTTGTATGTTCATTTATATTAGTGAATTTATTATTGCTTCAAATTTAAAGTCGGTGCGGAAGGAATCAGTGTCCGAGCTGGTAATGGTTCCAGCAGACTACCAAGATACTTAAGGGCCAATCAAAACTCTTCATTTTTTTTTTCCGAATAGTTTGCGAATATCTCAATATGCACTTTTTACTTTTAATTATTGTCCACACATCGGTCAATACATCTTCCATATTTTCGAATTCTGACCAAATTTTCTGTTCGTAAGTGGAAGATCTGTTAACAGATATTTGTATAATACTGAATTTAGACTAAGCAAAAACCACCTGGTTTTTGTACAAAACTAAATTACAAAAGCCAAGTCATTTACACTGGTTATTTAGTTTTTCTTTGTCCCATCACTTTTTTATTACACACTTTTCTTTATTTTTTATTGTTAAATTAATGTAAAAAAATTATTAATACATTCAACAATTAATAACAACACACAATTTCAAACTAAAACAGAAATATTCTTAAAAATTTTAATAATATTTTTTGACACTTGCTTTACTTCTATATTCGTTGTATCAAAAATGCACATTTCAGAGGTGTATCAAAAGTGCACATTTCAGACATTTTTACTTTGTTTTTGGCAAAAGCCAGGTAGAACCTGGTTTTCAGTTTGTGTGAAAATTGTATGGAAAAACTAAATTAATTTTGTAGTTTTCGGCTCAAAACCTAAAAATGGCAGAAAACTACTAGTTTTTGCCCAATCTAAATACACTATAAATGTAAAAAATAAAATTAAATGCTTTTGAAACTTTCACAAGTCAAGGATATTTTTTAGTTATTAACAATTTTGCAAAAGGACATATAGATAACAAATTTTTTTTATATTGTAAAAAAGAGGAACTAGGCATAGAACTGAAGAAAAATTTGTAATATCAGCCTACGCAATTTTTGATTATTTGAATAGCACACTGGTAGAAATAGATCTGTAAATAATAGGAGAAAAGGCATGGTTGGCAACCCAAACGGATAACGGACGATTTCTTAGATTACATTAACCTTTTAGTGTCGGAAGTTCTTCATATTTAAGAATATTTAGTTATTTCTTTACACTAATACGCACAGCATACGTATATACAGCATTTTAGGTCTTAAATACTATTCATCCATTCAAATCGGCTTCAATTCTAATAGTATATTGCTAACTGCATTTAAGTATGAACTATAAAATCGACCCTAAATCGTTTCGGTTGACAACCCTTGAACAAAGTTATTGCAAATTAGTTTAAAACTATCTTGCAGAAAACTGATAAAATTACATTTTTTTTGCTACATAATAGTAAATTGAGAGCAAAAATAAAGCTGTTAAATCTACAAAAAATTTTTAATTAAAAATGTTAATTAAGTCTGTTAAAATCGCATAAATTTTTGCTGAATATTAAGTGGCAAGAAAAATAAGAAATCTGTTGTATCTAAAAAATGTTCCTTATATTTATGTTAAATTTAATTGATTACAAATAATAGTCTATCCTTCTAAAATGAGCAGAAATATTTGCAGAAATATCTCGTATTCAACAAATAAAAAACACTTTGGAAATTTAACATTCTTTTTTGACGTTTTTGGTCTACTAATATTCAGCATTAAGTTTTTTCTGATTTTAACTGGGTAAAGTGTCATTTTAAATTAACTTAAATTTAAATCAAATATGGAATACAATTTTGTATATTTAACATCTTTATTTTCGCTGACCTAATCTTAATAAAATTTAGGAAAAAATCCTACTTTCAGTCGTAATTTCTAACTAATATTTAATAGCTGCTAATAGTGTTTTCGAATTTTTTAAAATGACCTTAATTTGAACAGTGATAAAGCACGAGCCACAAGGAATTCTGCATAAATTTAAAAATTAAAATTTTATTAATAATTAGGAAAATATGTATGCAAAATTTTAGCTAATCGGAGCCATCTAGCCGAAAAATGGTTTTTTTCTGGTACATCGGCTGGAAATACCTTTGAAAAATAAAAATATGGTAGTAGCCAAGATAATCGCAAATACAAAAATTATCAAGAAAATCATGTTATTATGCTTAATATTTTTTAATAAAATTTACTTTTTAAATGCAATCCTATTTTCAGTTTTTTGTTATAAAAACTCATTTATTGGGTGGTTTTAGTATAACCGGGTTATATTGTAAACATACGCACTTTCTTTACATTATTGAGTACTCAACCTAGAAATGAGCGATCCGGTGATTTTTGAATAACGCTGCTACCAGTGATCGTGATTTTCAAATCACCGTTCTTTGAAACAGTCACCGTGATCACGGGTTTGTAATAGAGATGGGCGATCCGGCGATTTTTCAGTAACATTGTTCTCAGTAAAATCGTGAAATGTTCAAATCGTTGTTCTTTTAAACTATGATCGTGATCACGGGTTTTTTATGGAAAAGACTGCGATTTTCTGATAAATAAACGAAATAATATTTATGGTGAGTTTTTAAGATGTCAGTTAAACTTGGTTTAGTTAAACCGAAAACAAATTTTGTCAGCCATTTCAAAGTTTATTAACAAACAAAATAAACCACATTTTAAAAGCAGTATTCCAGTTACAAACTGCGTTAAACTAAGTTTTAAGATAATCCACTTCCTAAAAACTGGGCCTTAAAAGAAGAATAGTTGCGACCGGTAACAAAGACATGATAGAAGGAGACATTTTATTCAGAAGAGTGTGAAAGCAAGACACTGTTATTG
Source organism: Leucophora obtusa (assembly GCA_949987735.1). Classification (NCBI taxonomy): domain Eukaryota; kingdom Metazoa; phylum Arthropoda; class Insecta; order Diptera; family Anthomyiidae; genus Leucophora; species Leucophora obtusa. The sequence continues at coordinate 110,526,608 of OX465298.1, read as the reverse complement.
AAAAAAAAAACATGTATTACTGTGCACAATGAAGTTTGCAAGAAAGAATAGTACAAAAATATTAAAAGAACGACATTCCGAGTAACTGCGACTTGAAATATTTGATCACTGCCGTTATCAGTGATTAATCAATAACTGTGATTAAATCACCGGTATGAAAATATCGCTCATCTCTAACTCAACCATGCATTTTTAGGCGTTTTGTGCTTATATTTACTCGTTAAAACAGTTTTTGTACGCACTAAAATAGGTAAATTTACAACATGAAGTAAAATAGATAAAAATTTAATACACCCATTTTATATAAGTTTACACACATTGTGTGCATAACTGTTACACACAATGTGTGTATTATTTTGAATTTACGCACACAGAGTAATTCTACTGATATTATAGTAGGTAAAAAGTTACCTACTATAAATAGGGTAAATTTAAATAAATTTTTATTAGAGTGTATGAATTGTACATTTGTTGTCGCCAAAATAAATTTTATTGCGTGAATACCACTTTAAATATTTAAGCAAACATTTTTGAATATTACACTTTTTGTTTTAGAATTTTCACAAACATACGAAGCAAAACCAATATTTTTCTTTTAACTGTTTAAAAAAGCTGAGCTAAATTATAAGAACACTTTGTACAGAAGGGGCCCCAGAGCCCAAAAATGCAGTTTTGTGCATCAAGTGGTTTTTTTTTATTAAAAAAGCTGTTATGTTGCCTAATGGAAACACCATGCATTTAAGGGTTAAGCTGCGTTTACACTTGTATCGAAATCCATCAAATTCATAAAGGCTTTGTAAAATTATAGGAGCCCAACAAACAATTCGGTCCGTTTACGCACCGTTTTCGGTCCGTCATAAACGGAATCCAACTCCGTATACGTACCAACATAAGGAACATCGAAACTGGTTCGAAACCGTTGAAAATCCGTCAACGACGGACCGTTTACGGACCGTTATGTCGTGTTAAAAACGGACAAGTCCGTTTAAAGTCCGTCAATGACGGACCGTTTACGGACCGTTATGTCATGAAAAAACGGAAAGTCCGTCAATGCCGGACCGTTTTCGGACCGTTATGTCGTGTGAAAAACTGAGTATTTCCTTGTCCGTATCCTACCGATTTTTTCCACAAAAATAGACCATATGTTTATTATTTAAAATACACAATACAATTACTATTATCAAATTTCTAATTAATAAAATTACAATATTTAGCACATCCGGCTCGGTTTACCAATCTATCCAGCGCTTAGGGACCCAGAGTAAAATCCAACATCTATATGGAAAAGAGACAATAAATTAGTTATGGTTTAATTGACTGTGTACACGATGAAAATTCTCATTTGTTATACACAAAACAATAAGTTTCATAAATCTTACACTGTTACTTGATGTTGTTTGATTAATGGTGTGATGGAAAGAATTCCCTCTATTGCATATTCTCCATATATTCCCGTTATAATAATATTTTCACCGACTTTTCAAAAATATAATTTTTTATTTTGTAAACAAACTGCAACCGATGAAATCCGTATTTAAAGGTACGGACGGACCATTTATACGGTCCGTTAATGTTCCGTATACGTACAAGCATTGACGGATACGTACATTACGGACAATTAATGTGCCGTAAAACCCGGATTCATGAATCCGTAAGTGCCGGAGAGTCCGTAAAAATGTTTCTTGGGAGGTTTATTAAAAAAATTTTGTATGAAAATTTCATTTTGTAAATCTGCTGTAACTTTATTTATTTATTTATTTATTTATTTATTTTATTCGAGGTTAATTCTTTCCTTATTATGAAATACAAAATATGTACTTTTTTCTAAAACTCTGCCATTTTTCTCCATCAGGATATTCTCCTAACAAATACTCATTGTTATTCAGAGTGGTGAATATTGAAATCTCGAAATTTTGATGCAAGTGTAAACGCAATCTTACTATAAAAACCAAAACAATACACGAAAGAAGAGAAACTTTTTAAAAAGAGAGAATTGAGCTCGAACCAAAAAACAAACTTTATGATGGCTAAGTAAAATTAAACTTTTAGTTTTGTTGTGACTATTGAAAAGGTTAGTTGTATTGCTGAAAACCTCTGTTAGATTTATAAAAAAAACTGCGTATATTTTGTAACGACTTTTAACTGTTGGATAAAAAAAATTAAAAAAAAAAAATACTGAGGTGATTTGGAAACAGTAAAAATAAACAAAAGCATACATCAAGTAATGCATAAAAAAATATGTTCGTTTTTGGTTTATGCCTATACAATAATTTTGTTTTGTACAATATGTTAAATTTGTGGTCAACATTAAATACATATATTAGCATATTGAATTTATGTAATAATAATAATAAAAAATTATGGTAAAATTTATAGGAAAACATAAACATTGATGATAAAAATGTAAAATATTTAAATGGTTTGTGTTTCTCCAATTAAAAACAAAAGACTTGAATAAGGAAGTTTATAATTTAAACAAAATACTTTAGACGCAAATTTTATGCAAATTACAGTGACCTAAAGTGAAAAAAATAATCAAATTTATTCATGCTAAATGTTCAATCAAATATTTATTAAGTTGGTTGTTCTTAAATATTTCAAAAACAAAAAACTTAAGAAACAAACTTTATTCTTTGGTAAAACACAAAAGACTTAAGAAACAAACTTTGTGTTAATACCTGTAGGCATAGTGAAGCATTTCTATTACAAAAAAAAAAAACTGGTTACTTTGTTAACACCTTTCTACATTTGAAGCTATGTATGTTAATTGAACCTTAATAAACCAATAATGTTTTTTTTTTTTTGATCTAATAAGTAAATAAACTGAATGCAAACAAACAAATTTGAACAATTAGTGGTGCTTTCTTTATTTGGCCGGCACACCGGCCATTATCAAATATCTGTCGGTCGGTCGGTCGGTTGGTCAGGCTATTTGTTTTGTATGCATTAATGTGTGTTTGAATAAGTGTTCGTGTATCGTGAAATGCAACGGACATATGCATACTAAATACTAAAAATGTTTAAAATGATAATACACCTATAACTAACTTAACGGCTACCTGGCTTATAACTGGCCCTATAATGAAAAAAGTTGTTTATAAATAGTCCTATATGAAACGAAAATTTCAATACCGGAATTTTTGTCAATTAATTTATAAAAGTGTTTATAACTCCACTTTTTAAAAATCGGCTCGTTAAACGAGCATTTAATGTATTGTTAATTAAAAAACTTAACCAAACTTGATGTGTTTGTGTAAATATGTATGTTGGTACATATGTACATTTGTGCCTATATACACAATTTGAAATTTTATTTCATTTCGCTATTCATATGATTGTTTATTTCTTTTCATTTTTTTGTATGATGTAATCAATAAAATATGGTGCTTGTGAGAGAAATAAAGTCTGTATTAAAGATAAATGAAATAAATCAATTTGAAATCAATGGCTGAAAACAAAACCATTGCTAAACAGTTTTGCTGTAGTTGAAATTCTGATAAAAAGGACTTTTGATAGGTTTTCATACATTAATTTTAGAGATATGCGGTTCTTGCCAGTCAAAAATATATAAAATAAACTTTTTCTCAATTAATCGGAACAAGGGTTTGGTAGATATTATCTATGGTAGATATTATCTTAAAATAAACTGAGTTCAATGCTTAACCATATTTATGAATGTTAAATTTATATGGAAATACATATCTGTGGTTAACGTTTAACCTCGGTTATTTTGGAAATAAGTGACTCGCGGTAAATTTTTTAATTCTTACTACGATTTTGTTGGAAAAAAGTTTATAGTGCAAATAAATAAAAAGTTAATAGTGCAAATAAATTACTTTTAAACACCTTGACTTTCTGTTTGACCAGACACGAGTAAACTTAAAACAGTCGTATTTCCTAAATAATCGCTAATTGGGTATACTCAGGATATTAATGTAGGTAGAATTAACTGCAAATGATTTGTATTAAAAAAGATTTACACTATATTTGCATTTAAATCAAATGCAATATGTAGTTGTTTTTAACAGTTAAAAATCAACTGACAAATGTAGTAAAAATAACTACAAATGCAGTTAAACAGCACGGATGAAAATTATTGTAAAGCAGAACAAACAACTACAAATACAGTTAAAGCGACAGATACAAAAATTATTGTAAAACTGCAAAAACTAGTTAAACTTGCTTTTTAAATTGCTACACTCATAGAAATAAGTCTGTAGGAATAGCAGAATAAATTACTACAAATTAGTTGTAAATGGCCATGCAGAAAAACTGCCAAAATCTACCTAATCTGAAAACAGAAAAAATACTGTTAAATCTATTAACTTTAAGTTAAATTTGATGATAATTACTTTCAAATAGGTTTGGTTTGTTGGCGCAGCTAACCGAAGAAAAGCACTATCTAAGTGTTTGTGACAGATGGTATTACATACTTATGTTTTATAAACAGGGCAAGTTTAAAAGGCAAAAAAAAAGTTGAAATTGGCACGAAAAATTGGCATGCTTATTCAAAAATTTCAAGATATATAAGTTAAGTGTGTTTGTAAATTATTTTTAACAAAAAACAATAAAGGAATTCTCCAAAAATTGTATACAAAAGTTGGGGCTTTACTGTATTTTATTGCATCTTTGTAATGAAAAGTGGAAAAATCACCAAAATGGCTGTTTTTTTGAGAAAGAATTCATAAAAATTGAATTTTTACAAAATAATTGGAAAATGGTATTTACTTGCAAATGTCAAAAAAAAAACTTGCCCAAATTATACATAAATAATGAGATGAATAATATACATAGTTGTATCTGTCTGATATTAACCTTTAATCGTTAATGGGTATGTTCTGACGAATGTTCCTTCGTGTGTATCACTGTATCTTGTTTGAAATTCGTGTTATCAAATTTTTTTAATATTTTGTGTTATCAAACTCAATGTTCCATCGTGTGTATCCTTGTATACTGTTTTTGCTGTGTTAGTTCATTGATAACAGTCGTGCTGTGAGGTGCTCTTGTAATTTGCGCAGTAAAAAAAATAAAAAGGACGAAAGTGGCGAGAATTACAAATAATGAAAACTGGATTAATTTTATAAATGAATATAAAAATTTGTGACAATTATGGGACATAAAATGTGATAGCTTAAAAAAATAAAACTAAAAAAACAGCACCATATCAAAAATTAACAATTAACAAATTAATTAAATTTGATTTTCTTCCGCGCATATTTGATGTGATCAGTTCGACAAACAAACAGAACTGATATTTCGTTTCAGGTTTTATTTGTATGTGGCATCGTCTGTATTAAAAAATGTAAAAAAAAAAAATGAAACACATGCTCTGACGAATGATTCTTCGTGTGTAGGCAGCATTAAGGTCATATGCATAATCACTTTTAATATTTATAAGTGACTTATAAAACAAATTTCCCATACAAAATTCATTTCATAAATGTGGTTTAAGGTTTTCAAATTATTATGCATAGGCACTAATTCCTAAAAAAAACCACCCATGTTCTGAGGACTTTTTCCTATAGAAAAACCTTTAGATTATGAGAAGTTTTTCCTATAGAAAACCCCTCATATTTTGAGGACTTTCTCCTTTAGGAAACCCCTCAGATTATGACGACATTTCCCTATAGAAAAACATTCAGATTCTCAGGATTTTTTTGTATGAAAAATTCTTAGACTTTTCTAGTCTAAGAATTTTAGTACTTTTTGCTATAGAAAAAGCCTCAGATTTCTTATAGAAAATCCCTCAGATTCCAAGGGGCTGTTTCTTAAAGAAAAACCTTTAGATTCTGAGGAATCTTTCTGTAGGTTTTGATTAATTTTCCTATAGAAAAACACTCACATACTGTGGTATTGAAATTTGCATGTATAGCAATCTATTTTTTGATAAATAAATTAGGATTTAATATTATAAAAATGTATGTACATTAGACCGTACCTCACAAAAAAAGTTCGCCGTACACCCTCGAATATGAAGTATTTTTGCAAGGCAATTTAGCTTCGGCATTTAAAGTCGGATTCTAAAGTGCGATATATCGATTTTTTTGCCTCGAGGAGACCAGTGTTTTGCTATAAAGGAAAATTCCAATGAAAAAATTTAAAAGGCGACCCCTACGTTCGGCTACCAATATAAAAAAAAAAAAAAAAATTTGACTGGGTTTATCGAAACACTGGTCTCCTCCAGGCAAAAAAATCGATATATCGCACTTTAGAATCCGACTTTAAATGCCGAAGCTATAACAAAAAATTTAAAATGGCGACCGCTACGTTCGGGAATCTTTTTTTTTTGAAATTGCCTTGCAAATATACTTCATATTGAAGGGAGTACGGCGAACTTTTTTTGCGGTACGGTCTAGTGTACACTGTACACCTTACAGACAAAAGAAAAGTGCGCCGTACAGCCTCCAATATGAAGTATTTTTGCAAGGAGGTTTCAAAAAAAATTTAAATTGCATTTTTATTTTCTAGTTTTAACTTAAGCCTCATTCATACTGAACCCAAAACTAGAAGTTTTCGTTTTTTTAAGTTTTCGATTTAAAATTTGTATGGGATTTGACAATCGAAAACAAAATAAATTTGAAAACTACTAGTTTTGGGTTCAGTATGAATGAGGCTTTAACTAACTTGTTTTTACGGCATTTTTCATTTTTGTTATTTGGTTTCCCCCCTTCTTTGAAAAATTGGCATCCCTAAATTTTAATTTTTCTCTAACTATAAAAAACTACTTTTTCCTTCAATTTTAGATTAGCAGTTGTTAACCGGAAAATATTTAATTCCATATATTTAGTTCACGCCGAAAAATGATATTTTAGTTGTTTTACTTGCCAACACTCATCTTTGTTAATGAAATAATATGTATAATTAACTCTTTAACAGGGTTATTCACAAAAAACTTTTTGTCTTATTAGAGGCTAATAGAACGATTTTTGTTGTTGTTTTGTATGTTAATTTGTTTTATTAAACTGTAATAAAATTCAAAACATTTTTTTGAATACAAGCCTTAATAATTACAACAAATTTATTTTAAATGTTGATATATTCAAATTTATCGACTGAGAGAAGTGATTGCAATGCCCTGCTGCGTCTTTTTCTCATAGATTACATACTCCTCTTTTTATTCTTTTGTCAATAAACACATTTTTTCACATTCAAATATTTCTTGTGTGGGTAAACTCAGGAAACAGATTCGGTGCTGACAACTACATTTGTAGCTAATCGAATCGTTCGGTTGTGGTAGCCAAGTTTTTTAGTTGTGACAACAGAAAACCAATTGAGACAGGACTAATTTCACTGTGACAATGGAATTTCAATTGTTCTGATTAAATTGAACTAATTTTTCTGTTATTATCTCTAAAAAACGCCGTACAAAAGGTCAAAATTCTGCTAAAATAACAGTAAATAGTATTTGCGCCAGCACAATTTTGACCTATTTGTACAGACTTTTTTTAATGAGTGTATGAAGAATATTTCGGTAGTCGCAACTGAAAATTTCTTTTGATGCAACTGAACCATTCGATTGGCAGCAAATTGGGTTTTCAGCATCGAATCTATTTTCTGGGTATATGGGAAGTATTTGTTATTGCGATAACTTTTGCAAATGGAAACTGTTTTGCTTGAAATTTTGAAAAAAAACAGTTTTTAGAAGTGACCCTATATTATACTGTCATATAAATATATATAAATATTTTGAAAAATCGCGATTTTAACGTAAAGACCGCTATAGATGAATACATTTTTTTTATTGAAATATTTTCCTTTTAATTGCTTCTTTACTAAGCCATAACATTTACTTAGGTCGGTTTTACATTCAGCGACTAAAGTCGCTGAAATAGCAAAAAATAAATATGACCACAAGTCCTCTGCTTACATTTTAACACAAAAAATTCATATTGATTAAATTTAAAAAAAAAATTTAAATAAAAAACTGAATGGAAAACCGCCAAACTTTAAAGACATTTAGCGGAAAACCTTAGATCGAAAAATAAAATACGCCATTGTAATCAGCATGTCCGAACTGATGGTCAGATCTCCATTAACTTTTTCAATGTCATGCAGTGTAATTTTTCTGCCAAATACCCATTAACCGATTCGCCCCAAATTTGGTGCACATGTAGAAAACTAGGAGATATAAATTTTATTCATACAAGATTTCTAGAAATTTTTCTGTAAAAGCGTAAAATGGATTTTAAACTTTAAACGCGTTTTCCCACAACCATGAGCTCAAAATCGGCTGCCACTGTACAGCCAAAGCGGGTAAACCGATATCGATGCGGGTTTTTTCTTTCGTAGTCAACAAAAATCTGTAGCCCCTATTGTATCCCTTTTTTTGAATTTCAGTCAAATAAATTTTATATTCCGAAGCAAAATTGTCTTTTCCTGACTATTTTGAAATTTTTAAGTTTATGTGGCAACTTTGTTAAAAAAAAATTAAAAAAATAAAGAGCGGGCCACGGTAAGGACTAGAGAATTTATCTGGCATTAAGAATCACTTCACATTTTTATTTTCCGCTAAATAATAAAGTCTGCACAATGGCAGCCGATTTTGCTATTTCTATAAAAGGCCAGTAATGAAGTGGCAACTCTGGCGATTTTGGATTTTAAAACAGATATTTTTTAAAAATACTACAATAACATAATTTTTAAACAAAAAAGTAAAATATTAAAAAAATATTGTTGATTAAATTTTTGAAAACCGTTCAAATATGCCCTTTATTAGTCATTCTTTACAAATGATATGGTCGCCTATAATCATTTTATAGTTAAAATCTCTCTTTTTTGCGTTATCACATTATTCGCTCGTCTACAATCATATATTATCTGGACAATCATATTCCTCTGTTCGAATTACAATCATATTGTTATCTGAGTTGAGAGAGTTAATATTTACAGTCATTGGTATAGTTTCGACAACCATGAGATGATGAGTATATTTTTTAAGAGCGTCATCTATCAGTTGAAGTCAGTCTTGTTTAAGATTTTGTGAAAAAAAAGTTTTAAGTAGCACTAAAATGAATAATATTGTATGTATTAAAAAAAAGACTTAAAAAATAGAAAAATAACTTATTGGTATTCATTTTAATAGCGATATTGTTTTTGGCAGAAAGAACTCGCTCTAACCAAGAAGTCTAGAGAGATATAGATTGTCAAGCAATCCTCAAATAAAATTATTGTTTATTATGCAATGAATTGTTTAGTGCTATAAATTAAGTAAAAAAAGTATTTAATTTTTGTAATTTTTTGTACTCACCTAGCAAAAATATTGTTTCAGAGCGTCTATAATAAGAAGTGTGGTAGATTTTAGTTTTGTACAAAAACAAATTAAAATTATTTAAGTTTGTAAATTAGTTATTGAGCAAATAAATGTACTATTTTGTATAAAATAAATCGTGCACAGCTTTTTTACTCACCTTTAAGAGAATGTTGGGAAAAAACTATAGAGATTATAGTATAATATACATAATATTGGGATCAGTTCGGAATCATAAAGTAGTAATTAAGGGATCATATTATGATAGAAAAAGGTGTTTCATAATATGATTGTTGCAATCATAAACACAAAAATAAATATATGATGCTCTTCGAATATGGTCATCCCAACCATGTTTTTTCTTTGCGTGTACTGTATTAATATATGTCATAAAAAATATCTACCTTACTCCATGTTCGGACGTATTATATTTATTGCATGAGAACTGTCAAATGTCCTGGAAATTTCGAATATTGCATGTGATCTGATATTTATGTAATTTTTAAGCCAGATTTCTTTAAAGCCAGATCTAAAATAAGTTATTCTCTCTGAAACAAAAACATTCCAGAGTAGATATCTTATTTTATTTGGAATCTGGAAACCATAATCTTTCGGGTTCGACTATTTCTATTCCAGAAAAAGCAAACATAGATTTAATTCGCAAATTATATCATCTGTTAATTCCTTAAAATAACTAAAAACTAACCCTTAAATTCATAAACGCTTTGTAAAATTGTAGGAGGTTTATTGAACAAATTTTGTATGAAAATTTCGTTTTGTAAATCTCCTATAATTTTACAAAGCGTTTATGAATTGAGGGGTAAAAGTTTAATTTAATGGTTTTTGAGTAGTGTTTGCAACCGTCGCACATTGGGGCCAAATGAATGAAAAGTGGCGATTAATTCAAAATATGAACTTTAAAATTCATGATCGTGTTTGGTACCGGGTGAAAGTGGATAAAATTCTGCATCACTAATTGCAAAAATTATACTTTTAAGTTGTTTGCTTTAGTTGAAGTGAGCACTTAAAGTTGAATAATTGTTATTTTTTTTGTGCATATTGAAAAAAAGTGAAAATTTTGATATTTCAATTGATAATTTTTTCTATTAATACTTCTAAAAGTTAAATTTTTATAATGGAACCGTCAACTTCAGGTAGTTTACTATATAGTACATGTTTTTTTGTTTAAATAAATGTTTTAAAAATATTAAATGTTAATAAAATAAAATTAGCCCAATAATGGGCTATTTTTGATTTATATATGGAGTTTCAACAACTTTGTTCGTGAACTTGCGTAAAATCGTCTATATAGTGTTATAATATCAGATCTCAACTAATAAACCCCAAAATATTTTTTTGCGATTTTTTGCGATTTTTGAGTTATGCTTGTTTTTGTGAAATAACTCAAGATGCTAAAAATCCACAAATATGAAAAAAAAAAAAAAAACAAAACATCAAGTTGTTTTTACTTTGTTTTGTCATTATTTTCGTTATAGTAGTTGTTATTGTAGCTAAAAAAATGTGTTGTTAATTAGAGATGGGGGCGTGAGTAACTTAAATTCACGCATGCTCACGTGATTGCGTATGTTGGGTTTATTTACTATGAATAAAACTAATTAAATTATTTTACATGTGTTTATGATATTTCAATGAATTTTACTTAAACATTTGTTAATTTTAAATTATTAGAAAATTGTATATGGCACAAGTGCACTATTTTGAAAAATTGAAGGAGGTCACGCTCCCATCCCTATTTATTATTGTCATTTATTTGAGTCCTACATAATAACTGTTGGTCATATACATGCATCATACGAGTAAAGTTTTAATTTTGTTTTAAGCTGGTGATATCAATCTACTAATATAATGATAATACATTTTTAAGAATTTCTATCCATCCGTAGGGTATTATTGATTCGGTACTGACACGTTTATTTATTGTTTTAGCTGTCAATGTTTTGTGATGTGATGTTACATATTTAAAGTGTTGTGAAAGTGTAAATTATTCGGTACAGGGTTAAAGGAATTACTTTTTGCAAATTTTAAACGAATAGAAATCTTATTAATTTTAGGAACATGTCCCAAAACAATTTTCATTCCTCGTCATGAGTTGCATAATTTTATGAGGAGTGCAGAACCTAAATCACTTCAGGATAAATTTAAACTTTTGAGATGGGAAGTAATAAAACGTGTCGACCCTTCGGATATGGTAGATTTTATGACAAGGTTTCATAATTTTTGCTCTAGCTATGAGATTCGGTGTCAAAAATGTCATAGAAAGAATGAAATTTTTGTAAAAAATAATAAGAATTGGCTGGATGCCTCAATCTCATTCAGTCCACCACCAGAACCACAACAAAAAAGAGGTCGCAATGATCTCTCATTTGAAGAGTGCAAAGAAAAAACAAAAGTTAAGAAATGTAAAGACATAAGAGATCAAATTTCTTTGCCTGTTTTGGCTTACGCCACACAAATGAGCTTGAGAGCTGCTGGAAAAATAGATGAGTCGAAAATTGTTAAGGAAATAATATCATCTCCAACAAAAGCCAAAAAATACCGAAAAAGTATAGAACAGGTACCACCACAGCAGTTAACTCCGGATGAAGCTCTGTCCGTTTTGGTAGAAGCGAAGCTAAGTCGCCACCAATATAATGTTATTAGAAAGGTTGCACCTGAGAAATTTCCATCATATAAATTGGTCCAAAGAGCTAAGAAAAAATGTTACCCAAAGGGAGAACAAATGAAAATTTCTGAAACATCAGCGCAAGTTAGCCTACAAGGAATATTGGATCATACCACTGAACGCCTTTTGTCGGTTAAAAATGCAGATTTAAATTCGTTAGACAACGAAGAAATCGAAAAAATTACTTTATACACTAAGTGGGGCTTTGACGGAAGTTCAGGGCATAGTTCTTACAAACAAGCCTTTCATGACAGTAATGCATCTGATTCTTCTGTATTTATTACGTCAATTGTACCATTAAAATTAGTTTGTAAAAACAAAATCATTTGGCATAATCCTCGACCGTCTTCAACTAGGTTTTGCAGGCCATTAAAATTGAATTTATGAAAGAAACGGTCAACAGTATTAAAACAGAAAGAGAGAGTGGAGACAGAAAAAATGCTCTTATCGATACAGTAATATCAGTTGGAGAAAGAAAGATAAAAGTGAACCACAAACTAATTCTCGTTATGATTGACGGTAAAGTGTGTAACGCGATTACAGACACAAAGTCCACACAAAAGTGCTACATATGTGGCGCTACCAGCAAGGAGTTCAACAATATTGAACAAATGATTTCTAGAGATTCCAACGTAGACTTCATGGAGTTCGGTTTGTCTGTCCTACATGGCTGGATAAGATTTTTTGAATGTCTTATTCACTTGTCATATAAACTTCCAATTCAAAAATGGCAGGCAAGAAGTGACGAAGAAAAAAAAATTATTGCTGAAACTAAAAGTCGTATTCAACGCGAATTTAAAAAGAGAACGGGATTGATCATTGATCAACCAAAACCTGGTTTTGGTAACTCTAATGACGGGAATACTGCAAGACGTTTTTTTAAGAATGCAGAAGTATCTGCTGAAATTACTAATATTGATTTAGAGTTGATCAAAAATATGCACACAATATTAATTGTAGTTTCTAGTGGTATTGAGGTCAACATTGAAAAATTTACAAACTTCGCTAATAACACTGCCAGGCTATTTGTGAAAAAATATCCATGGTACTATATGCCTCCTACTCTTCACAAATATTTTATTCATGGGCCTGAAATTATATCATTATCGCCATTGCCAATTGGTCAGCTAACCGAAGAGTCTCAGGAAGCCAGAAATAAAGATTTTAAAAGTTATAGGGAGAATTTTGCCCGTAAATGCAGTCGAGAAAAAACAATGGAAGATATCTTTAATAGATTTCTCTTAAGTTCAGATCCGTTTATAACTAGCATGAACAATAGTTCTAAAAAGAAAAAAGAGCTAATGCCAAAATCTGCATTGGAGTTGCTTGTACTTCCCAGCAATCAAAATAGCAATGATGAAGATGGAGATGAAGATGGAGATGAAGATGAAGATGGAGATGAAGATTAAGATTATTGTAACGAATTAATTTATGATTATGAAATTGAATGTGAAGTAAATACTAACATTGAAGGTAATAATGATTATAATAAAATATTGTTGTTTTCAAAAAGAAAAAAAAATAGAATAACCGAATTTAATTAAATTTTTTTTAAATAGTGTGTTTATGGTTATTTATCAATAAAAAAACAATTAGATTTTCAAATGTTTCATTTTTGAGCAAAATTTTAAAATTTCGAGAAAAAAGGTATGATTTTAATTTAAAAATTTTCTAATAGAAATACATATAAAATATTTATTCCTTATTATTTTTAAAAATATTACTTATTTTTCTTAAAGTACATTTAGTATGCTTTAATTTGCAAATTAATTGAATAATTTATAGCGCACCGTTCCAAAGTTACAGCAAAAAATGTGAAAAAAGAGGATTTTTTACAGAACACAAAATGGCCCATAAAGGGTTAAAAAAATGTGTTTTTTCACTCTGTTTTTTTTTTAAATGTTGGTTTTTTATGTATTTATAAATATCCATTAATAAAAAATATTTTTTTTTTAAATTACGACTTCTATGAATTAATCGCCACTTTTCATGCATTTGGCCCCACTGTGCGTCGCATAGGACGGTTACTAAAGAATTCTTTTTTAAAGCTCATTTACTTCTTAATTTTTCCTTTTTATTGAAAAATTTAACAGACTCAAGGGAATCACGGGACTGCCCCAGTTGTGTCTCACCTAAAGATTCGTAAATGGTTAGTTTATGTGTCAATTGGTTAAAGTATTTTTAATTGTTAAATTGTCTCTATATGAAAAATTTTTTTTTTCAACGACTGGGAATTGAATCAGCAACCCTCTACACAGGCTATGACACGTAGTATTACCTCTAAACGAGATACACCACAGTCGGTACAACGATGAGTGTGGCCAACGACCATAGTATCTCAAGAATCTCATGCATCTCATTCTCCATTAACTGGACATTTCAAGAAGTTTTAGTTGGGGATGATGGGTTAAATTTTGTGGTTAAAAAAGAATGTTTAGCTTCTTGAAATGTCAGACAGAGCCAGTGAGAGAGCGGTTAATGGGAATTGAGAGCCTTAAATAGATCATGGATCAGATTATTTTTCACAATTTGTTAAATAAGTTTTGGGAATGTAGCACATTTAATTCCTTTAATGCAATTAATGTATATCCCGATAAAAAAAAATTAAAAAACTAAAAAATTTCTTTGATTTTTTTTAATTCTTGTTTAGTTTATATTTGTTACTATTGATATATTCTTATGTGTAAATTCATAAACGCCTTATAAAGTTATAGGAGGCTTACAAAACAAAATTTTCATACAAAATTTGTTTCATAAGCCTCCTATAATTTTAAAGAGCATTTATGAATTTACACATTAGTTTGCATATAAAAATAAGAAAATTGTATTGTATCTCTAATGCATATAAACGTAATATGTAACTGCATTGAAGGAAAAAAATTGTTTTTTTATTATTAGCTATAAAGAAGAAGTGGTATTTACCCATTTTTTTTATTTTTCCTATTTTTTTTAAGAAGCAAGACTCCGGAAATTCTTCCTATTAATTAACATGTTGTTTTCTTTGGAAAGGGGATAGAAGAGAGATGAAGGGGGATGAAAGATGAAGGGCTTTAAATATGGCAACACTGTCAATACGCTAGATGTTGAGTCTTATAACAGTTGTTGCGCGCCATCTGTTGGAGAGTTAGCGAATTTTGTTGAAGCTTTTTAGTTCATATCTCTATATTATTTTAGTTCGGTGAGGTTAACTGCTATGGGAACACCGAAGTAGGACGCTGTGATACGTATGAGGATAAAAGACTCATGCATATTATTTTACTAAATTCATGCTGCCGTTGCTGGGGATAAAACCGCAACCTAATGTGTAATAGTCCAACGCGCTAACCATTTCACCACAATGCCCACATTTTGTCAATTGTTTTAAAATTTTTATAGTATAGTAAATTTGTCAGTAAATTTTACGACATTATAAGTTATTTTTAATGCATTTGTTAGTTATTTTTCAAGAGTCAAAAATAAATACACTTTTAGTTATTTTAAAGGTAAATATCTTTGTTGCGTTTTTATCAATAGATTACACCGACAAACATTTTTGAGTGTATAGATATCATTGGAAATATTTTATATTATATTGTTAATAGTAACTCTCATGCAATAAAAAATATGAAGTGAAGACGTGGGACAAAAAATAATTAACAAATTTGATTTAAAACAAGGTGATTAAAATGAATGCGTGTAATAAATTAAATTTGTTCATACAATGTTTGAAATTCATCATTTAACATCAATATAAACCGCAGCATTGCAACTTCAATGATGCTAGTGATCAACATGATCAACTTTTTAAAATAAAACTCCAGCAGCGGTACTAGTCAGTTTGTTGTAATAAAAAAGCCGGCTTTTTGACGAAATTATGTATTGAATTTAAGATGTGTTTTGTTGTTTAACCCGCCAATGCTTTGAAATACTTAAAATTTTAAATATAAAATAAAAATCTTAAATAAAGTCGAGTTTTTTTAAGGAAAATGACACTAGCCTACAAGGCTTTATTATTAAAAACTTCTATTACACTATGTGACAGTCAAAATAGGGATGGGATGAAACCAACGGGAAATGTTATATCGGTCAAAAACAAGTTATACGTGTCCCGGCGTTTCGCTGGGTCACCCCTAGGAATCGAAATATATCTTTTTTTTGACATAACTCGAGAACCACTAGTCCGATTTTGCTCAAACAATTTTAAAAAAATTAAAAATTACAATTCCTTTAATCTGTTCATATAACGTTTTTCTATATACTCAACAGTTTTGCCGGTAAAAATAAATGTTTGTTACCGCTACCATAAAAATCAATAACCTTTTGTTTATTACTTTTTTTAATATTTTAGGCAAAAAATATTTTTTTCTTCATACATCTATTTTTACCGGCAAAACTGTTGAGTATATAGAAAAACGTTATATGAACAGATTAAAGGAATTGTAATTTTTAATTTTTTTAAAATTGTTTGAGCAAAATCGGACTAGTGGTTCTCGAGTTATGTCAAAAAAAAGACCAACAAAGGTCAAATCGATATATCTCGATTCCTAGGGGTGACCCAGCGAAATGCCGGGACACGTATAACTTCTTTTTTACCGATATAACTTTCCCCGGTAGTTTGAACCCTTCCCGATCACTGACCCCTACCATTTATCTCACAGTGTTATTAAAAACTTTTTAAACTGTTTTGGTCATCTAACTGCGAATCTGATGTGAGAAAATTCCCATTAAATCGTCTTTCGAATTTATGGGTCCTTCTTTTTCTAATCGAGGAAAAAATAAGCTTTTGGCTCAATATTGCATACTGTAAAACACATGGGGAAAATTTTTTATCCGAATTTGAACGCAATCTCAGAGGAATATTGTGGGACGTAGTCTAAAACTCACATTGTGAAAATTTGTGCCCAACTGCATCTTTACAATCACGGTTCCGTAATTTTGGAACAAAATAAGTTTGTTAAATAAGTTTTGGGACTTTAGCGCATTTAATTCCTTTAATGCAATTAATATTTCTCCCGATGAAAATGAATTTCAAATAAATGTACAAGCGTTTGTGCAAATTTAAATGTAACTGATTTTTATACAATAGAAAACATGATTTTCAAAACAACAGAGTAGTATTTTGAAAGATAACAAAGCAAAATGTGGTTAAATTTTTTGTTGTTTTATATTTGATATTTTAACCCCTCAATTCATAAATGCTTTTTAAAGTTAAAGCAGGTTTACAAAACGTCATTTTCATACAAAATTTGTTCAACAAACCTCCTATAATTTTAAAAAGCGTTTATGAATTTAGGGGTAAATTTTTAACAACGCTCCTTGGTGAGAACAAGAAATTTTCATTTCTATAAATTCTGAAAACGTCGTGCACTGGCGATTTCCTTCTCTAATTAAGTTTAGTATGCTGAATATGAAGACATTTTTTAAATCGGCCAAACAGTTTCCAGGCAGAAGTCTACGCAATTTAAATTTTTTTACAAAACCATAGAAATAAATCGGCTTTTTAAATTTTTTGGCTTATGTTTTTCTGAAAATATCACTATATTCTATACACTTTTTCATTTTTCAAAACCATTTTTCAAAACATTTTTTGCGCTCTAAACTAAGTGCCTTAGAAACATATATTTATAACTGATTGGTTGATCCCTCAAACGTTTTAAATCGCATCGTGGGCAATTTTTTTTGATAAAAGGAAACAATTAAAAAAGTTGAGTGCTAGGTTTTGCCCTGTATAGAGAATGTATCAACATTTCAATATTTTCTTGGTTTAAATAATCAATTGTTAGATCAGTAGGTACCCGCATTTCAGTATGTTCGTGATTCACTTAGTATGGTTCGACGATTTGGGTTACTTTTTCTTATTTTGCCTATGAAGTTCCCTGAGTATAAGAAAGATTTTAAAGTTAAGTACTTCACCGCAGAATTGAGGATAGCGCATTTTTCCTTGGTCAGGGGCTAAAAAATAAAAACTCATTAACCCATTAACCCATTAAAGACCAAAATGAAATCTGGCGGAGGGAATTCAATAAAAATATATTTATATAATAGGAAAAAACGTCAAATAGGAAATCAGAATTGAAAAAAATGTAAGATATCCTTGGAAATAGGCAAAGAGCACAAAGGGGAAAAGAGAAAAATAACGCCCTTTCATAAACTTGGTATCGCAAAACTGGAATCAATATATTTAATTAGTGCCTGAATAAATAATAAACACTCCTAAAAAATTTCAGAACATTTTATTAAAAATTTCAACAATTAAAATTTTTGCTTTATGAAAAATTTTGCAAAGATTTCTATTATTGAATTAATGTCAAATAAGGTAAATTTAAACGGCATTAAAATCTCTAGATAAGAAAAAACTTATCATTTTCTGGTATTTCGAATTTAGTAAAAACTGAGGTGTACTCATATGAGTACAGTGGGCGTAAATGGGTTAAGGCGATCTGTTGGAACTTTTCTGACTTCAAGTTCGTATTTAAGAGACCAAAGGTTTGTTCAAAAATCAAATTTTTCTGGAGTAATGTTATTAAATAAGTGTACCGTAAAGGGTTAAATCAGTTTCAAAAATATTTGTTACATCACATTCTTTTTTAATTTTTTTCACAAACTATGCTTAAAAATCAAGTTTTTTTTTGTGGTAAATGTTCTGCAGAGCGGTCCGACAAGAAAAAATGATAGATTCTCATTATTTATTAGCACTAGAGATATTACAAAGAGTGTATTTGGTACTTTAGAATATGTTAAATATTTACCAAACATTAATTTTCATCAGAGATGCCAACCGAAACGAATTAAGTTAAATTTTATGACATAATTTAAGT
This sequence comes from Leucophora obtusa, assembly GCA_949987735.1. Classification (NCBI taxonomy): domain Eukaryota; kingdom Metazoa; phylum Arthropoda; class Insecta; order Diptera; family Anthomyiidae; genus Leucophora; species Leucophora obtusa. The sequence goes on along the minus strand of OX465298.1, from coordinate 110,507,881 downwards.
GCCGTATATTGTTATGCTGTGCGAATTAGAGTTTATAAATAACCAAATAATCTTGCCACTAAAATGTAAATTAAAAAGTCGCCCCTTATACGTATCTTTTGCCAACCATGATGTTCATTCAAAAAAAGTTTTACTTTAAAAATAAAATAAATTAGGCATGATTTGCTCTCTAACCGTGCGCACTATCCACCCATATCTTCTATTTATTTCCCAGTTTTAGGGATATAAAATGACATTTAAAAAGAAAATTGTTAAAATTTGACAATTCGTGTTATAAATACTGGGAAATGGTAGATCTGGGTAGTCAACGTGTGAATTGCCCTCTAACATACATTAAATATTGATACTTTTCTGAATATACCGAATAGAATAGCTGAGAGAGGAAATATAATATGTTAATTGTCGAAAAATGTTAAACTTTGATTGATGTGCAGAGAGCTAAATCTAAAGCCATTTAAAAAAAATTCACATTCGGCCCACTATAAGTTCCAATTTATACACTCAGGGAATTATATAGGGGAAATCAACTGCAAATGATAGTTAAGATAACAGCATTATCAGTTGAAAAGTTGTACACTAAAATTTCATTCAACTCAACTGCTAGTTATTTTGAACTGTTGAACAGCAACTAACAATGTCGTGAAAACTACAAGTGCTGTTCAAACAACACGCATAAAAATAAAAACTAATGTAAACTGTGGAAACGACTACAAAAGCAGTTTAAACTACAGACGTTTCCAAGCAGTTTGAACTACAGACGTTTCCATGTCTGTTGTTTAAACTGTATGTTAAAATCGTAAATTATTTCCTTTAATGCAATTAAGTATGTATATCCCGATAAAAATAAATTTAAAAAACTAATACGCAAGTGCTTGTGCAAATTTAAATCTTACTGACACTTTAGAAAACATTGTTTTCTATTGTTGTTTATAAAGGGTTCTTCAACAGGGACGCTACAAAAGTAGAAAGACAGGGACAGCAAACGACGCCATATTTCTTGCCGCTCTTTTGACATTTCTCTTCAGTAAGGTTTGCCATTTCATGATGGAAAGATATACGAGCCAACAACGAGTCGAAATTATTAAAATTTACTACCGAAATTCGGAGTCAGTGGCCTCAACGTTAAGAGCGCTTCGTCCAATTTATGGTCGTCATAATGAATGGCTTCGTCAATAAACAAAATATGCATTATTGGTCAGACAGCAATCCACACGTACTCCATGAGTCATCATTGCATCCCGAAAAAATTACGGTTTGGTGCGGTTTATGGGTTGGCGGCTTCATTGGGCCGTACTTCTTCCGTGATGATCAAGACCGGCACGTTACTGTGAATGGGAATCTCTACCGTTCAATGGTAACCGAATATTTTTGGCCCCAATTGGATGATATGGACTTGGAGGACATGTGGTTCCAACAGGACGGCGCCACAAGCCACACAGCGAATCTCACAATCAATTTATTGCAAACCAAGTTTGTTATCTCACGAAATGGTCCAGTCGATTGGCCGCCTCGGTCGTGCGATTTGACGCCGTTGGACTGTTTCCTGTGAGGCTACGTCAAATCTATGGTCTATGCCAACAAGCCAGCGACGATTGATGAACTTCGTACCGATTTATGCTTGAAAACCGTCGAAAATTGGGTTCAGCGTCTGGACTTCTGCAAGCGTGCCCGTGGTGGCCATGCAAAAGAGATCGATTTCCATACATAATGGCATCGAACGTACTTTCACAGGAATAAAGAATTTCATTGATATCCAAAACCGTTTTTGTTTTATTTAAAAAAACTTTTGTAGCGCTCTTATTGAAGAACCCTTTACATGAATGATGTCACTACATTGCTAGATCTGTCAAAACAACAGAGTAGTATATTGGAAGATGACAAAGCAAGTTGTGGTAAATTTTTTGTTGTCGTTTTTGTTTTTTCTTTGATATTTTAAATGTTTAATAACGCTCCTAGACGAGAACAAGAAATTCTCATTGAGTTTGTAATTTAACTTAACAAATATTTCCAGAAATTCTAAAAACGTCATCCCCTGACGATTTCCTTAGGCTAGAATGAAATCCGAATTATTTTTCACAATTTTTAAAAATTAGTTAACCCACTAACGGGCGAGTCAGCTTGCAGGTGGGGTAAATTATATTAACCACAAATGCATGAATGAGAATTTTATAATAAGAAATTTAGCTATTTAGCTTAAAAAACATAATTTACAAAATTTTTTATGAAGAAATTTGTCGTGTACAGCGGGAAATCGTCTAAATTAAAATTTCGTAAAATTTCAATAAATAAGTATTTTGAAACAAACGCAATTTTCAAAAATCTGAAGAACGTATTTAGGTTGACTAAAAACCATTGATAATGACTAAAAAGTAATATTGACGCTTTAGCTTTTTAAAGAATTCTTTACTTTGGTCCCAGAAAACGCTGGATTTCATTGGGTATCTTTAAAGAACATCGTCTTAACTTGAAAATTAATAAAAGAATTTTTATGAAATTTGGCAGAAATCATATATTTAGTATTACAGTAGTTTTGATTTAACTGCCATTTTCTTAAGTGCACATTTGCTATAACTGTACAAAATTTTGGTTTCGTTTCTATTTTACAAAATTATGTACGCAATTGTCTTCTTTAAGTGCACTTTTGTACCTGCGCATTTAAGATAACTGCCTCATATTTTTGGTAGTTTTACATTATTTTCATAAAAAAGATCACCGTTAGCTGCCTCTTGTATTTTGCTTTGTTTTTCAATTCTAGGAAAAAACACATAAAATAAATGTGTTGTCAACTTTGTTTTTGACAAAAATATCCTACTTTAGTCGTTTTTTAACCATAAAAATCGCAATATCTGATGCAAAGCACAAAGTTGTCATCATTAGCTTCATTTGTTTTCAGTCTGTATTGGTAAACCTGCACCTGAAAAATTCTTGCAATCTAAGTCAAAATTACTGTAGTAGCAAAAGTTTCAAGGTTGAATAACATATGTCGATGCTGACAGGCGTTTCGCTCAAATTAACGAAAAATACAATTTCATTGCAAAAAAACTTAGGCTGGTTAAAGGGTTAAACCCGATTTTAAAGCTTTTACTTGTTTATTATGAATTTATGTGTGTAATTTTATAATCTTATAAAATTATATGAAATGAAACAATTAATTAAAACCATAATAAAACCATATTAATTTAAAAATAGTAATAATTTTTAAAAATACAATTTTACTATCAATTTTCTTTTAACGATTTTTTTAATTAATGATTTGTTAAAAAATCATCTATCAGGTGAGCCTGAGAGTTATTTGATATTATAACTAAATAGTTGTAAAAACCAACTACATACATAATTTGCTTTTTTTTTTGACTTGTACGTGAGATAAAGTTCAAATACTTTTATTCATGCACAAACTTTTTTCGTGAATACTGACATTGACAAGTAGCAAATAATGTTGTTGCTGTTGTTGTTGTTTGAAATTTTTGTTATTAGACTGTGGTTTCGACTGTATAAGATTGAAAAGAGTGGGATGTAACCTAATTTGCGATGAAGTCAATCAATAAATCGATTTTCCAATACAGAAATATTGAATTTACATTGGGTCTGTTTGTTTACATTTATATTTTTTTATCACACCCGAGTAAAAAAAAATAATCTCGCGCAATATCTAATTATATCCAATTTGATATTGTTTAAGATCTGCTGTAATATCTAGCTGATCCAATTAGATCTCAAAATTGGGTGTATCCAATCATATCGTATTAGATCCCATTGTATATATGGGGATAAACTAAGATCAAGTTATATCTCAAAATTGGGAGGTCCAGTGATATCTTTGGGGATAAACCTAGATCTATTTTGATCCGAAAATTGGCGGATCCAGCTATATATTTTCGGATATTTTTAGATCTAATTTGATCCGAAAAATGGCGGATCCATTTAGATCCAGCTATATATTTGGGGATAAACTTAGATCTAATTTGATCTCAATTTTGGCAGATCAAATTAGATCCCGCAATATATTTGTGGATAAACGTATATCTAATTTGATCCGAAAAATGGCAGATCGAATTAGATCCAGCTATATATTTGTGGATAAACTTAGATCTAATTTGATCCGAAAAAGTGGCAGATCGAATTAGATCCAGCAATATATTTAGGGATAAACTTGGATGTAAATTTATCCGAAAAATGCCAGATCGAATTAGATCCAGCAATATATATGTGGATAAACTTAGATCTAAATTGAACCGAAAAATGGCAGATCAAATTAGATCCAGCAATATATTTGGGGATAAACTTGGATCTAAATTTATCAGAAAAATGGCAGATCGTATTAGATCCAGCAATTTATTTAGGTATTAAAATGGCAGATAGAATTAGAAACAGCAATATATTTGGGGATTGACATCTAAAACTATCCATAAAAATGACAGATAAAATTAGATGCCGCATTATATTTGGTACTACGTAAGATCTCCATTTATTTGGGATTAAATAAGATCCCAGACATATATTGCCAACTGTTCAAAAAATAATACACTGGCAGAGCACTGATTTTATAAAAATTACAATATTTTGTTAAAATAAGGTTTAAGTCTCGAGTTCGATATGCATTTTTTTTACAAAATGAATTTCTTTTTATAAAATTAAAATTTTTTTTCTATAAATTTTTTTATAAAATTATATGTTTATTTTTTTATTAAATTGAAATCTTTGAATAAAATAATTTTATTTACACCCGACTAAAAAAGATGTTATATAATCATATATCACCATATATAAACCCATATATATGTTCATATCTAATTTGATCCGAATATTGGAATATATAATTATATCAAACAAGATAAGCATGTTATCTAACCTGATACAATTTGATCCGAAAAATGGGTCTATCTAATTGCATTAAATTATATATAAATACATATAATTTTATAAAAATTTTCAAATAAAATTTTAGTAAATATTGTTGAGATCACTTATTTTTAGGGATGTGCGATTAATCAAACTTCCTGATTAATCAAAATTCCGATTAATCAATTAATCGATTATTAAACAATTTTGATTAATCAAAAACATGATTAATTGATTAATCAGTTATTTCGATTATTCAGAATAATGATTAATTGATTAATCATGATTTTGATTAATCAAATTTATTAATAATTGAATAATGTCTGGTTTTGCTCCGTTGAAGACTCCTTTTAACTCCAGTTCAATACAGATACATGAAACTTAAGAATGGACATTGGTCAAGTGTGACCAGTGAGCGAATAGTCTCTCTGATTTTCTTTATTTGGAGATATATATAGCATCGCCACAAAAGAAAGACAGAATTGCTGTAATTGTTTTATTTTTAAGCATTTTTTCAATATTAATTAAAATTATTCAAGTTCTCATTAATCAAAATTGAAATTAATCGATTAGTCATAATTCTGATTAATCATATTTTCAATTAATCAATTAACTGATTAATCAATTAACTGATTAATCAAAGTTCTGATTAATCATACCGTTTGATTATTCGATTAATCGCACATCCCTACTTATTTTCATTCATATTAAATACTAATGGCCGACAGAACAGTTTGGCTAACAAAGTGGGTATTGGTCGATCTTTGGTATTGATGGAAATGAGGATTGAATGCAATTTAGGACGTTTTTAGGACGCAAATTGTCCTTAAACTTAGAATAACGCAATTTGTAACTGAATTTCAATAAAAAGCAAAATTCAAAACGAGAAAAAGTTGTTTAGAAAAATGTATGCTAATAAACTTGGAAATAGCTGACAAAGCAAATTTTCGGTTTAACTCAACTTTACAAAAATTTGTCGGAACAACTTTTTCTAGTTTAGAGTTTTGGTCTTTCTTATAAAATGTGTCTTTCTTATAAAATGTGTCTTTCTTATAAAATGTGTCTTTCTTATAAAATAAAAAAAAACTCTAAGTTTCCCAGTGTAAAAAATCATTACCAGATATGTGGTTATGTAATTACATACTTGGTAATGGTAACTATTTACTTTTGTTATTACATTTCTTATTACCTTTATATGGCGATGTCGCGAAAAATAATGAGTTGTCGTTACACACCAGCATACGAAAAATCAAAAAATATATCGTTACCTATGTGCTTACCAGTACTGACAAAAACAATGAATCTAAAAATAGATTTTCAAAAAAATAAATTATATAAAAAAAAAATATTTTTTATTGTATTTTTCTTTAAATAAAATTTGCTGGTATGGGAATCGAACCTGGGTATACAGATTGCCAGTCAACAGCTCTACCATCTGAGCTATATCGACATGTAATATTTAATTGATAAAAACATAATTGACCTGCTGCACACAAGTAAGCTTACTCGCCAACATACAAAAAATCAAAAAATATGTGGTTACATATATCCTTACCAGTGTTTAAAAAATATTGAGTCTAAAAATAGATTTCAAAAAATTTTCAAAAAAATCTAAAAAATTATTTTCTATTTGAAATTATAGTCATTACCAGTAACTCATTATTATATGTTTTAAAATAATGCAGAAGGTAAGTGGGTGTCATTACTGGTACTCCAAAAAATAATGATATGTCATTACCGTTTCAACACTGGGTTGTTTTCTTCATTGTTATAGTGCAATTAAACTTTATAAAATTTTGTATAATTACCCAGTCAGAAATCGCCAGTGGTACAAAAAATCAAGCACTGGCATACCACTGGGTAACCATGGTATTAAAAATAAATAACTGGCAGAACACTCATTTGGGACGCTTTGCCAGCGTTTGCGAAAAGCGTTTTACCAGTATTTTTTTTACAAAAATTTCGGTGGTTTATAAAAAAAACCACTGGCAAAGAATTGGCTTAGAGTGATATGCCAAGGTTTGCAACCAGTGGTTATCCAGTGCTACCTAGCCAATGCTACCAGGCGTACAAAAATCAATTCACTGGAAAACCAATGATTTTATAAAAATGCTGACGCTTCGTTAAAAAATGTTTGTAGTCGGAAGGTTCCGAGTTCAAATCCGGTTGCAAGCAAAAAAATTTTTTTGGATTTTTTTTAATTTAAAATTTTTTTTGTTTCATTAAATTAATTTTTTTGTTTGTGGGAAAGCTCCTTCAAGACCAACTTTCTTTTTGCCCTCCAAACACTGGCATACTAGTTACTAAAAATTGTTTGCCAGTACTAGCATTTTGGCACACCCACTAGTTGTCCAGCTATTATCACTCATTTATGTGTTTAGCCATTAAATATTATATGTCTCGTTAGCTCAGTGGGTAGAGCAATCGTCTGCCAATCTGACGGCCTGGGTTCAAATCACGGCAGGGTCATATGAACTTTTTTTTAATTTTATTTTGGAAAATATAATTCCAGACCACCTATTTATTGGTTTTGCCAGCGTTTTGACAACGTTTAAAAATTTTGTTCCTCCAGTGCTTTTCCGGCGCTTTTTGAACAGCCGGTCCTTTTGTCTAATGATGTTATCATTTTGGGAATGGGTTATATAAAGCCACGCATATAAACATTTATAATAATATCAAATCATATAAGATTATGTGAAAACTTTTTTAGTCGGGCATCTTTTTAACGCTCTACACCATTTCAATTGTATTAATTGTTTTTAAGATTTATTAATTGTATTTCAGAAATAAACAATTGAATTTCAGTTTTATCAATTGTATTTCAGAACTTATCAATTATTTTTCAGATTTATGAATTGTATTTCAGAACTCGTCAATTGAAGTTCAGTTTTATCAATTCTGTTTCAGAAATTATTAATTGTATTTCCGAAATTATCAAACTGTATTTCAGAAATTATCAATTGTATTTCAGAAATTATGAAATGTAATTTAGAAATTTTTCTCTATTAACTATGATAAACAATCAACAAGTTTTGAAATAGATTTGATTATTTCTGAAATACAATTAATAATTTCTGAAATACATTCCATAATTTCTGAAATACATTTAAAATTTGTGAAATGCAATTAATAGCTTCTGAAATACAGTTAATATTGTAGTTGAGTTACCATTTATGACCATATATTGTTTAAATGGCACCATATATGACAATATACTGTTTAAATGGCAGCATATATGGTATGTTCCCTATTAAAAAAAAAATAATATGGAGCTTTATATGGTAATATATAACTTAGAGTCATCCATGTACCATTTGATCCGAAAAATGGCCCGATAAAATTGTATCAGTTGTTTATCAGTTTTTAACTTATTGTATCAGTTTAGATCTGACCTGATTAAATTATGTGTTAATCAGATGAAATTGTATCTGATTTTTGACCTGATACAATTTTATTGGTTTATATCACATGGTATCAGTTTAGGTCCATATAGATATATTTGTATACAAAATTATATAGTTATATCCCAATTTTGACCTGATATCAGTTTAAAACTTTAATACAATTGTATAAGGTAAATGTCGGATACAATTATATTTTATTTATGTAAAATTGAACCAATTACGATCAAACCTGACACCATTACATATAAACCGATAAAATTGCATCAAATCAAAAATCGGATACAATTTCATCTGATTAACACATAATTTAATCAGGTCTGATCTAAACTGATACAATTAGATACAAATTTATAAACAATCGATAAAAATATATCGGGCCATTCTTCGGATGAAACTGTATATTTATACAGATATAACTTAATCACATAATGACTATATGTAACTATTTTTATTCGGGTTGTTTAAATGATACGATATATCAAAGTATATGGTACTATATATGGTAGCATATATTATCATATCTAGAACTGTATTAAAAATGTTGTTGAAATGGCACCATATATCATAATGTATGGTTTAAATGTCACTACATATGGTAATATATATTTTAAATGATACCATATATCAATATATATTGCACTATATATAGTAGCATATATTATTATATCTGAAACTGTATTAAAAATGTTGTTCATGAGGTCCCATATATGAGCATATATTGTTGAAATGGCACCATATATGATAATATATTGTTTAAATGGCACCATATATAGTAATATATTACTTAAATAACACCATGTATAAATATATATGGCACTATATATAGTATCATATATTATCATATCTGGAACTGTATTAAAAATTTTGATCATGAGGTACCATATATGGCCATATATTGTTTAAATGGCACCATATATAATAATATATGGTTTAAATGGTACCATATATGATAATATATGGTTTGAATGGCACCATATATTATAATATATGGTTTGAATATCACCGTATATGATAATATATTGCTTAAATAGCACCATATATAAATATATATCGCACTATATATAGTACCATATATTATCATATCTGGAACTGAATTAAAGATTTTGTTAATGAGGTACCATATATGACCATATATTGTTTAAATGGCACCATATATGATAATATCTAGTTTAACTGTCACCATATATAATTATATATTTATACCCTACACCAGTATGTGGTCAGGGTATTATAAGTTTGTGCTGATGTTTGTAACACCAAAAAATATTGGTCGTAGACCCACCTTATAGTATACCGATCGGTTCAGAATTTTTTTTTATTTCGATTTAACGATGTCCGTCTGTCCGTCCGTCCGTCCGTCCGTCTATCTGTCCATGCAATCTTGTGCGCACTCTACAGGTCGCAACTATTAAGATATTTTGATGAAATTTGGTACGCAGACCTATGTTGGCCCAAGGACGAACAAGTTTGATTTTTGTGAACATCGGTCCATGTTTAGACCTAGTGCCCATATAAGGGTCCTACCAAAATTATATTGTTTATACGCTGCAGGTCGTAAATATTAAGATATTTTGACGAAATTTGGTACACAGACCTATGTTAGCCCAATAACATAGCCTATTGATTTTGGTGAACATCGGTCCATGTTTAGACCTAGTGCCCATATAAGGGTCCTACCAAAATTATACTGTTTATACGCTGCAGGTCGTAAATATTAAGATATTTTGATGAAATTTGGTACACAGACCTATATTGGCCCAATAATGCAGCCTATTGATTTTGGTGAACATCGGTCCATGTTTAGACCTAGTGCCCATATAAGGGTCCTACCAAAATTATACTGTTTATACGCTGCAGGGCGTAAATATTAAGATATTTTGATGAAATTTGGTACACAGACCTACATTGGCCCAATAACGCAGCTTATTGATTTTGGAGAACATCGGTCCATGTTTAGACCTAGTGCCCATATAAGGGTCCTACCAAAATTATAATGTTTATACGCTGCAGGTCGCAAATATTAAGATATTTTGATGAAATTTAATACACAGACCTATATTGGCCCAATAACGCAGCCTATTGATTTTGGTGAACATCGGTCTATGTTTAGGCCTAGTGCCCATATAAGGGTCCTACCAAAATTATACTGTTTATACGCTGCAGGTCGTAAATATTAAGATATTTTGATGAAATTTGGTACATGGACCTATGTTGGCCCAAGGACGAAGCCTATTGATTTTGGTGAACATCGGTCCATGTTTAGAACTAGTGCCCATATAAGGGTCCCCCTAAAATTATATTGTTTATACGCTGCAGGTCGCAAATATTAAGATATTTTGATGAAATTTGGTACATAGACCTATGTTGGCCCAAGGACGAAGCCTATTGATTTTGGTGAACATCGGTCCATGTTTAGAACTAGTGCCCATATAAGGGTCCCCCCAAAATTGGCTTGGTTACAAACTGCAGGTCGCAAATATTAAGATATTTTAATGAAATTTGGTGCGCTGACTCACATTATAGAAAATTTTGACAAAAGCGCCATTTTAACCCATTCGAATTTCGGATCCAAACAATACACCAGACTGGTGTAGGGTATTGTATAGTCGGCATGCCCGACTTTAACCTTTTTACTCGTTTTTAAATGATACCATGTATAATTATATATTGCTAAAATGCCACCATATATATTAAGATATAGTTCTATATATAACTATATATGCAATAAGATCAACCATGTCATGAAATATATAATTATATATGCCATATCTAATATTATGAAGGTCGATATCTAATTAGATGAAATTATATATGGCATAATATAAAAACAAATTTTGTGAAAAAACGTCATATATAATTATATATGGATATACATAACGACATGTACAATTATATATTGTAATATATGCCATATATGATTATATATAATTTTTTTTACTCGGGCAGTCAAATAACTGTTGTATCAACTGATTTTCTATTATCGCAATGAAACCATTTGTAAAAATTCGGTTGTCGCCACACTCAAAATATTTTGTAGTTTAAATTAACTGAAAATGTAATTTAATAGTATATTTAGACTGGGCAAAAACTAGTAGTTTTTGGCCATTTTTAGTTTTTGAGCCGAAAACTACAAAATTACTTTAGTTTTCCCATACAATTTTCATACAAACTGAAAACCACATTCTACCTAGTTTTTGCCAAAAACCAAGTAAAAACATCTGAAATGTGCATTTTTGATACACCCGGTAGATAACTTTCGATTCACCCAGTTACAACGAATATAGAAGTAAAGCAAGTGTCAAAAAAATATTTTTTAGTTTTTTAAGAATATTTCTATTTTATTTTGAAATTGTGTGTTGTTATTAATTTTTAAATGCATTAATAATTTTTTTTCATTAGTTTAACAATAAAAACAGAAAGAAAAATGTGTAATAAAAAAGTGGTATGACAAAGAAAAACTAAATAACCAGTGTAAATGACTTGGTTTTTGTAATTTAGTTTTGTACAAAAACCAGCTGGTTTTTGCTTAGTCTAAATTCAGTATAAAATAAATGAAAAATCACTTGAAAACCGGTCTACTAACTTGTCATTTAAATCAAAAGAATTTTTCATTTATTTTTAAATGTTAATAAATTAACTACAAAATCCTTAAAAAATTAACATTTTTCAGTTATTTCTTTTTTTTAATTTAAAAAAAATTAACTACAAAATCCCTAAGAATAAATTATATTTAGGTTATTTCGCTTTTTGAATTGATCTACACGCAAAACATAAAAAGTGTATAATTGCCGAAGTACTTCGGTAAAATACAACTTCAAAAGTTTTTTGCTAAGTTACACAATTCTTTAATTAAAATATAATATTTTTTAAGATAAGTTACAAAAGAAAAAACTTAGGTAAGTTAACATATTTTGAAGTGCCTGAAAATGAAATAGCTCAAAAACTAAGGCAAGTTGTCAAAAACTAAAACTTGATAAATCTACACGTATTTTTTTTATTAACTTACAGAAAATACTTTTGAAGTTGTATTTTACCTAAGTACTTCGATAATTATACACTTTTTATTTTTTCCGTGAAGGAATCTAAAAAGGTTTCTTATTTTAACAAAACATTTTAAATGAAAATATTAACTGTAACAGAAAATCCGTATTAATATGTAGTTTATTTTTTAAATAAATGACAAAAAAAGTTGAAAAATATATTTCTTTTCTTTTTGACTGTATAATCATTTAAAAATAAATGTACGGAAAACTTTATAAATAAACTACAGTCAGTTACTGTAATAATGTTTTCAGTGCACGAATCTTCTCTGTATATGAAACTACATTAAGCACAAATTAGTAAATTGGTTAAAATTAATACATTTATTTAAAAATTTCATTTAATTTTTACGCACTTTCAATGTAAAATTACACATTATTTGTGCGCCAACTTAAACAAATTGTGCGAATTTTTTCGATTACATACATAGAGTAAATTTATCCAATTTATAGTGGGAGTATAGTTTCCTACTATAAGTTGGGTAGATTTTAACAGAATTTAATTAGAGTGCAGCATCAAAATTTCTGCAGGATGCCTCCAAATACCAAAAAAAAAACACACCAAATGTCACATTTTGGCCGTACTGTTCGATTGGACACTATAAAATTATTTCATCAGTATAAGTGAACAAAAATCATGGCCACAATAATATATTATAGAATATTTAATTCCTTTAATGCAATTAATGTATATCCCGATAAAATAAAATTAAAAAAACTAATATGGAAGTGCTTGTGCAAATTTAAATGTTACTGACACTTTAGAATGGATGTCACTAAATTGCTAGATCTGTAAAAACAACAGAGTAGTACATTGGAAGATGACAAAGCAAATTGTGGAAAATTATCTGTTGTTGTTTTTGTTTTCTCTTTGATATTTTAAATGTTTAACAACGCTCCTAGACGAGAACAAGAAATTCTCATTGAGTTTGTAATTGAACTTAACAAATATTTCCAGAAATTCTAAAAACGTTATCCCCTGACGATTTACTTAGGCAATAATGAAATCCGGATAGGGACATGCCTACAACGAATTATTTTTCACAATTTGTTAAATACGTTTGGGATTTTAGCATATTTAATTCCTTTAATGCAATTAATGTATATCCCGATAAAATAAAATTAAAAAAAATATATATATATATTTTATTATACATTTTTAAGCCACTGTGCCTTAATCGTTAACACTTTGCCAATATTCATCGTATTTAAAAACACAAAAAATATTTGTGTATAAAAAATTCAATCTCAATCAACCAGACTGTGTGTCTGATTGTCTTTTTGTCAGCATTTATGAGTTGCCCGAGGTTTTCAAGTGATTGTCAAGAGCAGAGTTTGAGTAGATTCGAGTTCAAATAAAAATAAAAAAACTACGATTAAGAAGCGGTGTTAGTTTTGATTCTATATAGTGGCCAGAATTTTTAAAAAATTGTCAGAATTTTCTTAATTCTCTACAATAGTAAATTAAAAGAACACTTGATCCGGTTTTTGAAGGTCATTTAGATTCTATGAATCTATTAAATACAAAAAATAAAAAATCAATTATTAGAAGTGAATACAAATTAAAAAAATCAAACTCATTTAAATAGATATTAAGAAAAACCTTTAATAATAAATTAATTTTTAATTTTATTATTTCCTTTCACTTTCAGATCAATAACAATCTGTGATATTCTAACTCAAAATATCAAGAGGAAAATATAAAATTATAAAAAAAAAATATTCATTCAAATCCATAATACTCGGTGTATTTTATTCATATCTTAATGATTTATGTTTAAATTGTATGTGAAAATGACTAATTTGTGGACAACAACACCGACAACAACATTGACATCAGTGATATTTTTTATAATTTTGGCAACAACCATATTGATCGCCCAAGTGCATTCAAATGATAATTTGCGTGTTGCATTCGAATGGAAAGAAATTGATTTTAAATATGCCAGTGCTGAGGAACGTTGGTCAGCAATTGAACGTTATGAATTCAAACCAAACAATGTCATACCATTTGGCATTGAAGTTTATCAATCAAGACTTTTTGTGACGTTGCCACGTTGGCGCGATGGTGTGCCGGCTTCATTGGCCTACCTTGATCTAAATGGTAAGTACACATAACTAACCACAAATATTTAATTGTTGTTTATTTTTTAACAATTCAAAATAATTTAACAACTTGATAATAATCGTTTAATGAATGAGTGTTAACGATCTATTCAAAATTAAATTGAATAAATATTATAATTATAGTATATGAACATTGAAATGTTTGACACACGTCAAACTTGAAAGTAAGAAATATAAATAAAATAAATAAAATTTTATGACAAATTTTTTTAAAAGGTTTATTAGGAAAAACAGAAAAAAATTATATGTATAATTTTTTATTTTAATAGGGGCTTTCGTATAAACTCATATTCTACTCGTAAACGGTGTGAACCTGGTATGTTAATGAGTTTAATATCAAACTGTATACATAAAAAATATGGCTTGTATTTACAAGGTTTACAAGAAATTTATGTGTTTAATGAGTTCCCCTTATGATCATCAGGGTAAGAAAGTTGATGCAATAAAATAATGAGGATATTGACAGTTCATGCTATTTGAAGTACTAAATTAGCATTTATCGTAAATTTGACAACTTTAATCCATAGATTAAACCAGAGCTCTGAAGAATTAATTCGTTTTTGAATGAATTCACTACCAATCGAATTCACTTTTCTTTTGAATTGCATGAATTCCTTTTCTTAAGTAATTCACTGAACGTATTCAACAAAAAACAAATTCAAAGAATTAATTCAATTGAGCAATTCCATTTTATTTCAACGAACATTTTTTCGGTAGTGTCCGATTTTGATAAAACTTGGTGAATGTGTGTAGTAGTGTATGTATGTTCACAAAACGATTTTTAATTTTTTTGTTTTCGAAAACTGTGGCAACCCTGCAGCTTTGAAATACTGAAAATTGCAGGGTAGGCACTACACTTAAAATTTCATAACTTTTGTTGTGAGCAAGATATTGAAAAAATTCTTTTTGCGTGGGATTAGTGAAGTTTTTAGGTTTAAGAAATTTATTATTATTTTTTTTTTTAAATTTTTAAAATTTAAAAAAAAAAAAAAAAAAAATTAAAATTTATTTTTTGAAAAAAACCCATTTTTTAAAATTTTTATATTTTTTGCACAAAATGCCACATATGTGTTCTAAACATCCTAAAAATTTCAGAGTGGAATGCCTCCTACTTTTTGAGATATATTAAAAAATGTAAAAATGTAAACAAAAATATAATTCATTTTTTGTAAAAAATTTTTCTTATAAAAATAGCCACATGTACGTTCTAAATACCATGAAAATTGCGGAATCTTTTCGAGATATGAGAAAAAATATAAAAGTATTTATAAGTATTTTATTATCGTAATAGGTTTTGGAGTTTCAACTGAATTTGAAAAGGTTTTGGCAGCTATTTCTGTTCTTTAAATAGGTACGAATGAATGGAGTTTTTGTGTTCCTTTAATTGCAACAGATTTTTTAAATCTAGTGTTTAGTTTTATTTCCTCTTCTTGATATTCATTTTTTGTGCAGAATGTTACATTGATATTAGGCAAACCCTTAGCGTATTCAAATAAATCTGTAGCATTTACAATTTGATTTTCTATTGTACGCTGAAGACTGGCAAGAGCTGCTGCTCTTTTTAGTGAACCTCCAACTCCATCACAAGGGCCTTTCCCATGTGATGTCGCAAAAAAGTGCCATTTAGCATCACAATCAAAATCGGTTTTATGGTATAGTAAATTTAAAAAATTTTTTCGATTTTTATACTGAGCTGCGCAACCGTCAGAAAAATATATTATTTTGTCAATGTTTTCATTAACATGTTCTTTTATAAATTGTACAAATTTCCTTTGAAATAAATGAACAGCGACTGTGTTGTGCTCCAAAATATCGGAAATGACAACAAAGCTTATGTGATCTATTTTTCCATCTGCATTTCGGAAATATGTCACAAAGGGGTGTATAGTGGCTTGAGAATTTGTCCAATGATAGCTCTGTATACAATCTTGGATAACAAATGTGTAATTTTCGGCAAAATCACAGATAGTCAAAAATTCTCCAATTTTTAAATTGGATTTTACCTTATCAAGAAACTTGTTCTGTTCTTTTGCCACAAAACTATGAAAAATTAATTTTATCATTTCTTCAGAAAGTTTGTCCACAAAGTCGTCAGATGGAGATGTTATGGTCTAAAGATTGGATCTGTCTACTTGAACCCATTGTTTGTATGTTATGTTTTCTGTGTTGTTAGTGGAATATGCGTTTTTAAGGGCATCTTTAAGGTAAGTATCCCCTGGACAAAGTGAACAATTTCCCATATAGCATTGTACAGTTGCTGGATTACAAATAGATTGAGCAATCCAATGCTTGTAAGTGGGAAAACCTATAACTTCCTCTTCAGCCAATTCCTTGATTTTCCCTCCAATAAACATAAGTTTGGAATTTTGGTGAATAGCACACACGCAAACTGTATGAGTGCCACTTCCCCCAATCAAAATACATTCTTGTGGTCTCAGCTCTGAAAATTTTGAAAATCCAATTTTTACTGTTGGATAAACTTCTTGAAAGGAATTATGCAATTCTTTCAGATTACAAAGCATCAATCTCTTCTGTTTTTTTTTTCTCCCCATTACAACTCTTAACAGACTTATAGTCTTTTTTCCCGGGCATAACGCGACTGTTTTTGTCGTTTCTATAAAAATCTTCAACTATAGATTTTGTCTCTGTCGAGAGGCCGGATCGTCTTTTTGGATGCGAAGAAAAAT
The DNA here is from genome assembly GCA_949987735.1 of Leucophora obtusa. Classification (NCBI taxonomy): domain Eukaryota; kingdom Metazoa; phylum Arthropoda; class Insecta; order Diptera; family Anthomyiidae; genus Leucophora; species Leucophora obtusa. The sequence continues at coordinate 110,490,781 of OX465298.1, read as the reverse complement.
AATAATCGTCATTTTGAATTAGTTTTTTAGCTTTACGAGTCATATAGTTTGTAGTTGAAAAGGTTTTTTCTATTTTACCAACACTCCAAGAATGTGGCAAAGATGTTAATATTTTAATTTGTCTATCTTTATCATCTTCAGAAGTATTGTAAATCTCATTTAAGTGGTTTAAAATATCTTCACCATCGCAGGATATATTTTCTAAACTAAAAAGGTTTTTCCTAAATATGGAATTTATATTGCCTAAAATTTCTTCCTGTTTATATTTAGAATAGTTATTTTTAAACTCAATGGGAGATTCATTTAGCGCTTCTAAGCACTTATTCAAATAAAAAAAAGCTGTGTTCTTGTTTTCATTGAAAGCCTTTTCGGTTGTTTCTTCCGAAAGTGAGCCAATATCACTTTCAGACAAACCTTTATCAGCATTGGCAACTTTTAAAGCTGATGTAGAAGTTCCTGCAACCGTGTCAATTTCAAAATCTTCGAAATTGTTTTCGTTTTTCTTTTTCTTTATCAATGACTTCGCTTGATCTAATAGAGCCATTCTACATGAAGCACAGATATATTGACCATGCAAATATTGTGGAAAACGCTCCCTAAGACTTTGCGAAACTTTACGAACACATTTTATTTTGTTTGTTTTATGCTTGAGTTTTGGAAAGGATTACAACAAACTTTTCCAAAAGGCATTTTAAGCAAATTAAAAATCTGTGAACAAATGTGTACTGCTTGAAATAAAATAGTTTTTGAAAATTATTATCAGAGAATAAAACTACTACGATGTTGACTTGTCAAAAATCTATAAACAATTAAAAAGCTACTCAACAACGCAAAGACATTAAAGAAATCTAAATCGTTTTCATCGTTTTGTTTTTGAAATAACGGAACTTCTTAAGCATCAGCAAAAACAATTTTCAATGAATACAAACAATGCTTCCAATGAATTGCATACAAGCAAACTTAACTTATTAACTCAGTGGCACGTAGCAACTAGTAAAAGAGAGTATTTCTTATAAACATACCAGTACATTTTTTAATATGTCTCAAAAAGTAGGAGGCATTCCACTCTGAAATTTTTAGGATGTTTAGAACACATATGTGGCATTTTGTGCAAAAAATATAAAAATTTTAAAAAATGGGTTTTTTTCAAAAAATAAATTTTAATTTTTTTTTTTTTTAAAAATTTTAAAAATTAAAAAAAAAAAAATAATAATAAATTTCTTAAACCTAAAAACTTCACTAATCCCACGCAAAAAGAATTTTTTCAATATCTTGCTCACAACAAAAGTTATGAAATTTTAAGTGTAGTGCCTACCCTGCAATTTTCAGTATTTCAAAGCTGCAGGGTTGCCATAGTTTTCGAAAACAAAAAAATTAAAAATCGTTTTGTGAACATACATACACTACTACACACACTCACGAAGTTTTATCAAAATCGGACACTACCGAAAAAATGTTCGTTGAAATAAAATGGAATTGCTCATTGCTACAGTTCTTTTTACTAAATCAAGTGAATTAATTACTTACTGAATTAATTCACCACTGAATTCATTTAATTTAATTTTCGTTCAGTGAATAAAAAAAAAAAAAAAATACGTTCACTGAATTGAAAAATAAAAAATTGCGTTCACTGAATTTAAAAACGAAAAATTACGTTCACTGACTTCAAAAGCTGTTTTCTGCCGTTCAGTACACAGTGGAGTGTTTTCAAAGTATTTTTTTCTGTTCGTTATACAAAATCGAAATACAGTGAATTAACTCAGTTGTTTTAATAAAAATAAATATAGCAATTGTATTAATTCATAACAAAAGAAATCGAACAAAAACAAATATGAATTAATTCCATTCAACATATGTGACAGCGCATAGAGAAAGGGACCTAAGGGTAAAAAAATCAATTTTTTTTTTTTGTGGACAACATCTGAGCATCGAGTGAGACCGATCCCATGCTCTCCTGACCTTAGGTCCCTTTCTATCCTTAGGTCCCTTTCTATTTTGCGCGTCACATATAGTCTTTTGTGAAATAATTCGATAAATTTTTAATTCAGAATTCAAAAACTGGACACTCAAAAAAGTTTATCGGTAGAATCTACTGAAAATTACAGTTAAAACAAAGGTATATACAGTTAAAAAGGCGGCAAAGGTATTTATTTACCTATAAAATAACTAAGAATTTTATTATTTTCAACTGTTGAAAAATAATTAATAACTAACAATGTCGTAAAATTAAGTGACAAATTTTTACTACAATAATTTTAAAACAACTGACAAAATGAGTAAAATCTATTGTTTTTTTACAGTTAATTCTTTTGGTATTATAAAAGTAATTTTAAATATAAAAGTATATTTTAAAATTTTGAAATAACTAACAAAAACAACGGTTTACTGTAAAAATACTGCTTTGGTAGTTGCTTAATATGATATTAAAAATAACTTATTTAAACAACCGTTATGAAATTACAGTAATTTTGATTACTTGTTTTCTTAAGTAATTGTCAAACAAGTTGTTTTGTTTGCCATAGAAAAACAACTGTAATTAATTACTGTTAAAAATTAACAGGTTAATTCTGATTTATTTTTGCTAGAAAATGCTTAATGAAAGGTTTTTATGTAAATTTTCATGTCAAATGGCACTTTTTTACATTTTAAAAATTTGCAGTCATTTTGGCCACATGTGCCTATAAGGGTTAATTTCTAATATTTTATTACTATATATAAAACTTGGTGCTAACAGAGTTATTTGGACAATTTTCACCAAATTCCGGAATAAACAACAATGTTTTGTTTTCAGGAAAAAAATAAAATTTTCAAAAATTTTACCTTTGACCTTGATAACGAAAGGGTTAACGTTGTCGAAGTTTTACAAAGTTTTCGGAAAACAATCTCTTGTATCAGAATTAAAGTGATTTTGTTACAGCTAGCTAAAAACATAAAAATAAATAATATTATCTAAATTATTCGCCAAAATTACAGTTTTCTCTAAAATTTTCAAATTTACGTTGATCAATATATTTATATTTTGTTGAACGAACTTTTAAAAAAATCAAAATTAGAGTTTTGCAAATTTATAAAAAAAATCCCATCGTTGGCGATACTTGGGACTAGGTTAGCATATGTCAAGAGAGACAAAAATTTATATATGAATCTTGGATCTTGGAAATGAAACTAGAGTATAACATTGGGAGTTTTTGAATAAAATATTTTATTTTTTACCATTTTCATAATGTATCTCATTTGAACCCCACAATGGTCTGGGGTAATTGCAATTACTTAAATATTATCCAACCGAATTTGAATTCTTATGCATTTCTAGAATTCAGTCTAGATTACGATTCTATTGACATTTTCCATTAAGGGGGGTAAAAACTGTAACAGCAGCATTTTAAAGAGCATATTTGAACGGTTGTCAAAAAATTTAAATAACTACGATATATTTTTATAAATTTAAAAATTCAAAAAAAGGCAAGAAAAAATACTTTTGCTCGGGGATATAAAATTTATTTGACCAAAATTCGGAAAAAGGGCAACCATAAGGACTTGAGGTTTTTGTTACCTACGAAAGAAAAAACCCGGATCGAAATCGGTTAACCCCCCTTGGCTGAACAGTGGTAGCCGATGTTGAACTCAGGGTTATGAGAAAACGCGATTAAAGTTTAAAATTAATTCTACGCTATGAAAATATCAAAATTTCTAAACTTAGATCTCGCAGTTTTGTACATGTGTATAAAATTTGGGACAAATCGGTTAAAGACTATTTTATATATTAACCCAAATAGTCTTAAAAACGATGGTAGAGAAGTTATTAGGCCTTTCATTTCTGTAAAAATGCTTTTATTTCGTACATTTGTTTTGTATTTGTTTCTTATTTTTTATACACATTTGCTTTTATAAAAAGCCATCAGTATCTGCCCCAGATGACGTCCCTTCGCCCACTATCGAGAAATAGTCATTGGCTTTTATTTAAAGACTCCATGCATTTCTTGCATCTTTGAATGTCGTTTGTAACTTTTTGTTATGCGATATAATAAATAAAATAATTAAATAAAAAATAAAATAATAAAAAAATTTAAATAAAGATGCAAAAAATTTTATACACAAATTTAATGCTTAGAATATTACTCGAGACTAAAACATGTTTTACAAAAAAAAATATAGAAATTTTGTTTCTCCAAAAACTCAGAGCATATAGGGGAGAGTATGCTCTATTCAAATAAAATATAAAAAAAAGAAATCGAAAACATTTTTTCTGTAGTCGATACCCTCCTTAACCTAGTGTCTACAAATGCAATAATATGTGTAATGAAATTTGAAATTGTATTTGCTGTTGTTGCTTTCTGTATTACTCATAAAAAAAGCCCGTATAAATAGTTCAAAATTATGCTAAAATAACAAGAAATAGTACCTGTATTTGCGCCAGAAGAATTTTCAATGAAGTTGAGAATTATGGTCTGCTAAATTTAGGTGAGCTAAATGTTACACACTGCTAACTACACAGACAATTCTAGTTAACTTAGCAAACAAATTTGAGCTAAATTCAACAGAAACATTACCTCATTTAACTGGAAATTTCTGCTAAAATGTCGCTTACAGTCTTGGTTTTTGGGCCCTACGGATCTGTTCCGAGACAGACCCATATTTATTTTTGGGAGTATAGGTGGCTTATAAAGATTGATAAGTTCATAGAATCGAATTTTTGTCCATTTTGCTTTATCTCGCTTAGTTTCCGAGATATAAGCCATTTTGTGGTTATGCAATAAAAAATTATGAAAATATAGCGCTATCTCTTTGTGATATTGATAACAGAGACACAAAAATATAAACTTTGGGAAATAATTGGGGTTTAAATTAGTAGAAAAATTTGTGAAATTCAGAAACATTAATTACTAAAAATTTGGATGCAAAGTTAGTTCAAATACGGGTGAAAGTAATTGTTATGCTAAATGGGATTTACAAAAATATATATATGACCATATACGTCCATGCATTGTTCAGTATAAGACCATTCCCAGCAAAAAATACTGCTTGCTTGTAAGCAGGTTCGTCAGGGAAAGAAAATAGTGTAGCGCTTGCATTATTGGTGATATAAGGCATAATTTTTGTTCGAGATAGCTCGCGTGAAAGCACTTGTTTCGATATCCCATATGCGCTTCTATCATAACTCCAAATAATGGCATGAAATCACAGCTTTTAGCAAGTAAATTCGGTTATCATTGTCATTCTTTCGTGCTTTGTTAGAGCGATAAAGTGTGGTAAACAAAACTCTATTGCCTTTTTCTAACACACTACTGCAAGCTATAAATCCTCAGAAGCAATAGACGAAGCAGAAAAGGAGCACTAACCATTTTTACCGATTCCGAATTTTTGCTGGGTTTGAACTTTGATAACAATTATCTCCGTTATATTGCAAAAAATGTTACAAAAATTGATTAATGAAACATAAGTCGAAATAACTAACGAAAGTTTTGTCAAAAATATTCCAGTGGATCTAGTCAAGATGGGTTAAGAAATACTGTGATGTTTTATCATTAGAATATCTTTTTGGAATCATCCGAATATTTTGTTTATGAATCAACTTTCGAAAAATCGTGTACGGCTACGGTTTAACACTCATGGTGTTCATAGCTAAAAATAAAATTTTGTATTTTAAAATAAATTGTATGCTAAAATCTTAAAAACAGCCCAATAAACATTTACCCTTAAAACTTAATTGAATTCGATTTTATAACAATAATTTTTTCAAATATTAGCCTTAGAGAATACTGTTGAGAAATAGTAGTTCTCGAACTGAGAACTATAGGATTCTCAATAAAAACGACTTGTTGATATCAAACTTTTTTTGTAAATATTTTTCGAATCAATTATTAGACTCGATATTACTACATAATTGATAATGATTTGAGAATTTTATCTTTCTCAAACTTGAAAACAGAAAATTTAAATCGAGGAATATTTTTGATAGAAAATATTATATTAAACACTTTGATAATGATTCAATATCAATAATAAATTTCAAAGCATATTTTTAACTAGAAACACATTTGAGTTTAGACTTGAGATTAATACAAAAATTTTAAGTTTTTAAAAATAATTCTAATATAGTTTAGTAATTTTTCACAAATGTTTTACATTTCATAGGTAATGGCTTGAAGTAAACGTTTGATATCAAATAGAGAATTTAAAATTTCTTTAAGGCTTGAATCGTAGTTTATTGGGAGACATTTTAAATTTTTGGCTTTAATTAACAGACTCCTACATACAATTTTAACCCTTAAATGCATGATCTATTCATTTTTAACAATTTTTTTAATATGTGATTTCTAAAGTCGTGTACATTTCAAGAAAAATGAAAAGGAAAAAAAAAATTTTTAAAAAGTGATTTTTATTAAAAAAATATGGTTTGTTGCCAAATAACTATCTATATTGCGATTATTTTAACGTATATGAAAAAAAGTAAAAAAAAAAACATAAACTATACCTACCTTTATTGTCGCCAAAATGAATTTTATTGCGAGAATAACACTTTAAAAATTAAAACAAAATTTTTTCAATATTACACATTTTGAAAAAACCCGTGTGTTAGATTTTTCACAAATATACAGAGCAAAACCAAGATTTTTTCTTATCTTTAAAAAATCTGCGCTAAACTATAAGAGCACTGTGTACACAAGGGGCCCCGCCACAATGTCCAAAAATGCAGTTTTCTTAGGGTTGCCAGACGGGCTTGATTTGGCTTGATTGTCAAGCTTTTTCTATGCGTGTCAAGAAAAAAGAAAAAATGTAATTTGTCAAGCTAAAACGGAATTTTAGAAATTTTTCCATCAAATTGATAAGAAAAATTAACCATTAGCAAAAAAAGAAAAAACTAATTGTTTTTAAATGTACCATGACTAATTTTTACAGATAAATGGCTGTTTCCATGGTACCCAGCAAAATATTGGTAATGACACCTCGATATATCATTACCTTTTGCATTATTTTATAATATAAAATAATGACTTCCTAATAACAGCCTATTGTATTCAATGTTTTTAAATATAAAATAATGACTTACGCGTAATAGTTTAAATAAGTACTTTTTACACAGCTAAATTTTATACATTTTTATTCATTATATGTAAATATGTTTTATGTTCATATTTTTATGACGAGTCATTAAATTACACACTAGAGGAAACCTAACTTTTTCTGAATATATTTCCTTAAGCTAATAGTATTTGCCTAACTCCTTATTTTTAAGAATCAAGTAAGCAGTCGGATAACTACTTATAATTCAACTTTTTGTAAGCATGTGTGTAACCACTTTTTATTCAAAATCTCATAACTACTTATTTCTCATTTTTTCGTAAGCGAGCAGGTAAGCGTGACTGCTTATAAAAACGACCATGCCAAACAAAAATAATGAGTTTAGACGCCAAAAAATAAGTTGTGAGGAGCTATGAATTTCTATTATATAACCACTTATTTGGTAATGAAAAATTTTGCTGGGTAGTAAAGCATAAAAAGTCTTTCATTGAATGAAAAGGAAACGTTTAAGTTAGAAGCTAACCAATTTTTATAAAATGCGGTAAAATACTTACAAAAAATATAGGATTTTGGAGAAAAATCTGTTTTTTTTAGCAAATTGCTGTTTTAAATATAAAAAACCCGTTGTTGTCAAGAAATAAGTAATTAAGCAGAGCTGTCATTTAAAAATATCAAATTCAAATAATACTGATATGTTGTATGCAGATTACTGCTGCCTTCGGGAAGTTTTTGAAGAATTGCCCAAAAGACATATCCATTGACAACATATGGGCACATTTCTTTAAAAAATGTGGTAGGTACAAAGAATGTAGAAAATCTGTATAAATTAATATCATTTAAATTTTCAAGTCAATTTTGCAATTTTTTTTGCTAATTTAACTGAATTTTAAATTGTCAAGAAAAATTAAGCCTTTTTTTTTTGAGTGTCAAGAAAAATCAAGCTTTTTCCTCTGAATGTCAAGCTTTTTGCTAATTTCGATCTGGCAAGCCTAAGTTTTGTGCATCAAGTGGGTTTTATTTTTTTTTAAAAACTGTTATGTACACTGTGCATTTAAGGCTTAATGTAAAATTAAAATTAATGTTTCTGCAAAAATTTCTGTTCATAATTCATTTATTTATTTAAGTTTTGTTTCTAAATTTAAATTTAAAAAAATATCTATATATACACCTTAATTTGGAAAAAGACAGGCAACCTTGATCTAAAAATGTTTTATTTGTAATAATACAAGTAACATTTTAAATTCTTTATAATTTTTCAGTCTTTTAATAAAAATTTCAATCGTATAAAAATAAATATTTAAAACCACACGAAATAAAAAATACTGACTAATGATTTAATTAATGGCAAATCTTTCAAAAACAATTTGTCATTTCATTGAATATTAATTAGATGATTGAAAAAACTTTATCCGAAAAGAAATTTAAACATATTTGCATTCATATATTTAATCTTTATTTTTCTAATTGTCCGTATTATTGAACTAAATAAATTTTTAATTTAAAGATCAATCACCTTTTTGCACAAAAGATGCCAAATTTGCCAATTTTTAAGTAATTTGTCTGACACGTTGACTTAATTTAAATATTTACGAGTATTTGTTTGCTAATTAATTGATTCAATATTATTTAATACGGTCGAATTTGCTAATTGTTAAAATAAACATTTTAAGTTTATTTGTACACAATTATATACTCTTATTATAAATATAATTTAAATGATTTTATGATCATAATACACAATTTCAACTGTGTACTTTTATTGTTAATGAATTTATCAAGTTTGGTTGTAATATTTAAACATTTCTAAAAGTTCAGGAAAAACCCCGAATTATGAATGTGTTATTTTTAAAAGATTTTGAAAAATTTAATCATCAATATTTAATCAGGTATCGTTTTTGTTGTTTTGTTTGTATGAAGTTCATGAACTGATGTCTTGATTTTTTCCATATCAATTTAATACAGCTGTGTAAATAAGAAGCTAAAAAGCATTAACCCTTTACAGTGTTGTCAATTTAGCATTTTTCGTGCTGGATTGTACACAGATCAATAAAGAGAAAAATTTTTAAAAAATAATTTTCAGCAATAAAGGTGCTTTCACAATGGAACACAGATTAAAATGTTAATTGTTCAAAATGCAGAGTAGAGTTACTTCAAAACTTATTTGACATTTTAGTACTTACTCTTTATTTTCGCGACTCTTTTGCCATAATTTTTATCGTTTTTAATTTAAATAATTTTAATAGTTTTAATACCGAAAACACCACGAATTTTATATTTATTTAATATACGCGTATTCTGTTATTATTTTTTAAAATTTTGTTGACACTTAGAGATATGAACAAATTAGTGATGTGTTTTTTTTTTGGTATATTTGTCATGTTAAACAGTTAACAGACCAATGTTAAATCCAGAGTTTTGCAAATCTGTAATCCAGAGTCAAGCAAGTTTTACTCTGGAGTGAAATAACAAGAGATAGCACAATACAAAAATTTGTTACTATGAAAGACAAAAAAACAAAATATGCTACAGATTGGAGTACTATCTCATTGTAAACGCGCCTTTAATGTTTTATAGTTTACTACACTGAGAGAATTATCACCATGATATTAATGAATTTTTGCATAAAGCCAATGAAGTTTCACTTGAACTCTTTCATTGAATTAATGGGCTTGTTCATAAAATATTGTGAAAAATTTCATTATTTATAATTTATTAAAAGTTTCATACACTTAATGAAAAAGTTTCATTAAAACTAGTTTCATAAAATATATGAAGCTTTTTCATCAAATTTAAGAAATTTTTGAATTACTTTGTGAATAAAACTTCTTTAGTTTACTGAGAAATTCCATTAAAACTCGTGCAGCAAAGGATTTTAAAAATAATTTTCATATTCTGAGGTTTGGGAATCCATTTGAGAATGGTATTACTCTTTCGTGGTTTTGTCATTTGTTTGGTATAAAATTAGACCTAACTGGTGCACTAACTTTTGGACGCTTGACCTCATTATAAAAAAAATTTTGAAGTGTAAATTTTACACGACCCTGCAATCTAAATCGAAGACCTCCAATAAAATCTACGATCGTCATTTTCTATTTTTGCGGTTTAATTTATTTTTACTGGTGTTTTTACTGGTGTTTTGACTTTAGAAGTCTATTTTATTAAGGATGTGGGATGCACTTGCAATTTTTAAACCAGTAATAAAAGTTTAAACCAGTGACCACTGTTGCCAACTTTTTTCCTAAAAATATTGCTAAATCAAACTAAAAATTCACTAGAAAATAGCTAAATTATAAAAAAACTTAAAAAATTTGGCGATAAATCGCTAAATTTCACGAACTTTTCAGGTTCTGCTGAAAAATTTCCCAAAAATAGCTATATTTTTCGAACTTTTTAAAATTTTCTTAAAAAATTATCGATATATCGCTGAATTTTTTGAGCTTTTTAAAATTTCCATAAAAATTTAGCGATAAATCGATGAATAATAATGACTCAAAAATTCAGCCAAAGAAATAAATGTAAAAAAATGCTAAGAAAACGTCAAGACTGACTTAAAAAAATCGCTAGTTTTCCCGCTAATAGCTAAATCATATTTTATCCCGCTAAACGAGTTTAAATATCGCTAGATTTGACGAGAAAATAGCCAAATTGGCAAAAGTGCCAGTGACGACCAAACAGTTGTTATAACGACGAAGATTAATCGGCTTTTGACACGTACACAACCCAAACGTCAACGAAACAAAAAACAGCGAGCGTAAAAATAAAAAAAGTTATTTAGTTGCTCGTCTGCATTCAACAAAGAAGGCCTTTGTCGCTTTGTTTGACAAAATAAGCACACAGATAATATTTTGCAACAACCAATGAAATTAAAATATATGTATATAACTTTATAAAATTTAAAAATCTCTGCATTATAATTGTTTGTATTAAAAACAATTACAACGCAGAGATTTTTCACTTTGTTGTATTTAATATGAATTAATATAAATTATTTTGATGTTTTTCTTTTTGTTTTTTTAATTTATTAATGTTTATAACATTATTTATCTAATCTTTTTACAAAATACATTATTCGCAAAGAACTCATGCACCTATTTTTTTAAAGAATATATTTTTTATTACCTATTAATTGCTTTTATATTTATTTATTTTTTCATTCGCTCATTACTAAAATTTAACACATAAGAACATAAATAGTAAAACAATCCAACAAACAAAATCAAGCGATTTTGTTCAGTGTAATAGCACCAATACATTCTCTTTTTTTTTTTTGTAACATAACTAATCCATTCTCATTTCTCTTTGTGGGCACCACTAGTTTAAATATAAATAATACAACATAATAGCCGCTTTTTCTAATCACTTAGATTTAATAAATTCAAAAAGTAGTTCTAAAAAAAGTGCTCAGCAGATGGGGTTAGATTCTCCCCATTTTACTTCAACTTTTAATTATATTTTATATAAAAAAGCGATAAACAGTGTGCCTTTTCAGTTTTATCACTTCAATTTATATTTTTACACAATCGAAAAATTCCATTGCAATATTTAATATTCACTAATTGGATTTAATTAAATTACTTACAGTAGAGTGAAAAATTGCCCTTTCTATTTCGGCTATTTCTCCATGTCCAAGATGGAAAATATGTATTTTTATCTAAACATATTTCACAAAAAAAATTTAATAAAAACCTTTTATTTGTTAGTTTTTAAATTATTTTGTTTCTCTTTTAATTTTCATTCGTATTTTTTTCTGACATTAAATTAATAGGCTGTTTCATATATTTGTGCTTTTATTGTGGATTTATTAAATCCAGCTTTTTTTCGGATTTAATAAATTCACTTTTTGTATGAAAAATTCTAAATCCAGGTGATTAAAAAAACGCTAAATATTACTTCACACAAAACATATTAGGGGCACGTTTATGAGTTTAACGTCAAAATCCATACATAAAAAATATGGTTTGTATTTACACAAGGTTTAAGCACCGTAAGTTGTTTCGATTTCACGTGAAAAAAAAACTGTTATACTCCATACCAAAAAAAAATAATTTTTCACGATAATCAGTTTCATGTGAAAAGTGTGTAGACTTTATTTTCACTCAAATTTAATGTACAAGACTATTATTTTTCTGGTGAAAAAGTGACATTTTAGGTACATTAGATATGGCATATCTCATTATGCACAGCATATATGGGTGATATCTAATTTTATAAAAGACAATATATAAAAATATATTGTTATATAAGGTACCACATAAGAGACATATAATTATAAAGGGTTCTTCAACAGGGACGCTACAAAAGTAGAAAGACAGGGACAGCAAACGACGCTATATTTCTTGCCGCTCTTTTGACATTTCTCTTCAGTAAGGTTTGCCATTTCATGATGGAAAGATATACGAGCCAACAACGAGTCGAAATTATTAAAATTTACTACCGACATTCGGAGTCAGTGGCCTCAACGTTAAGAGCGCTACGTCCAATTTATGGTCGTCAAAATGAATGGCTTCGTCAATAAACAAAATATGCGTTATTGGTCAGACAGCAATCCACACGTACTCCATGAGTCATCATTGCATCCCGAAAAAATTACGGTTTGGTGCGGTTTAAGGGCCGGTGGCGTCATTGGGCCGTACTTCTTCCGTGATGATCAAGACCGGCACGTTATTGTGAATGGGAATCGCTACCGTTCAATGATAACCGAATATTTTTAGCCCCAATTGGATGATATGGACATGGAGGACATGTGGTTCCAACAGGACGGCGCCATAAGCCACACAGCGAATGTCACAATCAATTTATTGCAAACCAAGTTTGGAGAACGTGTTATCTCACGAAATGGTCCAGTCGATTGGCCGCCTCGGTCGTGCGATTTGACGCCGTTTGACTATTTCCTGTGGGGCTACGTCAAATCTATGGTCTATGCCAACAAGCCAGCGACGATTGATGAACTTCGTACGAATATCGGCCGATTTATGCTTGAAAACCGTCGAAAATTGGGTTCAGCGTCTGGACTTCTGCAAGCGTGCCCGTGGTGGCCATGCAAAAGAGATCGATTTCCATACATAATGGCATCGAACGTACTTTTACAGGAATAAAGAATTTCATTGATATCCATAACCGTTTTTGTTTTATTTAAAAAAACTTTTGTAGCGCTCTTATTGAAGAACCCAATATATGGCTAATCATGACAACATATATATTCACATATTATAGGATAAACCAAGATATTACTATATATAAATTTTTTTGATCGGGTACTTCATTTTTCGAATTGACAAAAAAAGAGTAAAGCTAATATGCTATACACATATGGTTGCCAGATGCCAAAAGTCAAATAACTGGACAATGGAAAAAATTCACCTGGATTTTAAAAAAATAACTGGACAATTTAAAAATGCACTTATAGTTCAAAAAACTAAATTTTTATACCAAATACAATTAATATTGTCATTAATATGTATTTTTATTAATTCTAATTTAGTAAGATTGAGGTTAAGAAGAAGAATAAACCTTCCTCAAAAGGTATAAACACATTAAATTTGCAAATCAGACTAGATCTAGTTTCTGCCTTTTGATGGACAGGCTTCATCAGTGATCTTCCATTAAATTGTATTATTGTTTATATTTTTATTGTCAGATTGTCTCTATATGAATAAATTGAAGAGCCTTTTCAAAACAGGAATTTAAAAGTTTTTTTTAACAAATATTTCTGTTAATTCAACAGGATAGACTAAATAGAATTTAGCTTAAAAATTACAAAATTTTTTTTTGATATAACATTTTGTTTTTGCTACTTTTAGCCTACTAATATTGAGCAAAATATTATGCAGATTTTACAGTACAAGTTTTTATTTTCAATTAACTAAAAGTTAACTTATATATAACTAAAATTCTGTAAATCTAACAGTTTTATTTTAGCTGTTCTTATTTTACTAGTTTTTAGGAAAAAGATTCGCTAATTTAACAATTTCTTCTGCAACATCATTTTTAACTAATTTTTAGTTGCTTTTTCTGCTATTTTTACAGATTTGTTTCTATGAGTGTAGAAAACTTCGTAACATATAAATGTCCAGACTTCCAAATTAGTAGACAATTCTAAATAAGAAAAGAGAAAATAAACTGTGGCTTTTATATTAGGTTTGTACACTCACAATATATTTTCGATAACCGATTGAGGTTTATTTGAAAAGTAATAGGTAAAGTTTGTTTTCAATTGAAGAATCAATTAAAATACATTGAAACATATTGTTTAACATTTTTTTATCTATCAATAAAAAACAAACCACAAAAAAATATGTATCGTCTGTAGGAGTTGATATTTTCAGTCAAATGTTCTATTTTGAGTTTTCTATTTTTAGAAAAATAATTTAAATAATTTCGTTGTTTTCTGTTTTAAAACAAAAATCTCAAATATTTTCCGTTATTTTTTTTTGTTAAAATAGTTTGTTTATATACAAAATTATTTTAATTCAGATTACAAGAAATTTTTTACTCATATACACAAACATAGCCAATAAAAATTTGAAGGAGTGTGCTGTATGTTTAGTGTTTTGAAAATTGAAACAAAAAAAAACTTTCAAATATGAAAAAACAAACCACAAAATCGTTTTTTTTACGTTTTGTCAGTTAAAAATTGATGATTGTTTTAACAGACTGTTCAATTATTTTTATTTCTTTTATGGATTGTTTAAACAATGTTTGAAAATAGATAGCAAAATGGTTTGAATATAATGAAAAATCAGTAGTCCTTTTTTAATTGTGTTTTCAATTAATTTAATATGTATTTTAGGTTGTTTTCAGCGATAAAATATTGTGAGTGTATGATTACATTTCTAGTAAAACTAGTAAAAGAGAAAAAATATTGAAAAATTTGTCAAAATATTCAAAAGTAATCGAACAAAAAAAATTTAAAAATAGTAAACAAAAAAAATTTACGAAAATCGCAAAAAACCTCCTCGGAGTGCAAACTTTAATGCGAATTATAAGAGTTAATTAATTTAATAACGATTCACAAAATGTATTAAATTTTATAATTTTTTAAACAAAAAAACATATTACTAGTTTTAGCTGGAAGAAGTTTTTCAAGTAAAAAAGTTTTTACTATTTTTTTTGTACTCGAACGGATTTTTGAGTAAAACCAGTAAAAATGGTAAAGCTAGTAAAAAATAGCATGTAAACACACACACTTATTATAAAAACGTTTTTCTTAAAAAGCAAGGGGAACACAAAAAAATTACCCAAATTACTGAAAAAAATTAAAAGACGCAAAACTGTGTTCAGCGATGAGGCCCATTTTTGGCTAGCGGGTTTGTGAATAAACAAAATTTGCCGCATATGGTGAAACCAATCCACAACAGACCCTTCAGACTCCACTACATCTAGAAAAATTAACCGTTTGGTGCGGTTCACAAGCTAGTGGCATCATTGGACCTTATTTCTTCAAGTTATTTTTGAAGAAATAAGGTCCAATAATGCCACCAGCTTGAGAACCGCACCAAACGGTGCATTTTTCTAGATGTAATGGACGCGTTACGGTCAACGATCAATGATTTTTTGTTTGAAACTATGGATCACATGCTATGGATCAGCGAGCTGATTTTTACCAAAAAAAAATAGTAATCTCAGCAAGTTTGTAATTTTTAGCAAAAAAAATTGCTGAAAAATAGTACCCTTGAAATACATGACGTTTTACCAATTTTTCTACTAACTTATTTTTCGAGTGTACGTCCAGCAATGCTCGAAAAAGTGGCCCAAAATTGGGCGTTGAGAATGCACTTCGTCAAGAACATCCGCTGTGGCCATATGCCTGAAATCATTTTCAAATGATAATGCCATGTATTGATCTTTGGAATAAAAACAATGTTTTGATTAAAGTTTAAATTTTTTTATTTTTTACAATTTAAAGTTCTATCGGGCTTAAAAAAACACCCTTTATATGCAATCTTTTGGCGTCCTTTTGTTTTAGGTATGAAACGCAGATACAAAAATACGGATATATTTATTACAAGTCTTCGAAGAGTGTTTAATTATCATTTTCAGTGTGCGCCTACATCTAATGTCTAATCTGAGACATCTACATCTTGTCTGGCTGGTTGTTGTCCGCACTATAAATGTGTTTTTTTGGCAAAATAAATTAGTGAAACATAAGCTGAAAATTAGTTTATTGCTATAAAAATATAACTAAAAATACAATTTCGGAAAAAAAAGTTGCTGAAAATTGGTATACTTGATATACATGACGTTTTACTAATTTTTTTTCTAACTTATTTCATTTGTATCAATTGATTTCTTTAATGCTTATGGATTATAAATTCTATAAATACAATAAGATGTTCCACAAAATATATTTAGAAATTTAAACTTTTGTATAACGGGATCTGGGATAGAACCGGCGACCTCCTGTCTGTCAGCCCATTGCTTTTTCTCTCGGCTAAAAAATTTCAAATGTGAATTTTTTTAGGTTGAAAATTTAAATATTTTGTTTATAAATAAAATTATATCAACAAAAGAAATCAATTGCGTCATTTAATTTGAATCAATAAAAAAATTATTCAAAAAAACAATAATGTCTCTGTTGAGATTTGAACTCAGATTACTAAGACTATTAGGTTGTGTCTCTACCCCCTGCGCCACAGACACTTACATTTAGTTGTCTAACTTTGAATTTAAATATGCATTTGTATGAACCGAAAAAATATGATACATTTCAAAATTTTATTATATAAATTAAAATTTCTGTTCCTAATCTCAATATATTATTATTCCAAAATAATGGAAATTAATGGTTGATTGCACTGAAGTTGAAAAAAAAAATTTTAATTTCCCGTGTAAAAAAGATCAGATCTGGCCAGATCTCAGTAGATCTTACCAGATCTATTTAGATCTCAAAATTGGGGACAAATTTGAGATCTAATTAGATCTGATCAGATCTAGGCATATCTAGCCAGATCTTAGTAGATCTTACCAGATATAATTAGATCTCAAAATTGGGGACAAATTTGAGATCTGATCAGATCTAGGCATTTGTCCAGATCACTTTAGATTTGAACAGATTTGGCACTAGATCTGATCAGATCTTGCCATAAGGTATTATCACATATTCCATATCTGATCATATTTGATGAGATCTGGTACAGCATCTAATTAGATTCAATCATATCTATTTAGATCCAAAAAGATCTGATCAGATCTAAACTTTTTTACACGGGTTTTTAGAAAAAATAATATTTTGGGCAGAGTGATGGATTTTATTGAAACAGAATTGATACTAAATTTTTCCTGCCGATATTTTATTCAAATGACTAAATATTCCATAAATTGGTGGGTGTTGGTATTGCAGGTAATGCAGAAGTTAATATTTTTTAAATTTTTTTATATAAAATTTTTTTATTTCAATTAAAAATTTTAGTTGGGAATACTTTAATTAAAAACCAGTAAAAAAGTTAAAGTTGGGCATGCCGACTATATAGTACCATACACCAGTCTGGTTAAAAGCCAACTAATTGGCGGTGTGCCCCTCTCCAGAGAAAAGGTTGTTGTCTGTGAACGTATTCCTTAATTTGCAGAGCTTTAAAGAAAAAAAAAATGTTGGGATTCGAAATTCAAATGGGTTAAAATGGACTTGCGTCAAAAATTTCTACAAAATGATAAAAGAAGGGAAAATCGGACATATAGAAATATATATATGGGCAATAGGTCCAAATATGGACCGATCCTATCTAGAACCAATAGGCTCTGTCCTTGGGACCATGTGAGTCAGCGAACCAAATTTCATTGAAATAACTTCGTATTTGCGATCTGCAGCGCAATTTTGGGGGAACCTTATATGGGCACTAGATCTAAACATGGATCGATTTTTACCAAAATCAATAGGCTTCATCCTTGGGCCTACATAGGTCGGTATACCAAATTTCTACTGGGTTTATCGAAAAACTTCGATGTCCGTCTGTCCGTCCGTCCCTCCGTCTGTCTGTCCATGCATTCTTGTGTGCACTCTACAGGTCGCAAATATTAACATATTTTGATGAAATTTGGTGCACCGACTTATGTCGGCCCAAGGACGACGCCTATTGATTTTGGTTAAAATCGGTCCATGTTTAGACCTAGTGCCCATATTAGGGTCGCCCCAAAATTATATTGTTTGTACGCTGCAGTCGCAAATATTAAGATATTTTGATGAAATTTGGTACACCCACCTATGTCGGCCCAAGGACAAAGCCTATTGATTTTGGTTAACACCGGTCCATGTTTACACCTAGTGCCCATATAAGAGTCCCCCAAAATTGGCTTGGTTACACGCTGCAGGTCGCAAATATTAAGACATTTTAATGAAATTTGGTTTGCTGACACACATGGTCCCGAGAACCAAACCAATAGATTCTAGATAGAATCGGTCCATATTTGAAGCTATCGCCCATATGGGCTATATTTACGATTTTCTATTTTATAATTTTGTAGAAAATTTTGACACAAGTCCCATTTTAACCCATTCGAATTTCGGATCCAAACATTAGTTGGCTCTTAACCAGGGTATTGTATAGTCGGCATGCCCGACTTTAACCTTTTTACTCGTTTTAATTTATTAAAATTAACAATTTTATGTATTTTTGCATCTATTACACAATTATTTATGAAAGAGAGACATCGCCATTCTCTTCTTGTGAAGTTTCGAAAGAATACATTAAAAATTTGTGATGTACATTGAAAGGACAGTAAGTTACTAGCAAACTACTATATTGGTTATTAAATATACTGGGATAATAACAAAAAAATAAAATACCACGCCTGCGCCAACGTTGGGAAATAACTACGGCCAAGCCTTTATTGGTGTTATCATTTCGACAACATGCCAGTACAGTGAAAGTTGAAAATTCGACGCATTACCAGTACATGTACTACCGTCTCCAGTACCGGGCCGACATTGTGCCGTTTGTATTTTTCTACCTGGGTGGTCTCTTCTTTCACGGGTATATCGATTTTGAAAATTTAAAGTGATTTTTAACAGTTTTAGTAAACGTGGTCTCTTCTTTCAGGGGTATATCGTTTTTTTAAAGTGTGAGAATGATCGTTGCACTGTGTAATAGGAGACTTAGGTTTCGGCGTGACCGTTTCACGTCGTCTTCCGACATTTTAAGTATTTCCATTCGCAAGATAATTGGCTTCATTGACAACTTGAAACTTTAGTGGAGCTCTAGGAAAAACAAAAGGCCGACTGGTCGCTTTGTGTAATTTGATTTAATAGGCGTGTTCGTTTATTTACTACAGGTTACTACTTTTACTACAGCTGGAAAAATTCAATACAAAAAGTAAACAAAACTTTCCAATTGTAGTAAAAGGAGTAAGAATTTCGAGTAAATGAACATACTGAATGTAATCTATATATTGTATATTCTAGTTGTCTAAAACTTAAACACAACATTTTTTTTAATTTCTCCCTTATATTTTATTACAGATAATTCTACAAGATCTCCGGCTTTAACTCCATATCCAAGTTGGGAGGCTCATAACCTCAATGAGATGAGTCCCGAATTAGTTTCGCCATTCCGTATGCGTGCAGATCGTTGTGGACGATTATGGGTATTGGATTCTCGTATTTCAGGAGTTTTGGAGGAAACAATGCTCTATGGTCCTGCTCAGTTATTAATTTATGATTTACATAACGATAATCTCATGAGACGTCATATTTTCCCAGCTCAACAAGTTAAAGATAATTCATTCTTTGCCAATTTAGCCGTTGAAGATGGTGATTGTGAGAATACATTTGCTTATGCAGGAGATTTGGGTAGCCCCGGTTTAGTGGTGTATTCTTGGAAACAAGAAGAATCTTGGAGAATACAACATAATTTCTTTCATCCTGATCCTTTGGCTGGGAACTATAGCATAGGTGGACGTGATTTTCAATGGGATGATGGTCTCTATGGTTTGGCATTGAGTAAAGTGCAAACTGATGGGTTTTCCACTTTATACTTCCATCCATTAAGTTCCACTATGGAATTTGCTGTTAACACTTCAGTTTTGCGCAATAAAACACTGGCTACGGAGGGAAAAATATATAAAGAATTTAAAATTTTAGGCTCAAGAGGACCTAATGCTCAAGCCGGTGCATCATTTCTAGATCAGCTCACAGGTGTTCTATTCTATGCTTTGCCCAATTTAAATGCTGTAGCATGTTGGAAAATTTCAAATCGTGCCTACACAATCAAGTCCCAGGGACGTGTTTATATGAATCCCATTGAAATGGTATTTCCCAGCGATGTTAAAGTTGATGATCAAGATCGTTTATGGGTCCTATCGAATCGTTTGCAAGAATATCTGTACGGTGAACTATTTCCGAACTCTATAAATTTTAGAATTTTAACAGCTCACGTTAAAGATGCTATCGAAAATACGGCATGCGATATTAAATCCAAACCATTGCCAGAAATTATTAATAAATTGGGTGACATATTAAATACTGTTGCCAACAATAGCAACAACAACAAATCATCAACATCAGGCGGATCCGAGAAGATCTTAGGAAATATGGTGGTTCTGACAACAGCTCTATTTATGTGGTTACTTAGGTGATATGTTAATAAATGTTTTGGAATTTCTTTAACATTTTCTGAATTTAGTTATTAAGGCCATATTTAATTTAGTTTTTTTTATTTTGTGCATAGAATTTGTTGTAAATTTATTAAAAAAAAAAATATTAATTGATTTTAAAAAATTACCTCAGTATATAAAATAAGTATATAATTGATCATATTAAAAAAAATAAACAATAAATTAAGTTATAATTAATTATAAAAAACATTAATTAAATTTTTAAATTTACTTGATCTGCCTGGTCTGCCTCCACCCAAATTGCATTAAAATATTGGCCCATCAATTATTTTATTAAATACGATTGCGGCAACAAAAGAGAACATATTTTATTGAAACGGCTACCAATGATCCCAAGTGACTCTACAAGGCCTGTCCATAAAAGTAGATTTAGAGAATGTATGCTTTTCCTATGCACAATTATATGTTGCCTGTTATCGTATTGGTAAACCAAATAAATGATTTATTTATGCGAAAAATGAAGCCACTAAAAATAGTGTTAAAAGTATTAACTATTTTTATTTTATATTAACGACAAATATCGTGTTTTAGTTTTATCAAAATATTTCCTTTTTAAGCAAAAATAAATTATATTTCAATCTTAAAAGCACGCTAACGGCACACATTGGGTTGATCGATCAGTATTAAAACTGGGGATTACATCAAAGCTTGAAGTTAGTTAAACAGTATAAAATACTGGGTTACCGTGTATTGTTTGATACAATTAATAAAATGGGTTTGGATGTGATCTCCAGCGGCGAACCCACACACTGGCCATCAGATCGAAATAAAATACCGGATCTCATTGATTTTGGAGTAACTAAAAATATAGCAAGAAATTTGGTGCACTTAGAATCCTCATTAGAACTCTCTTCTGATCATACACCCACTATTGTTTCCCTTATAAACCCTCGAATTGTATCTCCAACCGGTGACTTAGCACTTACAGGCAAAGGAACAAATTGGCTAAAATATAAAAAATTTATCAGTACTCATTGCTCGGAAAATATATTGCTAAGAACAACAGAGGACATTGATCTCTCACTTAGGAATTTTGAATCCTATCTTAAACTTGCTGCATGACTTGCTACCAAACCCCCCCGACAATCCAGACAAAATCCAATTTTTTCAGTTGATATTGAGCGACTCTTAAATGAGAAAAGAAGAGCTCGTAGAGAGTGGCAGCTTCACAGATCTCCTGCACTTAAGGCTCGATTTAAAGAATGCTCAAACAAGTTACGCAAATTACTTGAATTACAAAGAAATAACTCACTGAATGATTTTTTGGAAAATCTGGAGGCTACGCAAGAACGGACTATTCATTATGGCGTGCTACAAAGAATCTAAAAAGACCTGTTATATGTAAACCTCTAAAGCGTAAATCTGACGGAAGCTGGGCTAAAAATGATACAGAGAAAGGCGAGTTGTTTGCAGAACATTTAAAATCTGTATTTATGCCAAACGATCCAAACACAATAGTTGAGTTACCACCAATTTTGCAACGGCACGTAGAGGTACCCATTCGCTTTGAGTTGCGAGAGGTCGAAAATATATATATATATATATTTAATCCTTTAATTCCCAGTGGAACATAGGGTCGCAACAAATGTTCTCCATTGTATTCTATCGGTAGACATCATTTTCATCTCACTCCAGGACACACCATGCGCATGCAACTCGTTCTCTATTTGGCGTCTCCAAGTGTTCGCAGGTCTGCCAGGTCTCCTGGATCCTTGGGGGTTATATTCAACGGACTGTCGAGTTAAATCATCCGCTGGCTTTCTCATTGTGTGCCCTAGCCAACTAAATTTACGTAATCGGATATTCATACTTAAAGGAATTTGATTGGTTAAGTTCCACAAATCCCGATTTGATATCGTGGCAGGCCAGAATATCCTATGTATACGCCTGAGGCAGCGGTTTACAAAAGCTTGCATACAACTCATTTCACGACTCGAAATATTCTAGGTTTCACAGCCATACAGAAGCACAGATTTCACGTTGCTATCAAAAACCTTGATCTTGGTGTGATTGGAGACATTTTGCGATCTCCAGAATTTATTAAGCATGCCGTATGCTTGCTTTGCCTTGCACAGTCTATTCTGTATATCTTCTTTGCTGCCCCCTCTTTTAGAAATTATACTCCCCAGATAACAGAAGATTTCAACATCATCAATGGGTTGGCCCGAAAGCTGGAAGTTCGTGTCGCATGAAGAATTCATGCGCATTGATTTAGTTTTGTTGATGTTAATTTGTAAGCCCGCTTTGGCCGCACGTTTAGCAAAGTCTTGAATCTTGGTTTGCATGCTAGAGAAGCGGTGGGATAGAAGACAGACGTCATCTGCATAATCAATATCATCTAACCTATCATGAAGGCCCCACGAAATACCATGATGCATATCCATACAGTGGTTCATAACTACGTCAAGTACTATATTAAACAGTAGTGGAGACAAAACACAGCCTTGACGAACACCTACGTTTACTCTGATGGGTTTGCTTGCTGAACCCTCATGGAGTATGGAACAAAATGCGTTGTTGTATAGCTCCTTAATGAGATTAATTATCTTCCCGGGAACTCCCTTGCATCTTAGAGCTTCCCATATCGCATTGTGTTGTAAAGTGTCAAATGCACGTTTGAAGTCAACGAACACTAAGTAAAGGGGTGAGCGCCATTCAACCGACTGTTCCACAATTATCCTCAAGCTGTTGATGTGGTCAATGCATGACCTGTTTGGTCTAAAGCCTGCTTGTTCTCGTCTAAGCTGTGGTTCGATAATGGATGAAATGCGATTGTGCAGGATGTGGGCTATGATTTTGTTCACGATATTTAAAAGAGTAATACCCCTCCAGTTGGAGCAATCTTGCAAGTTTCCTTTTTTTTGGAAGTTTAATTATAAGGCCTTCCTTAAAATCATCAGGAATTTTCTCGTTTAACCAAAAATTTTAAATTAAGGGTTCCAGTAACGTCGCTGTTTGGTTGCTGTCTATTTTCAGAATCTCGGGAGGTATTCCATCAGGGCCTGCAGATTTACCGGACTTCAGACGTTTAATTGCAGCCGTTATTTCCTCGGATGAGGGTGTTGCGATGTTTATATCGTTTCGTACGTTATTTATATGATGCATTGGCTCGCAATCACATATTCTTGTAGTAGATTCAGTCGGATTGACCGACAACAGCTCAGTGTAATAATTCTCCCACAACTCCAACTGTTGATCTTTGGCATAGATCAATTCGCCCTGATCATTCCTCAGGAGTTTAATATTGTGGTGGCTATGACCGGAAATCTCCTTCGTGATACGGTACAGGTCCTTGGATCGACCTGTTTCACTGGCTATTTGTGCATCTTTGGCTAAATTATCAGCCCACTTTCGCTTATCCTCCCTTGCACTACGTTTACGTCGAAAATGCTATCTCAGAATTAAACCCAAAAAAAGCTTTTGGTACCGATAAAATAAGTAATAAAATGATCTTGGAGTTATCCCAGATAGCTGTAAGAATAATACTTTTTATTTTTAATGCAATATTACGCCTTGAATATTATCCACCAGTATGGAAGGTCTCCCTCATTAAAATGATACCCAAGCCAGGAAAAGATCTCACTAAAGTTAAATCTTATAGGCCTATAAGTCTTTTATCTAATTTATCAAAACTCTTCGAGAAACTATTGGCAAACAGAATAACGATAACTGTAACTCAACATAACCTAATTCCTGCTCATCAGTTCGGTTTTCGTAAAAAGCATGGCACCATTGAGCAAGTTCACAGACTTGTTAGTGAAATACGAAAGGCCTTTGAGGATAAGAATTACTGTTCTGCACTCTTTATTGACGTATCGCAAGCCTTTGATAAAGTTTGGCACGAAGGTTTGTTATTTAAAATTAAAAATATACTGCCACGTAACACACATAATATACTCGAAAGCTATATAAGCAATCGTAAATTTGTTGTCAAGGAAAGTGATTTCTTCAGCTCTCCTCAAGATATTCGGGCCGGTGTCCCTCACGGTAGCATTTTAGGCCCACTCTTGTATCTTTTGTATACTTCTGACATGCCAACTGATAGTAATACTCATACGTCTACATTTGCTGATGATACGGCTATCTTGAGTTGTCACAAAAACCCATATGAAGCCTCTCGAATATTGCAGGAACACGTATTTGAACTGGAATCGTGGCTGAAAAAGTGGAAGATAAAGGTGAATGAACAGAAATGTATTCATTTGACTTTTACTTTAAGAAAAGAAACATGCTCTTTTATCAAAATTAATAATCACAAAGTGCCCCAACACTCAAATGTTAAATATCTTGGTATACATCTTGATCGTCGTCTCACGTGGAAGAACCATATCGACGCCAAAATAACACAAATAAAACTTAAAGCAATAGAACTTAATTGGCTAATTGGAAGAAATTCTAGACTTGGCCTTGATTGCAAGTTGTTGTTGTATAATTCGATTTTGAAACCTATATGGTGCTACGGCATCCAAATCTGGGGCACTGCGTCTGCATCAAATGTTCAAAAAATTCAAAGGAAGCAGAACAATATTTTGCGAACCATTGTCTGCGCACCATGGTATATAAGAAATGCGAACATACACTCAGATTTGAATGTTCCCACCGTTAATGATGAAATCGCAAGATACACCTTAAACTACTTAAAGAGGCTGCAACTGCACCCAAATTCATTGGCTCGTAAACTGCTTGAGGATCAAGGACACCGACGCCTCCTAAGAAGGACCACCGCTGATTTGGCTCTATAGAATAAATGTATATTGTTTATAACAAAATGTTGGTTTTTGATTTCTATTTAAAAAATTAAAAATTAGTTTTTTCGACCTTTTTAAAATTAAACTTCTAATTTATCGTTTTTAACTTTTTCTATACATTTACTTTGCATCAAATTGAAAAAATATTTAATGTTTAAAATTAAAATTTTGTCTGGCACTGGCTGGGCTTAATATTTTAGCTTTATTACATAAGATTTGATAAACTTATTGTTAGTTCACTGTTGTGAAGATTCAATAAATAAAATTATGAAAAAAAAAAAAAAATTTACCATCAACTGCTGTCTATGATATTTACTTTTTTCGCTATACTCTCTTAAAGTTGAATAATTTTTGTTAGTTTAGCGCGTAGTGCCAAAAAGTGATAAACAAGATTTTTCAAGTGCATTTTTTTTTGTTTTTTCTAAAACTATAACTTTTTTAAAACTGTTGATATCATCAGAATCTGTTTTCTAAATATTAGGAAGAAAAATTGGCAAAAGTTTACCCTCTTGAATTAAAAAAGGATATTTTATTCTATTTGAGGTTAAGAGGGCCGGGACCCATAAAAAGGTACGCCTAGTAGCATAT
Source organism: Leucophora obtusa (assembly GCA_949987735.1). Lineage (NCBI taxonomy): Eukaryota > Metazoa > Arthropoda > Insecta > Diptera > Anthomyiidae > Leucophora > Leucophora obtusa. The sequence continues at coordinate 110,464,817 of OX465298.1, read as the reverse complement.
AGGTATGGGTACTTAAATGAAAGGAAAATCAGGATTTCAAAAAGTGCATTTCGTTTTATAATTTATGGTATGTGCGCTCTCTAGACCCATTTTAAGCATATTTTAGAAACAAAAATGGCGATGGAGTCGAAAAAGGGACGAAATAAGGTAATTTTCGAAAATAAAAAGGAAATATCTAGAATTAAATAAGACAATTTTTTCTGTTTGGGGTTAAAGGGACCGAGGTCATATAAACTGTGGCGCCTAGTAACTTATAAGTATGAGTATTTAAATGAAAGGGCATTTTTTCGGGATTTGAAAAATTCATTTTGTTTATAATTTATTTTAGATACAAAAATAGGGATGGTTCGAAAAATTTAACGAAGGATATTGAGAGCTTTTTGAATACGCAACCTCTTTGAAATTTTCTGTTTGTTTTCATAAAATTTACTTATTTTTTTCATAACAATCGCCGAAAAAGTTGTGTAAAACTACGCCTTTATAAATTTCTATTTTCACAAGTAAAAAAAAAATATGAGGCAATATCAAATTGTATTATATTCTATATAAATTAGATTTACGACGGGATGCAATTTGATCCGAAAAATGAGATCATATAATTCTATCTAAAATACATTGAATTACAATACAATGAAATACAAGTGTATCGAATTAGAACTGATTCGATGCGATTGTATACAATATTGTACAATTTGATGTATTTAGATTGCCGAAGAAAAAACGGTACTTTTACTTTTTTTGAGGCTAAAAAATCAATTTTTGATATTGTCTTCATTATAAAACATATTTTGAATGATATTACGAAGTACATTTTATTATTCTCAGTACGTTACTATTACAAAAATAGTATTTTTTAAGGTATGACATTTACTGTTGTTTACACATGGTGAATCAGTGACAGCATCGTAAAGCGTTCTTTTTCTTCTTCTTATTTTTATTAAAATAAAATAAATTTAGTAGCTTCTCGTGATTCATTCTCCTGTTTGGACACGAATTACATTTATTTAAGTTAAAAATGAATGAATGTTTGGTGCATTTGAAATATTATTGTTAGGTTTGTGGAAATTATAATAGACAATCTACAAGAAAGGACAAAATTTGTATGATAGCGTCATCATGTGAGTTTTAGGTAAAAATAAATATCAAAAATGGATTCTTCGACCCCAGAAACTGTAAGATACCTCAAATTTCCAGGTTAATAAAAATAAATAAGCATTATTTTATAAAATTTTTGATGATTTTTTCTTGTTAGACAGCGTTCCAAAATCACCAACTTCAAAAGCGTGTCAAAAAATCTCGCACTAAATTAAAAAAAACCCTTGAGGATTTTGTTATGGAAAATGCAGTGTTGCCATTTCAGTGCTTTTCGGGTATTTTTTGGTGCTTTTTTCCTTCCCGTACCCGGTGATTTTTTAGAAATACCCGTTTAAAAAAAGCGGGTATTTACAGTGCTTTTTCAAATTTTTGGCAGTGCTTTTAGTGCTTTTTGTACAGTTTATATTTTTGGTATTTGTTCGCGTTTTTTTAATTTTTCTTCAATTTTCTGTCAAAGTTCAAAAAATAATACGAACTATACAAAAAATACATTTTTCCAGTGTTTGTAGTACAATTTTAAATAGCAACTTCGTTATATTTAAACTTCAAAATTTTTAAATATTAGCCGTTTTTTCTAATCACTTGGATTTAATAAATCCAAAAAGTATCTGTAAAAGTGCTCAACTGATGGGGTTAGATTCTTCCTATTTTAAAAAAATTTTCTGTCCGACACTTCTTTCACCCTAATTTTTAATACCGAATTCGATGATGAAGGATTTTACTTTAACTTTTAATTACATTTTATATAAAACAGCGATAAACAGTCTGCCTTTTCAGTTTTATCACTTCAATTTATATTTTTACACAATTGAAAAATTCCATTGCAATATTTAATATTCACTAATTGGATTTAATTAAATTACTTACTGTAGAGTGAAAAATTGCCATTTCTATTTGAGCTATTTCTCCATGTCCAAGATGAAAAATATGTATTTGGTGAGGTGTAGTTTTTTTTTCTAAACATATTTCATAAAAAAATTTAATAAAAAGCTTTTATTTGTTAGTTTTTAAATTTTTTGTTTCTCTTTTAATTTTCATTCGTATTTTTTTCTGACATTAAATTAATAGGCTGTTTCATATATCTGTGCTTTTATTGTGGATTTATTAAATCCAGCTTTTTTTGGATTTAATAAATCCATTTTTTGTATGAAAAATTCTAAATCCAGGTGATTAAAAAACACGCTAATTAGTTTGGTGCTTTTTTACCCCTTTTTTAGTTATTTTTGAACCTTTTTTACACGATTTTACCAAACTAAAATGTGTTTTTAAATTCTGGACTTAAATTTTTCAAAAAATTAATATCGTGCTTTTTTACCCCATTTTTGGTAAATTTTTACCCTTTTTACCCGTTTTCACAATGCTCACGGTGCTTTCCTACCTTCAAGAGTTGGCAACACTGGGAAAATGTCAACTTTCATTTGCTTTTGGTTTCATCGCATTCCGATTCGGAAAGTTCGATTTTGTATCACTGTGTTATCCTCGCATATTTGATCAACGCGCAAGTGCAAAAGTTAATTCTCGAGTACGGTGTTCATGGGTCTAGTAACTGTTGTATTAATATTTTTTATTGCAAACCTGCAATAATTTTTATACTGCAAACCTTATGCTGCTCTGTAAAGTTTTTAACGCCTCCTTACCATTTAAATTTACTAGTGAAATGAGTTCCAACAATTGTATGGTTTTTGAATCTATTTCTACTTCTTTAAAAGGTGCCACAAATGCTTCTTTTCCCGGTTGATACGGCCGGCACCTTGCGAGGATGATGTAATTTCCTAAAATCAAGTTTATTGTTTTTAATGTCAATTTCCGTAAACGGTTTAGCTGCTGATGTTCAGAACTGATGAAAATAATAAACAATTTGCATTGTAGAAAGAATCCCATGAGTTCTTGTGCTATTTGGCAAGGATTTCGTGAAAAAGTTTTTTTTATATGATTATGTCAAAAGATATTTAATTATATAAAAATATATTAAGAATATCCACGATTTTCCGGATCAAATCATGTATGGGTTGATATAATTATATATAAAAATATATTATTTGATCTGAAAAATGGTGGATCTGGTTAATATAATTTTATATAATTAAATATCTTTTGATATAATCATATAAAAATATATGTTTCACCATACTTGACAAGTTATAATAATCTATAAAATCATAAATAATTATATAAAAAACATTTTTACCAGGGAATATTGAAAATTAAATTAAATATTCTATAAGCGTGTTACTTACTACAAGTTACCACTTTTACTACAGCTGGAAAAATTCAATACAAAAAGTAAAAAATTGTAGTAAAAGTAGTAAGAATTTCGAGTATTCGAACTCACCGATTATTGTATGTGAATTTTAGTTCAACACAACAATAATTTCTTTTTAAAAAAGAAACGCCCTCTTGAAAATTTCAGGATCTTTTAAGATCAGTTACAGGTTTTATATAATAAAAATTTAGCAAAAAAAATAGGTTTTTGTGTTTTTCGATTTTTAAAATTGAAAAATTTAAATTTTTTTTTATTTTTCAATATTTTTTTTTAATATATTTACCTAAATATTCTTTTCAAAACGAACTAAGAACCATTTTTGTAGCTATTATAGTTTTCGAGATATTCAAAAACTAACCCCGTTACAAAACAAAAAATTAGAAAGTTATGACATTTTTTTAAATTTTAAATATTGCATAACTTTGGAAAAAAAAATTTGCATTTTTTTTCTTTTTGCAAAACTTCGTTATGTGATGAAAGAAAAGTTCTGACCACAATTCATCCAAATTGAAAGTGGTCGATTCCAAGCATTGGTCGATTTGATATGGTATGACCCGTATATAAAATTTAATTAATATAAGAAATTTTTCATAACTTTTCTTTCATAAGATTTCATAATTTCATTAAAAAATTTCATTGAATTTCATAGATTTTCATTTAATGAAAATGTTCTTTATATGTATATATGAAATTGTTGAATTGTATTTACTTTTTTCTAATTTTTTCATAAAATATAGTCATTTCATTAATTATTAGAAATTTTCATACAATTTGAATTTTATATTAAACATTTAATTCTCAAATACAATTGTTTTATGTAAGCATTAGTTTTAGCGCCCTATGCTCCAATGGGAGTTACAGGAATATATATATGTATATTAGAGTGGTCCAAAAAAACACGAAAGTTGGAATTCGCGATCTCCACAATGTTGCCCCTATTCCTTAATGTCTAAAAACTCTCTGTGACAAGTTTCAGCTAAATCCGCTGTTATTTAGAGGTAGCACAAAAAGTTGTCTTCTAAGAATTAGTATCTTATATCTACCCAGCAAAATATTGGTAATGACACCTCATTACTATCTACATTACCAAAAATGATACATCATTATCTTTTGCATTATTTTATAATATAAAATAATGACTTCCTAATAACGGCCTATTGTATTCATTGTTTCTAAATATAAAATAATGACTTACTCGTAATAGTTTAAATAAGTACTTTTTACGCAGTTAAATTTTTTACATTTTTATTTATTATATGCAAATATGTTTTATGTTTAAATTTTTATGACGAGTCCTAAAATTACACACTAAAGAAAACTTAAATTGTACTGAATGAATTTCTTTTTGTAAGCATGTGTGTAAGCACTTATTATTCAAAATCTCTTACTACTTATTTCTCATTTTTTCGTACGCGAGCGGGTAAGCGTGACTACTTATAAAAACGACCACGCCAAACAAAAATAATGAGTTTAGACGCCAAAAAATAAGTTGTGCGGAGCTATGAATTTCTATTATATAACCACTTATTTGGTAATGAAAGATTTTGCTAGGTAGAGTAATTTATACAAAAAGTAGGGTTGGCTTTAAATTTAATTATTTCTTAACCTGTACTCTATTATTTAACATTTTTGTTTTAAATCTGGTCTTGATTAATGTGAATATAAGGAATTTGAAATCAAAACTTAAAAAAATTAAGTAACTTTTAAGTAATTCGCGGTTTTTTTTTTAATTAAACAAAAAATACATATTTTAGTCAAATTTTCGAAATTTTCCGAAAAGATGTAATTAAAAATTCAACTTATTTTTACCTTGTATGCGCAAATTTCTCAAATCTGATTTTAACGAAAATTATGAATCAGCAATCGAAACTTAAAAAAAATTTGTGGTTTATGAATTATTCGCGGTTGTTGAAATTTCAAAAAATTCAAGTTTTTTGAGATATTTTCCTAATTACCTGTAAACGGTGTTATCGAAAAATGCAATTTGTTATACTTTTGCAATTTACTTACCAAGGACCTTCATTATATATAACACTGATTTTAATTTTAAAAAGAATAACAGATATCCTTGCAAATTAACTTAAAATTTGACATTTTTTAATATTTCGCTATTATTTAGGTTGCTATAATTTTATTGCTACCAAAAACCTTATCTCACATAATAGGACATTCCACAGATATATATTAATTCAAAAACGAAATTTTCATATTGGTAAATATAAGAAAACATTCAGATCCAAGTTGATCATTTTTTGTATGAAATTTTAAAATTTCGCGAAATCCGCGACTCCGATTTCAATTTTGATTTCATATTCGTAATGTACACCTAAAAAGATATTAGATTTGGTATGTCGCGATCATAATAATTATATTTAATTTTTCTCATTTTTTCCATTATTTTTAATTAATTAAAAATAATAGAACAAGTACAACCTCGAAACTTCAATTGCGATGTGTTACCTCTAAACAAAACTTTTTTGGTGATTTTTTTGATCAGACCACATTTTTTTTCAAAGTGGCATATTTGTAGGGTTGTGGAGCGTGAAAATTCCAACTTTTTTTTTGGACCACTCTAGTGTATATACTAGTTTTAGTGATGTGCATCACATTTTCTTTTCCCGGACTTTTTCATTTCCCGGGACAGCGGGATTTTTTTTAGAATTTCCCGGGATCCTGGTTTATGTTTTACGATATAAAACGATACGTATATAAGTAGTCAGAACTAAGATAAATTTTTTACTTAAATATTTCTTAATATGGAATCAAAAAATTTCTACATATTTTGTTTCTATGTAGATTTTCAGAATTTTAATTCTAGACGAATACTTCACACAAACTTTTAGTCAAATTTGCTTAACCTTTTTATAAAAATATACACGAAAATATAATTAAATAGTTTTTTTTAACTTCAATTGTTATTTTCTAAATTGTAGTTTATTTATTTTTTATTTTTTTGATTTGATTTATTATTAAAATTGTACACCAGTGCAGTAAGATATAATAAAGGTATTCATTGAAAGTATTTACGCCTCGCATACTGTGTATATGTTGTAAGTTTACTCAATTAATGTCAAAACTAGTTTCCGAGCCCTCGTAAATATACGCTTATATTTTTATGTGTAAACTTTTTCGTATTTATACACACATTTGAATATTGTCATAAATAAAATTATTTTGTATTGTTTTGTTTGTTGTTTTTTATTTTCTGTTTTATTTGTTTTTAAATGATACAAATTTAAAAAATTCTGTGTTTAATTTATGAAAAGATCAAAAAAGTGGCTAAATGCAAAATTGAAATGTGAATAGTTTTAAAAGGTGCGTTCATTCAAATAAACAGGTAAAGTTACAAATATACGCGATTACAAAAATACACGGTTTACGAGGGCATAAATGCAGTTAGATGAATACCACTAATATCATTTAGATTTAGCACCCCAGTGTAGAAACGGTAATGACATATCATTATTTTTTGGACTACCAGTAATGACACCGACTTACCTTCTGCATTATTTTAAAACATATAATAATGAATTACTGATAATGACTTATTTTTATCATTATTTCAAATAGAAAATAATTTTCTAGATTTTTTTGAAAATTTTTTGAAATCTATTTTTAGACTCAATATTTTCTGATTTTTTGTATGTTGGCGAGTAAGCTTACCTGTGTGCAGCAGGTCAATTATGTTTTTATCTATTAAATATTACGTCGCTATAGCTCAGATGGTAGAGCTATTGACTGGCAATCTGTAGGCCCAGGTTCGATTCCCGCTCCAAAAATTTTATTTAAAAAAAAAAATACAATAAAAACTATTTTTTTCATATAATTTATTTTTTTGAAAATATATTTTTAGACTCATTATTTTTGTCAGTACTGGTAAGCACGTAGGTAACGATATATTTTTTGATTTTTCGTATGCTGGTATGTAACCATAACTCATTATTTTTCGCGACATCGCCATATAAAGGTAATAAGAAATGTAATAACAAAAGTAACTACTTACCATTACAAAGTATGTAGTTACATAACCACATATCTGGTAATGATTTTCTACACTGGGACTGAAAAAAAACTAATGGCACAATAGGTTTTTGATTAACATTAATTATTAAAAGAGATACATACATTTTTTTATGCCACAACTACTTAAAAATAAATTATTTAATTTTCACAGTTGCATTTTAAATTAACATATAAAAAAAAGCATTTGATACATTATTTTAAAAATAAATAAAATTAAAAAAAATACAATTGAAATAAAGGAGTATCAATTTAAATTAAATTATTTGGAGTAAAAAATTCTTATATCAATTAAAAATACGAAAATGTTATTTTTTTTTTAATTTTAACTCCGAGCTTTTTGGAGGTATTTAGGACTGAAATATATATATTCCCAACAAACAATACGTTCCGTATACCTACGTAGCGTTTTCGGTCCGTCACAAAAGGAATCCAACTCCGAACTTAAGGAACACCGAAACTGATTCGAATCCGTTGAAAGTCCGTCAATCGCGGACCCTTTACGGCCCGTTATGTCGTGTGAAAAACGGACATGAGTCCGGTGAAAGTCCGTCAATGACGGACCGTTTACGGACCGTTATGTCGTGTGAAAAATGGACTGCACAAACTGAAAATGATGTGAATACTATTTTTAGAACGGTGTATTCATACCGTTTTTCAACAAAAATGGCACGGCAAAAATACTTATATTGGCTTTCATTTTTTCCAATTATTGATACTAATTTGGTTTTTTATTAAAAAATAATTTAAAATACCGATATAACAAGTGTGATTAAATTTCATTAAGCATTAATTTCCTCTCCAGTGTTTTAACATTTTCATTTAGCACATCACCCATCATAAAATTAAAAGCCAACTAATGTTTGGATCCGAAATTCGAATGGGTTAAAATGGGACTTGTGTCAAAATTTTCTATAATATGAGTCAGCGAACCAAATTTCATTAAAATATCTTAATATTTGCGACCTGCAGTTTGTAACCAAGCCAATTTTGGGGGGACCCTTATATGGGCACTAGGTCTAAACATGGACCGATGTTCACCAAAATCAATAGGCTTCGTCCTTGGGCCAACATAGGTCTGTGTACCAAATTTCATCAAAATATCTTAATATTTGCGACCTGTAGAGTGCGCACAAGAATGCATGGACAGACAGACGGACGGACGGACAGACGGACATTGTTAAATTGAAATAAAAAAAAATTCTGAGCGGATCGGTATACTATAAGGTGGGTCTGGGACCAATATTTTTTGGTGTTACAAACATCAGCACAAACTTATAATACCCTGATCACATAGTGGTGTAGGGTATAATAAATAAGTTCAGGTTTAATTGATGATGGGGTATTCATGCTAACGTTTTCCACGCGATGGAAAAAAGCACAGACTTCTGTTTGTATTTTCTCAGCTTTAAGTAGTGGGCAAAGAAGACTGTGCATTTTTGCATTGTGTGCAAAAAATCATCGTGAGTACCCTTAGTGTTAGCGCAATATTCAAATTTGCACATTATTTACCATCAAACTATTCCACGCTGTCAGCAAATATTTGTATTTGCTCAATTACAATCACTTGCATAAACCATTGCGAAAACAATTTTTAAATTGGTAACATATTTTCTTCCTAATTATGTTTTAATTGCCGATGTATATTAGTGGTTTCTGCCATTAAGTATAGCATGGGTATTAATATATAATGCCAGTTACTTGAGAAACGTTTGTGTTTGAAAATTAAATTATTTATTTTGACAACAAAAACCATAACAAAAACAACTAAAGTTATCGAAATGAAAATCGGTGCAGTCCGTATTGAACGGTACGGAAACGAGTACACCAAAACGGACTTAAAACATATTGTATTCGAAAATCTGACTAAACGGTCAGTTATTGTTCCGTTTACGTAAAAATTTGGACGGATACGTATTTTATGTACCCTTTTCGTTACTTAAAAGACGGATTCATGATTCCGTACATGTTGGAGCGTCCGTAAAAATGTTTCTTGGGTTGCTTTACTTGAACAAAGATCATCATTTTGAAGATCAAATTTTTTCCGAGGTACGAGAAATTTTGTTGGTAAACTAGGTAATAGCTGATAAAATTTGTTTTCAATTTAACTAAACCAAATTCAACTGATATAAAAAGGAAAACTCGGCCTAAATAGTATTTTTTAGTACTAAGTAATTCTATTTATTGAATTTTAAATCGCATTTTTTAATTTTGAATATATTTTACTTAAATTAATTTCAAAAAAATTAATGACTTAAATTTAAATAAAGCTTTCAAAATTGTAAAATACTAGCTAAAATTTCTGTAAAAGAATAAAAAAATCCCGGGAAATCCCGCTCAAAATTCCCGGTATTGCGGGATTGAAAAAAGAGCGGGAATTCCCGGGACATAAACCCTAATCATGATACAACCATACTAGGTAGATGCATTAGTACAACAAACACAACAAACAACACAAAAAATGTAATCAGTTCTCTCTTGATACGAGGGCAGTACGAAATGTTCTTAGCCTGACATAGAGATGGCGGTATAAACAGCAAAAAGCTTTGTATAATGCAGAGACAATTAATTATAGAGATAGGAAATCAAAACTTACACTACTCAGCGGTAGGGGGCGCTGAAATTTAGTATCACTTGAGCAACTATTTAGTATCACTTTAGTATCAGCTGAGCCTACATTTAAAAATCAAAAATTGCTGAAAACTGCGCAAAATAAGAAAAAATCAAACGCAAAATATGTTCAAATAATAAAATTTGAGAATTCCTTTTTTTTATTTGCTTTTTCGTTTGTTATTATTTCAATTTAAATAAAAAAAGAAAATTGTCAATTTTTTGAACAAAGTGCCATCTAGTGATAACGATGTCGTTATAACTTTTGTTTTTGGTGATGCCATACCCCTGGTATAATGGAAACTTCCATCCGTCATATGGACACATGTTAAATTAACAGGTTTTCAAAAAAGGCGGTTCAGTGATTTTTTTGTAATGGAAAAATTAGGAATTCGTCGTGTGATTAAATATTTACATAAGAAAGGTTTATCGGGACAAGAAATTCATAATGATATGGTGAATGTGTTAGGTGAAAGTGCTCCTTCATATGCAATAGTAAAAAATTGGGTTGCTGAATTTAAACGTGGTCGTAAAAGCATTGAAGATGAACCACGAAGTGGACGTCCAAAAACTGCAACAACGCCAGAAATCATAGCTAAAGTCCTTGATATGGTAATATACGATCGACGAGTAAAAGTGCGTGAAATAGGGAATGCGTGCCGCATTTGTTAACAGTTTCTGCATTTGTTAACAATTGACCAAAAACGCATTCGAATGAAAATTTCTAATTTATTTTTAAAACTGATGTTTCGTTTGAGGTTTTGTTTGTATGTGGCATCGTCTGTATTAAAAAATGTAAAACAAAAAATGAAATACATGTTCTTCGTGTATAGGCAGCATACTAACAACGTATAAAAGTACTTATTATTTAATATTTATCATTATAAATTGTTGCTATATCGACAGTATCGTCAGTAATTTCGGAAGCTTTATCTAAGTCTTCATTGGCTTTTCGACGTTTTTCATGTTTATATTGCATTCTCTTAATGACACCACCACAAAGAAAAAGGGTCAACTGAAAATAAATAATTTATACAAAATTATAAAAATAATAAGGGTATTCTCAGTTAAAGTGACAAATTATTATTGTCGTAAATTTGTATGAATTTTGAGGTTTAAGTGCAGATACAGAATAACAACATGCCATGTATTTTCATACAAACTGATACATAAAATACGTCGAATTGTTGGATATAATCCATTTTATTTTCACGACATTTTTTCTTATGCTCTCATTTTTTGTCTATCATGTTCTCAACAGTGTTGCCGTATTTTAATAAATGTTGTAAACAATAAACATATTGTCGAAAATAGATAGAAGTTGAAAAACTTTTTTGTGAGGAGACCTATAAAACCGCTTTATTGCCGCCTTTCTCGATGCTTTTTAGAAATTATTTTTTTTTTATACATACATATGGGTGATATCAAAAAATGTGATAAAAACCGTGTAACCACCTAATTTCTAATACATGGATTACATTTGAGTTACATATTTCGATATATATCAGCGCATTTTCACCTGTTTTACAAAATTTATAACAATCTGACCAATTTGTGGTTAATACATAAAATTTGTGACCAATTTTATAGGCCAAATGTAAACTCCGTAACCAGTAACTCATAAGGTTTTTCAACTCTAATAGCTTATATTTTAATAACCAATGAAGCTAAACACTAACTGTAAGACTTTTTATGAAGAGGAAAAGTGCCGTTTTTAATAAAAATTACTACATTTTTCAAAATTTTTCGTATATCTTAGCTATCACGACTTCAACTCTGTAACGATTTTTCGTCATAATTTTTGATAAAAATGCATATTCCAGAATTTTGGAGTTATCTATTATTTATATTGCGAAAAGAATAATGTTATTTATACTCAAATGATCGTTGGACTGTAAGTAATCATCCAGCATAACATACTTGAAGCTTTTCTGCAGCATGTAACTTTCTCGAGATGAAATAGGATGTCTTTAATAAGATTTGAAAAAATGTTGTAAACTCCGTTCCTAATTTTTACACCAAACTATTTAACGAGTAAGAAAAACAATGTCATATTTGGATTCACCTTGTAGGCATCATGCGATTTTGTTTCGGAAAAAAAATTCTGACAAAGCGTTTCTGAAAGAAAACGAAAAAAGTAACCAAATGTAAACTCCTTAACTGTAAACTCCGTAACCACAATTGTTTGCATCAGATTTCATTCAAATAAATGTAAATAAATGTTTAAAATATTTTAAAATAATCATAAACAGAGGTAATTCAACTAATATTTATGCGTCAAAAGACGATTCAACTAATAATTTTGCGTCAAATCAAAAAAAAGTTATCAGTTTTTTACCCTAAGCTGCTGGAGCGAAAAACGATTGATTTTGCATTTCATTGGTTTTTAATCGATATTTCGAGTCATTACTGACATTAGTTAGACAAATTAAATTTCTTTCACACAATTTAAGAATTTTTTGATCGCGAAATGTTATGTTTTTAATATATTATTTTGTAACTGCGCAACCGCTGTTTGGATTTTAGAAAATTTTATTTTTTTGAAAAGCATTTAAAAGGACCAATAATACAAAATTAAAAAAAAAAATTTTTTCGCCAATTTGATAAACACAAATTATATATGATTGGAAAGCAAATTGAAAACCCAAATACGAAAACCTAATAAATTGAAGAAAATTCGTACGCAATTTTTTTTGTTATATCTTTTGCTTGCAGAAATGTAAACTCCGTTACAACAAAAAAAATTAAAATTGTGCAAAAAAAGTAATTGCGACAACTTGTAGATGAGATTTTTTGTAATTAGGTTTATAATAGGGTTTGGGGTTCGGGAATTCCCGGGCGGGAATTCCCGGGAAATCCCGGGAAAAGTTTGCCGGGAATTCCCGGGAAAATAATATATTTTTCCCGGGAAAACGGGAAATTTTAAAAATATTAAATTTTTTAAATTGTTTTTGTTTCGAATAGGATTTTTTAATTTTAGCCATAAAAATACCAAAACAAAAATGTCATTGTTAAAATCTTTTAAAAGGGAATACATTTATTTGACACACAAATAAAATCTTTGCCAAGTAATTAATATAAAGGAGTATTAAAAATTTTAAATTTAAAATACTCCTATATATTAAGGGTCAATAATTTTATAAGTAACGTTTTCATTAATAAATGTGAAAAGAAAAGACTGGTTAACGGTGGTATCTAAATTTGGTTATCCGACATCTAAATTTGGTTTACATAAAAAAAAAAAATTGATGGTCATGCAACTTCTCTTGAAGAAAACAACAACAAGAATAACGTTTCAGCTAAAATTAGCAAAGTACCCGAAGAAAAAAGTGTAAGCAGAATAGGCATTAAAGGTTTTATGGTAGGACAAACATTTCCTGAAATGGTATCTAAATTAGCCGCAGTCAATCCGCATCTTAACTAGATCTTCGTTTATTCGAGAAAGTTTTTATAATAAAAACCTGGCATTGCAAAAAAATTAAACCGATGTAAAAGACATTATATTAAATTACTACAATCGTGTAAAAGATATCATGATAAAAGAAATATCGAGCAATATTTCTAACAATAGGAGATTTACTATAATCTTAGATGAATGGACAAGAATATCACAAAAGAGATATTTGAACATATGTATAAACGGAAATAATTCATTTTATAACCTGGGGTTGGTTTATATATCAGGAAGATGTAATGCTGATGAAATAAGAAGAATTGTAGAAATAAGACTAGAAGAGTTTTATTTGTCTTTGGAAAATAACATTGTGGCCACCATATCTAATGGGCCAAGTGTAGAGTTTGCTAAAAACCGAAAAAATTGAAAACCGCGGTTTCGGTTTTTCAAAATTAAAAAAACCGCGGTTTCGGTTATTTTTCGGGTTTCTTGTGATATTAATTGAATTGTTATAAAATAATTTAATATGTATAAAAATTAAATTGTACAAAAATTAAAAATTAAATATTTTAATACATATTTATTAAAATTCGATTGAATTTCTCACTCGAATAAAGCCAATAAAGCCATAGCCGGGGGAAAAAATGAGGAAACCGTTATACATTAAAATTTGTATTCTTTTTTCGGCAAATAAAGCTGTATTTAAAGAGTTAAATCCGACATTTAGCAGTTTTTTTTTTAAATAATATAATAATAAAATTTTATACAATAAATTTCGCGGACTACGAAATAAAACTTTTTGAAAAATAAGCGGTGAAAATCTGAACTGAATACGTGAAACTCAATACATGACTTTTTGGTGCAATTTTTTTTATAAAATTATAACCCTAAGGAGCTAAGCCCTTTTCGAAATTCAAGACTCAATAATATGTAATTTAATTAACTATTTTAATTGTTTTTAGTATTTTTTAAAAACCGACTTATTTTTGTCGGTTTTCGGTTTCGGCTTTGAGGCTTCAAAAACCGCGGTTTCGGTTTCGATTAAAACCGAACAGCAAACTCTAGCCAAGTGTGATGAAACGGTTTGTTTCCGACAGTCCAGTAGTAGGTGCTTTCTGCTGGAATCATGCAATTCATTTAGCAGTGCTGCGAGTAATTTATGTGAAATCAAATGTTCAACATTCTGATATTTTTTACTTTGAATTCTCACTACACAGACTGCATTTGTACTGAAATAGTGTTTTTTTTTAACAAAAATTACTTATATAGGTGGTTTTCATTAACAATTTTGTTCGAAAATATTTACCGGGATTCCCGGGAATCCCGGGAATCAAATTTTTTCATTCCCGTTTCCCGGGAAATAAAAAAGCCCGGGAAATCCCAAACCCTAGTTTATAATGACTAAACTTACTGATTCCATTAAGAAAAAACCGAAATTTTAACACTTTTTGCTTCTCACAAATTTGGCCCAAAAATTTATCACATTTTTTGATTTCACCCATATATGTATAAACAACACTCCAAGCTTTGCATTTTTAAAAGAATTACTTACAAAAACCATAGCCCAATATTTGCTCTTAGTGAATACAATTATAGTTTTTAGTTTCTTAATAAGAATCTCTATAAATAAAAGAATAACGTGACTGACTTAATGACTCACCATAGCCCAGCGCAAACCGCTGGAGCTCGAAAGTCGAAATTTGGTGCTTTAGTTCGTCCTTCGGGGAAGACAAGACGGGATTTTCGGAAATTCCTATCGGGGGTGGTAAAAAGGGGAAGAAATCCCCTTTAAGCCTGCCCAATCCCCTTTCGCTAGAAATCTGAAATTTAAAATATGCATTCCTTGGAGTATGTGCTAATCAACCTTTTGGAATTTTCGTCTGGAAATAGTAAAAAGGTTATTGCAAAAGGGTAAAAGTGTCCCCCTTAACGGCCTGCTCAAACTTTTTTGCCCAGAAACCTGAAGTTTATAGAATGAACTACCTTATCGGAAAGGAACTTTTTTGGATTTTGGCCCGAAACGTGGTAAAAATGGGGGTTCAAAAGCAGAAAAGTGCCCCTCCTCCACCCCTTAATGTCTGCTTGAACCGCTGGAGCTAGGAAGTTAAAATCTAAGATGAAGGTTCCTTCTTTGTCGTTGATATACGCAAAGATGGACTTTTGCAAATTCCGGGGGCGAAAAGTCTCCTCCCTGACCGGCTACCCAAACGCCTTTGGCTAGCAACCTAAAATTTTAAAACGAGTGGAATTGAAACACTAGACAATGGGAACGAAAAGCAATGGAGAATTAGTATAATTGGAGCACTTAAATTGGAAAACGATATGGACAACTGGAATTTAAACACTAAACACAGGGAGTGAAATGAAATGGAACGAGACTGTATTTTAGTGTTATTTATTGATTTGACTTTTTTCATTTTGGCGATTTTTCTCAACTTTTACTCTTTTTTTTAATTCACTTATAAGGTACTTTTGGGAATATTCATCAGGAACCAAGTAAAAATGGGAATTCGGTAATTAATTTAATCAGCCAGCTCAAACCACTGGAGTTTTGTGGTTAAAACAGTGCATTAGACCGTACCACCTTACAAGTAAAAAAAAGTGGGCGCTACACCTTCGAATATAAAGTATTTTTTCAAAGCAATTTCGAATTTTTTTTGCCGAACGTAGGGGTCGCCTTTTTTAATTTTTCGTTATAGGATTTTACAGTCGGATTTTAGAGTGTGACATATCGATTTTTTTTCCCTCAAGGAAAAATCCAATGAAAAAAAATTTAAAAAGGCGACCCCTACGTTCGGCAAGAAAAAAAAAAAAAAATAAAAAAAAAATTTTTTTTTAAATCTCTTGCAAAAAAAAATTTAGATTCGACGGTGTACAGCGAATTTTTTTTTGTGATACGGTCTACTGTGCATATAAATAGGAGCTCATTTAAGCTACGCATGTCTACTGATTTGTAGTAGAAAGAAATTAGAAGAAAAAATCAAGGTTGGTTACCGAAAAGAATAACGGTAAGGGTAACGGTAACGGTATCGAAAATTATTTGATTCGATAACGGTAAAGGTATTTAAGAATGTTTCGGTAACGGTATACCGTTATCGAAACAGCGATACCGGTACGTACCGGTATAATAAATTACGTTTAAAACATATAAAAACAAGTATAAATTTAGCCTATTTTTTAATTTTAAGTGTTAAAAATACTGACTATTAGCTACAAATTCGATGCTGGTAGTTTTAATAAGTAAAATTATTATCTAGATATTTTTTTGTAAAAAAAAACTCAAGATTATAAAATAAAAAAGTTAAAAAATTTAAATTATTTATATAAAGTAATAAATACCGGTAAAATACCCATAAAAATAACGGTATCGGTAACGATAACGGTATTTGGAATTGTTTTTAGAGGTATTGGTAACGGTAACGGTATTCAATTTGAAACGGTATTTTAGCGATAACGGTATTATAACGATACCGGTAACCAACCTTTGAAAAAATTAATAATCAGTAATCAAATTATAAAAAGACAAAAATCCTTTAATGTCCCTTTTTTAAATTAGTAGAAAATTTTGCTAATTTTACCAACACGGTGTTTAAAAATTTGTTAAATGTTTTTGGAATTAAAAATTTAGTAATTTTTAAAACGAGAATATCATAATTGTTTTTACTAACAATTAGTATAAAAACAGTAAAATGAAATTGAAAACGATTTAAAAATTGTTCTACTATAATTTTATTCTGAGTGTAGGCATCCACTGAAGCAGTATACAGCTATGGACATAGAAATAGGACACTTCATACAAATATATATGCATGCATTTCTCTTAATAATTATAAAGCAATAATTATATTTCTTTTCTATTATAGTAAACTGTAATTAAGTAGTCTCAGATTATATATAAAACTTTGCAATATTTAAAACATGCAAATATTTACAACAAAATTACTTTACTTTGTTCATATTTGACTTGTATCGTATATAAAAATAGCACACTTGCAGTAATTGTCAAAATTTTAGATGCACTTAGTAATAATTTTCTTTTCATAATTTGCGTTTGAAATAAGTAAATTCTTTTCTAATTCTACCAATATGGGACGTGGAAAACATTGTAATCCAGAAAAACGAAGACTTATAACTCAATTCCACAACGAGATGAAATCTCCAACTGAAATTGCTAAAATACTAAAGTGTTCGCGAAATATGGTATACAATTAGGGTTTATGTCCCGGGAATTCCCGGGAATCCCGCCCTTTTTTCAATCCCGCAATCCCGGGAATTTCATGCGGGATTTCCCGGGATTTTTTGTATTCTTTAATAGAAGTTCCAACTAGTATATATTGCAATTTCGGAAGCTTTATTTAAATTTAAAGCATTGATTGTTTTGAAATCAATTTAAATAAAAATATTTAAAATAAAAAATACGATTTAAAATTTAATAAACTGAATTAGTACAATATAAAAAAATATTATTTAGGCCAAATTGTTCTTGAATGTCAGCTGAATTTGGTTTAGTTACCAATAAAAATACTCGTACTTCGGGAAAAAAATGGTTTCTTTAAAACGATGATCTTTGTTTAAGTAAAGCAATATATACAACATTTCAACATCATTATTTCAGTTCCAAATACATCCAAAAAGCCTGTGCATTAAAATTTAAAAAATTAGTAATATTTTCATATTTTCAGCTTATATAAATAATTTGAGTGTTTTTTACTTCAAATAATTTCATTTAAATTTCAATTGCTATTCCTTTATTTTAATTGTATTTTTTAAAAATTATTTATTTTTCAAATAATGCATCAGATGCTTTTTCAAATTATTTTGGATTT
Source organism: Leucophora obtusa (assembly GCA_949987735.1). Lineage (NCBI taxonomy): Eukaryota > Metazoa > Arthropoda > Insecta > Diptera > Anthomyiidae > Leucophora > Leucophora obtusa. Next base: position 110,446,609 of record OX465298.1, on the reverse strand, counting down.
TTTATATGTTAATTTAAAATGCAACTATGAAAATTAAATAACCCAGCAAAGAAAAATTATCAATAATGACTCAGAAATTAGCTCCAAAATCTTATTTATGAGCTCTCCGAAATTGCTGGTTGGGAATTTATTTTTAAAAATTTCTAATCAAAAAATACCAATTAAAGTTAAGAGATTATTTAATAATATTTTATTTTTTATTTTTATAAAAAGATTTAAGCCAATTTGCCTAAAAATTTGTGTGAAAAATACTCCCTTTTAAACTTTTTTATAAAAATAATTCTAGACGAATTCTTCTGAAAATCTCCATAGAAACAAAATATCTAGAAATAGAAATTTTTGGATTCCATACTTAATAAATGTTTAAGCAAAAAAAAAAAACGATCTTAGTTCTGACTATAAAACTGGTCCGACACAAGTTTGCACCCATGAACAATTCGAATATGTCCTAAACGAAGGGATGAAAATAAATTACCCGTGTCTTTCACTTTGTCTATATTAATTCGTTTAACCGTTTTAAACGCGAATTAATATTCAGTTATTTCTAAGAGTTTTTTAAAATTAAGACGGCCTTCCATATAAATATATTACCTCAATATTAATTCGCGATTTAAATTGTTAGACGAATTGATCTCGAAAAAGTGGAAGACATAGATATTTTATATTTAGCCCTGCTTTCAGAATATATTAAGTAGATTTTCTCATAGGTACAATCAAAAAATGAACTTTGTCGGACGGTGTTGTAATAGAAAACATGTTTTTCCAATACAACATATGTCGGATTTATTTATTTTCGAATGAGCGGGAATTCCCGGGATCCCGGGAAATTCAGAAAAAAATCCCGCTGTCCCGGGAAATGAAAAAGTCCGGGAAAAGAAAAACCCTATATACAATGCTATTCGTCTATGTGCTGCCGACAAGAAATATCATACGCAAAATAAAGAACGTAAGCCAATCCGTCGTAAAACTACAACTTATATGGACAGGACTATAGTACGCAAAAGCAAACTCAACCCTTTTATGTCCTCCCGTCAAATAAATATTGAAAACAGGGAAAAATTCAACGTTCAAGTGTCAGACAGGTTAGTAAGACTGAATGAAGCAAACTTATTTGGACGAATAAGTAGAAAGAAGTCTCTTCTTTCAAGAAAAAATATTAAGAAACGTATTGATTTTGCCAAAACCCACAAAGGAAATGAGTTCAAGAAAAAATATTAAGAAACGTATTGATATTGCCAAAACCCACAAAGGAAATGAGTTGTCCTTTTGGAAAAATGTGCTTTGGAGCGATGAATCGAAGGTATATCGTGTCGGACTAGATGGTTGAACATTTGTACACCGCCCAAAAAACCAGGCGTTAAACATTAAGTATACTCAGAAGACCTTGAAACACGGTGGGGGTAATATTATGGTATGGGCGGATTTTTCCTGGCGTGGTGTTGGCCCTATCGTAAAAGTAGAGGACAAAATGGACAGGTTTCAATATTTGAGCATTCTTAACAATGTTATGGAGCCATTTGCCTATGAAAATATGCCAGTTAAGTGGACATTTATGCAAGACAATGATCCGAAGCATTCGTCAAACATAGTGAAGGATTGGTTTTTACAAGAACAAATTAAGGTTTTGGACTGGCCAGCCCAAAGTCCGGACCTTAATCCAATAGAAAATCTATGTAATGATGTAAAAACAAAAGTTTCGCAAAACAATTACAAAAATTCCACCGAACTTCAAGAAGCCTGGTATTCTCTACCAAAAAAAGATGCCAGAGATTAGTTGAGAGTATACAAAGAAGATGAGAAGCGGTTATTGATAATAATGGATACAGCACAAAATATTAGTGTAATATTAACGCTAAAAAATAATAATTGTTTTAAAAACCCAAAAAAGGTACGGTTTTTTGTAAAAATATAAAATGTGTCCTATTTAGAAGTCCAGGTATTTTTATTAGTTTATACATATTTACCAATATATACAAAATAGTTGAATGATTTTTATTTAAATAAAGAATGAATTATAATCCTCAATAATAACACTTCCCGTATATGAAATAAAAAATTTTATTTTCGTTTTATTTTTCAAAATAAATAATTATGTTTCTTAACATATAAAAGTGTCCTATTTCAATGTCCATAGCTGTATATGGGAATATTTAAGGGGTCGGACAGAAAGGCGAAAATAATCATTTTAGTGGCCTTTAACCCAGAGATCTTTAACTTGAAAAGATTAAACAAATTTGTTAAAACAGAAAACAACCTTGAAAAAGAAAACAAATTTCTTCTAAATATATTACGATATTTAAACTCCCGATAACGACAAATTGGTGGAAGAAACAGAAGCAGTTAAATTTCCAAAAGAATTTTTAAATTCACTTAAATCGCCATGTATACCTTCACGTGAATTGCATTTAAATAAACTTTAATGCATGCCAACAGCCGTGCGGGCTTGGAACGCTAGTGAAATACAAAAACCTAAAAAATTTCGTTTTGTTAGTAAGAGAAAGACGTACTCTTTGCACTAAAATAAATATGACAGATTTTGTAGTGACCATCATATGTCCTTTGAGCACATTTTCTCTTACAGCGTCAATCGCTATACGTTACGTTCTTATTCTTGAACAACACTAAACCATGCAAAATTCAAATTTCAAATTTATGAAAAATTTAACTTAAAATATTAGTATCTCTGAATTCCGTCAATAAAGTAATTTTACTATTTAAATAATTGTTTACATACATGTTGTAAAATGCCTATTAGACCCAATACGGAAAGACCTAACAGAAAACCCAATGAACCACCAACATCGGCTATAAACTGGGTTGTATCATAACTAGGACGTTCTTCCATCATCTGCTGAACAAATATTAGTATTAGTATTATTTTATCAGTTCATATTTAAATGATTTTGGGGTTCATAAACTAAATATTACCGATATTAATTTGGTTGTATAATAAATCCAAACTTGTGTATTTGGTTCTGGATATATAAAATCTTTACGATTTTGTATATAAGTCGAAAAAATACGTGATTGACATGGTTGTAAACAATCACATTCAGCATCATCATCACTGTCATAAACTCTAATATGAAATAAATAGAAAATGGGAAATTTGCTAAATATATTTTCAACTAAAACTTACTTTCCATATTCGGCTATAAGTTTAAGCATGGATTTATATGTTGAACATGGTTCTTCTGGAACATCATACATCCATGGTCCTGAACAATTTATTTTTCCAGCTAATTCTTGCCATATACAAACTTCACCACACTGAAATTTGGAAATTATTAAGTTATTATTAAGTTTCAAATATTGTAATTAATTTAAAAATAATTTTAAAATGCATTAATCGAAGTGGGTCAATATGATTTGATCAAAATTTCAATAAATACAAAATTCTCGTCCCGTTGGATTTTTGTACGTTATATAATGTCTCGGGTTGTGTGTTCCAATCATCGTTTTCTTATTACGGACAACTGATGGGTTGGGGTGATGCCCACGAAACAATTGTATTGTCTATCATGAAAATGGTCATATGACAATATCATATAGAACAGGTAGAACAATATTTTAAATAAATATATGATTTCAAAAAATATTTTAAAACTATTGTATGCTTGTTATCTCTTACCTTAAAATCACTATAACCCTCTGATCTTGAACAAGATTGCCGTTTTGATTCGACATTTGAAAAATATTGACTTTGTAATTTAATTTCAATTTCTTCATTTATATCCGCAAAAACATATTCCACACGCCCAGATGCTTTCATATTTATCTCTAAATTTAAAATAATTTGCGCATAAAATATTGTTTATTTTCAATCTAAATTACCTGTAAAATTTTCTCGCCTATCATGTATAAACAAATGCCAACCCGGTGGTTTTTCAAATTCCTTTGAAGTACTATCAATTTTGGACAAGTGATGTTTTAACATCACAGAGTAGCCGGCAGCTTTGGTCACCCGTGTCAATGGAATTTTTGGTCTTATAGTATGACAACGACCCATATAAAAATGTAAACTACTTGTGACTTCCACATCTTAATTTTCAATTGCAGTAATTATAGGGAGTAAAAATGGGAGTAATGATTATTTTACCCATGCATACGGTACTTACTATTCATTAATCCATTTAATCCATATTGATAAGGTTGAAATGTTTCGGTTTCATTGAACGTAGAATTCATAAAAAATTCTTCCAATTCCACTTCACCATAGGGATATGCAGACCAACAGCTGCTATATTTAGGATGAATACATTTGTTACCAGAAATATTCTGAAAGTATAAATATATTTTTAGTGCGTTATTGACAATAATTTTATATAATTATCTGTTTGATACTGATAAATTTTTGCATTAAATTAATGAAGTTTTACTGGAACTTGTTAATTGAAATTTTCAGTAAATGAATGCAGTTTTCCATAATATTATATGAAAAGCTTCACTTTATTTATTGAAAATTTCATGAAATCAATGAAGAGATTTCATTAAAAGCTAAATTAAAAAAAAAAAAATATGAAGCCTTTTCATTAAAATAAAGAAATGTTTCATTCACATTGTGAAGAAAACTTCATTAGTTTAATGAACAATTTCATTAAAACTCGTCCAAGAAAATTTTCTGTAAGTACTGCTTGTTTTTAGGATACAAACGACTGGTAAGCGGAAAATATTTGCTTTAAGCTGCTCACAGTAAGATTCAAGTTATAATTTCATTGGAATTTCCGACCATTTCTCACTCCCGGAATCCCGGGAAATACAGCGGAAATTCCCTGGACATTTTTGTCCAATTAATTTTTTTTTTAAAGAAGAAATTAGAAAGGTAAGATAATATATTTAAAGAATTTTGAGATCTTTTATTATAAAAGAGTTTAACAAAGGTATTCAATTGACCCAAAAACTTTTTTTTATATGGAGAACATATTTAAACGAGGGTGTTCTGGAAAACAAATCCACATAACATCGTTCGTGTTCATACAAAATTACGTGTTGTTGTTTTTAAATATCGCATGATTTTACGTGGATTTGTTTTCCAGAACACCCTCGATTTAGTTGGAAAGAAATACGGTTGCAACGACGCCTCTGTTTTCTCTGCGTAAAGCCCAAACCAGATAGTGGAAGTGCCAGTAAACAGTGGCAGTGCTGTCAAACTTTATTCTTGACTTTCGCGAAAACTATTGAATATTTTTAAGAACTTCTTATTGAATGTGGTTTAAAAACAGCTCTTGTTTATTTAGCAAATTTTCTAATTTCTCGGCAACAAAATTCCTTTATCGAAAAAACGTCGCACTGCGGTCGACACTGCGTTTATGTGGTTTAGGTTTAACTTTTAATAAAAATTCTAAATTTTGAATTTTTGGAATGCTTTTTCTGACATTGCCATATCTGCTATTTTCCAGTATTGGGAATTTAAAAAGTCAGTTTTAAAAGTGAATTAATGATAGGTTGACAATTCGCTTCACTAAAATTGGAAAATAGTAAATATGGGTACTCGACTTGAGGATTGCCGTATTATTATAAACTTTATGCAGTCATGGCGGGTGTTCACCTACGTACATTTACAAAAATTAATATATTTCGATTCGACAAAAGATCTCATCAGAATCAGAATTTCTGGAAAAGCTATTATTATATTTTGTTTTTGAACGGAAATTCCCGGGATTCCGGGGAATTTTAAAATGAATCCCGCTCTTCTGGGAAATCGGAAAGTCTGGGGAAAGAAAACCCTTAATTGACAGAGATAGATAATGCGGGGTACCCGGGTAGTGTAAATGCGGAATAAATAGGCATATAAACATTCTTGTTGTCCGTTGCTCTCATAAGGATGTTATGGCAATTGCTTAATTTTAAATTGATTTTGTATTGAGGAAAAACGTTAACCCGTGCCGAAAGTTGGACGTAAATGGCCCATTTTGGAAAAAAGTGTATTACTATTAAAAATTCCCAAAATTCGAAATTTCGAAAAAAATTATGTATTATTCCATTTATTCATATAAGTAATATAGTCAAAATGATTCAGACATGGAATTTTGACTTCATCGGATATCATTAACCCACTTTAGCCTGGAATCCAAAATGACCCACGAATTTGATAAAAATGCAAAAACGTGTTTTTTTAAAATTAATTTTAAAGATTTTTTAAAATGCCTAATTTGGAAATGTCTATTGCTATTTGTACCATATAATAGTTGATATTAAAGAAAAAAAAAATAAATTGGAAAAATGATAATTCAGGTTTGTGTTTGGAGCGACTGCTATCCAGGAATTGCTCATTTTGTCAAAAATTAAACAAAATTTGAATGGTTTCATCAAATTTTACACAGTTTTCAGAAAAACAACACTTAAATTTGGTTAGACAATAATTATCTTTACATTTGTTAAAAAATCTTTAACCCTTAGTGGCCTGGGGTCAGAAAAGACCCATGAAACTTAATATTAATTATGACTACCAGATTGTAAAGCTATTAAATTGATAAAAAAAAAATCTCAACTGGATAAAACTAATTATTTTATGTAACGTGATCCATATGGGGTTAATTTTTATACTTTTGGCCAAAAACGCCCCACTAGGAAATTTACAGAATAACACCTTTCATAATTTTCAGAAAAATATCACTTTGAATGATTAAAAAAAAATTTTTTTTTCCACTTGATAAAATTATTATTTTGAGTAACTTGATCCATATAGGGTTAATGTTCTCACTTTTCACAAAAAAAAAACACGCACTAGGAAATTTACGGAATAACATTTATCAGATTTTTATTAAATTGGGATATGCAATAGATGGTACAAAACTAACGAACAAGCGCAATTCTCTATAGCCCCAATCTTATTTTTAAGGGATAAAAACGTGGGGTCAAAAGTGTCGGTATGTTAATAGCAATTTTAGTTTTGTAATCGTATTAGATTCTAATTAAAAGCTTTTGTTTATTATGCATTTATTGCTTTCTATATGGAAAGGCGTTATTCTGAAAATTTCCAAGTGGGCTTTTTTTGTAACTAGTTATCATTACCTAGTATATAGTTACATAACCACATATCTGGTAATGATTTTCTACACTGGGTTATGTATCAACTGATCAAAGTAACTTTTAATTGTTAATTTGTCTCTATATGAAAAACTTTCTGTGTATTGCCATGACCGGGGATTGAACCGGCAGCCCTCTGCACAGGCTATGACCCGTAGCATCACTTCTTAACAAGATACACCACGGTCGGCATAGCTCTGAGTGTGGCTAATTAAAGGTTTTTCAATTACAGCCTATACAATGTATGTTTTTGTAATCATAAAAGTCAGAATTAACTAATGCAATTAACAATTAGGGCAAAATATAAATACACTAAATTGCCGCTGTGTAAGGTCAGGAGTCAAATTTTAGGAGATTTTAATTTTTTTAAACATATTAATATAACAGATATTCCTGAGCGAATATTGATGAAACTTTCTGATATTATTTCTCTAGGCCTAAAAATAATATTCTTAATTTAATTTCAGAAACTTTACCCTTAAGAGCTCTTGGGCCCTGTATGCCCCACTGAAAAAATATTAGGCTTTTTTACCAAAGGGCCAAAAAAGCCACAAGAGCAGTTGAGGGTTAATTTTCTAAAACTAAATTAGGAATATTATTTTTAGACATGTATACCGTTTTTCAAACTTCAGGGCCCTTGAGGCACGTTTTCCTCTTATCCGATTGTCCTAATTTTTTGGGAGACGTGGTTTTACACCCAAATACATATTTTAAGGGGGGCCAGTCAATATCTCACAATTTTTTTTTTGGAGTACCCAAATGTCATACCTTATTTAAAAGACATTTATATTACCTTTTAAATAACATGTATATTGCTCTTATCCCATTATTAATTTCTCAAATACAGACTGTTGATATTTAGACTTTTGAGCCATATAAATAGGTGCCTTGACCCTTCAACAAACAGTTTTTTTTATCTTATTCACCAAAAAAATTCCGTCAGTGGAAAACATTTTTTTTTTGTTTTTTTGAAAGAATATTATTAATTTATTTTTTCTAAGTCATCTATATATATAAATTTATATAATTATATATATGTAACTCATTAACACGAACAATGTAATTTATTTTAATTTAATTTATTTATTTCAATCATTGGTACAAATAAGACTTAGAGTCTCTTAATGTTGTCTCATATATTCAGTCATGTGAAATCAAAAAATGTGATAAATTTTTGGGCCAAATTTGTGAGAAGCAAAAAGTGTTAATATTTCGGTTTTTTCTTAATGGAATCAGTAAGTTTAGTCATTATAAACCTAATTCCAAAAAATCTCTTCTACAAGTTGTCGCAATAACTTTTTTTGCACAATTTTAATATTTTTTGTTGTAAAGGAGTTTACATTTCTGCAAGCAAAAGATATAACAAAAAAAATTGCGTACGAATTTTCTTCAATTTATTAGTTTTTCGTATTTGGGTTTTCAACTTGCTCTCCAATAATATATAATTTGTGTTTATCAAATTGGCGGTTTTTCGAATAAAAATACAATTCATTCCGCGAAAAAAAATTTTATTTTTTTTTTAATTTTGTAGTTTTGGTCCTTTTAAATGCTTTTCAAAAATATAAAATTTTTTAAAATCCAAACAGCGGTTGCGCAGTTACAAAATAATATATTAAAAACATAACATTTCGCGATTAAAAAATTCTTAAATTGTGTGAAACAAATTTAATTTGTCAAACTAATGTCAGTAATTACTCGAAATATCGATTCAAAACCAATGAAATGCAAAATCAATCGTTTTTCGCTCCAGCAGCTTAGGGTAAAAAACTGATAACTTTTTTGATTTGATGCAAAATTATTAGTTGAATCGTCTTCTGACGCATAAATATTAGTTGAATCACCACTGTTTATGGTTATTTTAAAATATTTTAAACATTTATCTACATTTATTTGAATGAAATCTGATGCAAACAATTGTGGTTACGGAGTTTACATTTGGTTACTTTTTTCGTTTTCTTTCAGAAACGTTTTGTCAGAATTTTTTTTCCGAAACGAAATCGCATGATGCCTACAAGGTGAATCCAAATATGACATTGTTTTTCTTACTCGTTAAATAGTTTGGTGTAAAAATTAGGAACGGAGTTTACAACATTTTTTCAAATCTTATTAAAGACATCCTTTTTCATCTCGAGAATGTTACATGCTTAAAAGCTTCAAGTCTGTTATACTGGATGATTACTTACAGTCCAACGATCAATTGAGTATAAATAGCATTATACTTTTCGGAATATAAATAATAGATAACTCCAAAATTCTGGTATATGCATTTTTATCAAAAATTATGACGAAAAATCGTTACAGAGTTGAAGTCGTGATAGCTAAGATATACGAAAAAGTTTGTAAAATGTATTAATTTTTATTAAAAATGGCACTTTTCCTCTTCATAAAAATTTTTACCGTTAGTGTTTAGCTTTATTGGTTATTAAAATATAAGCTATTAAAATTAAAAAACCTTATGAGTTACTTGTTACGGAGTTTACATTTGGCCTATAAAATTGGTCACAAATTTTATGTATTAACCAAAAATTGGTCAGATTGTTATAAATTTTGTAAAACACGTGACAATGCGCTGATATATATCGAAATATGTAACTCAAATATAATCAATGCATTAGAAATTAGGTGGTTACACGGTTACACGACTACAACGCCAGCAACCTAGGTTCAAATCCTGTCGACCGATTTTATTTTGTTTTTTGTAATGAAATAAATATTTTTTAAATAATAAATATTTTTTTTTAATTTTTTGTGTTATTTTTTAAATTTTTTTAAAATTTAAATAATTCCAAATATATCATAGGATAAATTTTGATCTCAAATTATCCAATTCGATCTGCCGAATTTAGCTTATCCGTTTGCATCTAATTGGATGTAAATAAATCTCATGGGATATTTTGGGATCTATCAGGATCTCAATTTGATATTATTGGATCTCCCAATTTTGAGATCTATTTGGATGTAATTTAATCCTGTAATATATTTGGGGGATCTGATTGGATATTACTGAATACCCCAATTTTGAGATGAACTTGGATAAGATCATATGTCGATCTATATCAAATGAGATATTACTACATATGCTAGATATAATGTATTTTTGATCCGGTAGTTTTTAAAAACCACTATTTTTTGGTTAATATGTAACTTAATTTAATACAAAAAAAAAAAATATTTAGGGAAAATTGAAAAAAACTCATTACTTGTAACCTACACTGCGAGAATTATCTGCAGGATAATAATGAGTTTTTGCATAAAACCAATGAAGTTTCACTGGAATAGGTCCATTGAAACTTTTCATTGAATAAATGGAATTTTTCATAAAATGTTGTGAAAAATTTCATTTTATTTATTAAAAGTATCGTACACTCAATGAAAAAGTTAAAATATATGAAGCTTTTTCAGCAATTCTAAGAAATTTTTAATTTATTTTGTGAAGAATGAAAAATCTTATTAAAATTCGTTGAGCAAAATTCTCTCTGTGTAGAGATAATGAGTATTTTTTAGGAACTTATCGCGATTGACATGCTCTTGCTAAAATAATTAATTTTATAATACAAAAGTATAAGGTTGTCTATCCTAACTTCTTGTTACAAAACTCATTACCAGGTAATAGTGGAAGGTTTTGTTGGGATCTGGATTTATGGCGACTTTTGCCGCAGAGCTCTACTACATAAAAAATATCCGTGTACTTTACTTTAAAATTTGTCTATTTTTTTAGAATTTTTTCAATAATTTTATAATCACTAAAACCTATTAACTTTAAAGTATCATAAATCTTTAAAAAATAAATTTTTTTCAAAAATTTATTTCGATTTTTATTAATTGAAATGTACATAATGGCATTAACATTTTTTTACAATTAGAAAGGTGATATTTTTCATTTTTGGCCGCCATCGCGACTCTGTGCGGCGCCGTTACGTTCCTAATTTTTTTCGGCGCAAATGTATTTAATTTCGTTTTCGGCGCCGATTACGGTGTATGCGGAAACCCGACTTAAGTTGAGTTGTTAACATATTAGATTTGCTTTCAACTTTCGCATAAGTAGACGATTATCAATGTTTAATCCATCAAGGCATATGAAACTGATAATGGCTTTGTAGCGAAAGCCGAAAATACGCATGCTGTCTTGCTGGGCTTATCGAATTCTTTAAAAATTTTTATTCTTTGTAATTTACTTGTGAGAATTGTATCATCTTTCTTTAAATTGAAAAATAATTTAAACAGAAAGTGATATTTATTTATGATCTAAAATCGAACTAAACAACATTCAATATATTTTCCTTAATTTTTCATTAAGGTTTTATTTTCCTATATCACATGGCATATTGCATATTTAATAACCAAACAAGATATTTGGGAAAAACTCTACTTTTTTGTATGGCGACATGTCTAAAATTTATGAAATTTAAAATTATTTAATGATGGGTAGGTATGTATAGTTGATCTTTTATTTGGTAAATGAATGTTTTTTTTTAGTTTGACTCTAGATCATAAACTAATATCACTTTCTGTTTAAATTATTTTTCAAATTAAAGAAAGATGATACAATTTTCAGAACTGTATTGGAATCATAGGGTTGCCGCCGTAAGGAAAAATATGTAAAATATAGGGTTGCGGGAAAAACCCGATAAAACGCGAAGTAGCCGGAATATCGAAAAACAAAAAAAAAAAATACGGTTCAGCTTAAACTTAACAAGGATTAATATATGTGAAGTTGACGATCGTAAGAATATAAACTACCCTTAAATTAACACATTTCAACAACAACGTTCCAAAGCAAGGTACCAAAAAATGGCCCTTAAAAATCCCTATCCGAAAATATAACATTTGTATATATATAGTTTACTTGGATCAAATGACATCTCAGACACCCCAAACTTAGAATTTTTTTTTCTACAAAATATCCGAATTTCATTAAGATCGGAGAATGTCACATGAGATACTTTCCTTGTTAGTTTGCAATTAAAAATTAGAAATTGTATTGTATATCCAATACATAAAAACGTAATAACTGGAGAGCTGTTTGGAATTTTTACTTAATTTTGAGTAGGATAAAGTAATTGCCTGACGATTTTCTTAGGCAAGAATGAATACCGGATAGGGACATGCCTTCAACAGATTATTTTTCACAATTTGTTAAATGAGTTTTGGGATTTTAGTACATTTAATTCCTTTAATGTAGTTACATATTTATTGTGTAATCGAAATAAAATAATTTTTTTTTATTTTGATATTTTTTTTTATAAATTGGTTCTAATTATTATAGATTTATCTCTTACTTACTGTTACTTTTTTTACTTACTGTTAACTCATCCTCTTTATAAGGAGGATCACGACATATTGTTATAGCTGGCATTTCAATAGTTTCATTTAAACTATAATAAGAATGTGTAGAAATCGGTGGATCGTCCAATTTTGAAAAACATTCATACAACTAAAAGAACAAATATTGCTGTTATCCTTTTAAATAAATATTGCTGAAACCTTTCTATGTTGTTATTAATACCTGAACTATAACAATTATACAACACACAAATAAAACTAAATAGCGTATAAGTTTAGCAGGATCTTTTAACAGCCAGGATCTTAACTCAAACCAATACCCCATTTTATTTGTGTTATAGTTAATGAACTACAACCTGTAATCTTCAACTGGTACTTCACAACTAAAGTAAAATTCTGAAAATAATGTTTTTGAATATTGTCAACATTTTGAACATCCTGTTAAAATTCTCACGTAGAAATTGATAATATCTGATAAGGCCATTATTGATTTATATACCATTACCAGGGCAAGGAAGTTCATGTATTAAAAATCGTATTTTATGTACATAAAATACATATCATACTTGATCAACAAGAGGGTATTAACTCAAAATTTTTAAAATTTCACTTATTGCAAGAAATCAACTAACAACATCAATATCTATCTACTGTAAAAATTTCAACGTATCCGATTACACTTTCATCTAGAAAACCACATTTGAGACCATTTTGTGATAGTATAGTGGCTACCTTTATATCAACAAAAAGTTTCAGAAAAATGGTTTTAACTCAAAAAATAGATTGTTTTTGCAATAATTGCAAAAATTTAAAAGAAAAACAATGCAAATATATTTTCAAAATGAATTTGCTTACTATGATGTATTCGGATTTTCAAATTCTCTTGAAATGTAACCACAAACAGTTTTTCACCTTTACTGAAAATTTTAAAATTTTGAGTTAATACCCTCTTGTTGATCAAGTGCGATATATATTAAAAGTCGGAAAATTTGCATTTGAAACCATACATGGGACTAATTAATTAGGTGGACTAATTAATTGATGATTTTATTACCATTGCATTGATATCAATTGTAACGAAATTATTTTCATTACCATTTTTTTAATTAATGGTAATGATTCTAAAATTTAATTTCATTGATTAATGACAATGATTTTAAATTTCATTACCATTGATAATGAATAAATTAAAAAAAAATAATTGCCATTGACAGAAAAACGTGAACATGGAGTAAAACTCGCTGAAATCGAAGATGGAATATGCTCATTCAGGCTCATTTGAAATTAAATATTACTTTCCATTCCATTGTTATTTGTATCCAGGTAAAATTTAACGGAATGGATCTTCCTTAAAAATTATGTTTTATAACTTTCCCGGCCAAACCCGTTGTTCGGTTTCATTTGCCTGAATTTTTTTGTAAACAAATGGTTTTTAATCAATTAATTGTAATTAGTTTTTTTTATACATTAGTGTAATTCCATTACCATTAGTAATGATTTTTCTAATAAAATAATGAAAAATTCCCATGTATGTTTGAAACAACAACAAATATGTTCTTACATGAAGTCCCTTGCCCTGACTGATACCAATGAAAAACATGATCTCTTTTATTTCCAGAACATTTTACTATCACCCCACTCGTCGGTATCAGGGCGTAACATTTTTAGCGACCCGTTAGCTAATTAGCATGAAAATTCTAGTAAACCTTTGGATAGAACATATCGGCACTTAAAAAGATAATATGGGGTTTGTTTTTTATAAAGCGTGTAATTGATAAAGTAACATCATGTTACGGCTTGTTATATTAAATATACCCTACACCACATAATGGCCGCCAAACCACCTTATAGCATGACGATGGACTTCCAAACACTTTCTGAGTCGATTTAGCTATGTGTGTTCATCGGTCCGTTTGTCCATGTAAAATAAACGAACCTTGAAATCAAAACCTATAGGTTGCAATAAATTTGTAGTGCCCCAAGGACGAAACCTAGTCGCCATTGAAAGGATATATATGAACTAAAATGTATTAATCTTAGAGGAAGTTACCAGAAAAAAGTAATTCTAAGCGAGTTTTTGCACTGGGCCTCTATAATTTTATTAATAAATCAGATAGTGCTCGTTTCGGGCAGATCCTGGTTCAACTTGACTCTGTTCCTCCTGGTTTTTTATAGCATTTTTAAGACTGAAAATTTCGAAGAATTATGTACTAATATTTATTCCTCTTTCGTGTGTTGTCCATTTTTACTTCAAAGAATCGGTTGTAGAATAGCACTATTCCACTAGCACTATTGTAAAGCCATCTACTGTCAATTTTAACACCGATTACTTTTGGTTGAAATTGTCGCAAAAGCAATACCTTCTAAAACTCTGAAGTGAAACCGGTTGGCCTGGAATCAGTTCTGGAACTAGTTTTAGAACTTATTCTCCGTCATTTTCACCTTACATATAGGATCCGTGGAACGCGTTCCTGAACTAGTTCCAGAAGTACCAGTTCCAGAATTGGCGTGGTTGGCAACAAATTGTAAGCATTTTTCCTGGGTAGAAAACATGGCTCATAGTCCAACTATTGAACGCCTGACCAGAGATGCAAGGCGATCCAAAATATCGGCGGGTGAAGCCAACAACAGGGATGATAAAATTAGTACTATAGTTCTTTTTGTGGTACTATTGGAACCTCAAAAGTACCATGGTACTCCTCTGACTCATTTAGTACTATTTACTAGAGCCGAGCGATATTTTCATACCGGTGATTTAATCACAGTTATTGATAAATCACTGGTAACGGCAGTGATCAAATATTTCAAGTCGCAGTTACTCGGAATGTCGTTATTTTAATATTTTTGTACTATTCTTTCTTGCAAACTTCATTGTGCACAGTAATACATGTTGTTTTTAAAAATAACAATGACTTGCTTTCACACTCTTCTGAATAAAATGTCTCCTTCTATCATGTCTTTGTTACCGGTCGCAACTATTTTTCTTTTAAGGCCCAGTTTTTAGGAAGTGGATTATCTTTAAACTTAGTTTAACGCAGTTTGTAACTGGAATACTGCTTTTGAAATGTGGTTTATTTTATTTTATTTTATTTCAATAAAGAAATAAATTATACTCGAGAAAAAGATTTTCCGGCAAATTTTTGTTAATAAACTTTGAAATGGCTGACAAAATTCGTTTTCGGTTTAACTAAATCAAGTTTAACTGACATCTTAAAAACTCGCCATAAATATTATTTCGTTTATTTATCAGAAAATCGTAGTCTTTTCCATAGAAAAACCGTGATCACGATCACAGTTTAAAAGAACAACGATTTGCAAATCACATTCACTGAAAACAATGTTTCTGAAAAAGCGCCAGATCGCCCATCTCTATTACAAACCCGTGATCACGGTCACTGTTTAAAAGAACGGTGATTTGAAAATCACGTTCACTGGTAGCAGCGTTATTCAAAAATCACCGGATCGCTCATCTCTATTATTTACACATTTTCCGATTTTTAAATTTTTTTGTGCTTTTTTAATTTTAATACCCCGAGTAAAAATGTTTTTTATATAACCATTTATGATTTTATAGAATTATATATCGTTCAGTGTTGTCATATGTAACACCAAGTATTATTTTATCTGATTATATCAAAATATATTTAATTATATCAAATTATATGAACTAGAACCACCATTTTTCGGATCTAATAATATATTTTCATATATAATTATATTAACCCATATATGATTTGATCCGGAAAATGGTGCATCTTGTTAATATAATTTTATATAATAAAATATCTTTTGATATAGTTTTATAAAAATATACATTTTACAATACTCGACGAGACATAATTGTATAAAATCATAAATGATTATAAGTATAAAAATCATTTTTACTAGGGATACAATTTATAACGAACACATCAAACATCGGAGTTTTAAGTAAAAAATACTATATTGAAAATATTAGATATTACTATTGAAAACTCAACTTAAACCAGACAAGGAAAAATTCTCAATTTTATTTAAAAATCCATAAATATTTGAAATTTTATTTTTGTTTAATAGTGTATTTAGACTGGGCGAAAACTAGTAGTTTTTGGGCATTTTTAGTTTTTGAGCCGAAAACTACAAAATTAATTTAGTTTTTCCGTACAATTTTCATACAAACTGAAAACCAGATTCTACCTGGTTTTTGCCAAAAACCAAATAAAAATATCTGAAATGTGCATTCTAGATACACCCGGTATCCTTTATAATCAATTTTCGATACACCCTGTTGCAACGAATATAGAAGTAAAGCAAGTGTCAAAACAATATTTTTAAATTTTTTGAAAATATTTCTGTTTTAATTTGCAATTGCGTGTTGTTATTCTTTTTTAAATGTATTAATAATTTTTTTACATTAATTTGATAATAAAAAAAGAAAGAAAAGTGTGTAATAAAAAAGTGTCGTGACAAAGAAAAACTAAATAACCAGTGTAAATGACTTGGCTTTTGCAATTTAGTTTTGTACAAAAACCAACTGGTTTTTGCTCAGTCTAAATTCAGTATAAAATAAAATTCCCAAAAATGTATGAATTTTAAATTTAAAAAATAAAAATCTCAAAATTTAGAGAATTTTCTTTTTAACAAATGTTTAAATAATTCTTTGAATAGTTATTTGAAAAATTCAAAATGAAAAATAAAAACCCAAACACCTACAATAAAAAATATTAAATACACAAAACTTGAAATCAAATCAGCAATTTCGCATTTTTTTCTAATTTTTTCGGTGTTTGAAAATTTTATCAATAAATTAATATTTTTATATGGCGTCTTATATGCAAATTTCGCAAAATAGCTCTTTGAATAATCGTTTGGTGGATAAACTGAATAAGAAATAAACTACATCTAAATCCGCTGTTTCGAGTTCTTTAGTTTTTATGGTGTTCACAGATTTGATCGATAAATTAACACCTTATATTCAAATCGCGCAATTGTGGAAAATTGGATATGCTACAAAACATTAATTAAAAAACTTAATCAACGATTTATACTATTCCGCTAACGAATATATTGATGCAAAAATTTTCCTTTTTGCAAATTTTTATAAAAAATGGGTATTATTATTCCTAGATTATATATATATTTCTCTAACTCCCACTGGAGTATAGGGCGCCTAGATTATGAATTTAAAATAACCGCACTTAAAAAATTGAAAAATAATAGCGGAACGCGAAAAAATATTTGCTAAAAGGCATATTCAGCGATTTACATTCTGCAAAGGTACAATTTTTTTGCAAACTAATTACCAAGCTTTGGTATAAGGTATTATGGTCTCTTGATTATAAATTTTAAATAACCTCACTTTAAAAATTCCAAAATAATGGCTAAATAAAAGATTACTCTTAATATAAAATTTTGTTAACTACATGCTAATCTTTATCACAAATTTAAAATTTTACCAATTTTAAATACATTTACATATGTATATTTTTTTATAGGAAAATAAAACTCCATTAAATTCAAAATACTATTCAATACAGAATTTTTCCTTTGAAACTCTTTACTGAATTTAAAAAAATATCATAAAGAATTTTATTTAAAAGTTATGAAGTATTTTTTTCAAAAAAATACTTGAAGAATTTTATCACTAAAGAATTTGAAATTTTAAGCTTTTCTGTTGTCTGACTTAGGGGTGGTATCTTATCTCCAATGCTTAGTTTACTTTAATCATTGATTTAGAAATCATTGATTAGCCCTTAAACTTACTTAAAATAATATCGGTAACTTACAAAAATTTAATCAACGATTTGTTAATTTTAGATATTTTCATTTTACAATACGAATAAGAAATAAAAGAAAATAAAAAAAGTTTGGAAACTCGCGAAATAAGAGTTTTTTTATTGAATTTTTCGCATGATACGGGGTCATAAAATTATAAAATAGATGCCCAAATTGTTGTTTTAAAAATCATCAATCGCTAAATGCCTCAAATAAGAAGTGTCTTTTTGCATGCTATATGCATATCTTAATTTTTTCCATTGGGTAAGTGTGTATAATTATAAATTTGTTTTTAGTCCAGGAAGGTGTTATTAAAAATATTTATGAAGGACAAGATGATTTTTGATGTTTTTGATACATTCAATACAAATTTTAAAGTCAGAATTTATTAGAAAACTAGGTTCAAAGGAAAAGTAAAATAACTATGCCTCTATAGTATTTGTTATTCGTTTAGGTAAATATATCTGGATCAAATTTAATATACACATACAGTGACATCTCCCAAAGCAGTAAATTTTTACAAACCGCGAAACTTAAACGCTTGATTTTCTTGATTCTATTTTTAAGATATCTTCCAACAATTTTGTGTAAAAAGCTAAAATTGAAAAAATTAGAATTTTCTAATTTTGTGGAAAATAAAATATATGAATCCAAAAATTTTCCTCGGAGGAAAAAATATTCGGCGTACATAAAAATTGTACTGCAGGAAATATTTAACTGGTCTAAACAACTACCATAGAATCTAAGCAGTATGCATAAATCTTAACCTCTGTTAACTGACTCTGTCCGACATTTCAACAATTTTTAATAGAATGTGGTAGATTAAGTTTTATGGTTAAATTTTATTAAATAGTAAAAATTGGTTCAATAAATAAGCAAAATAAGAAAAAATTTAATAAAAAACTATACTCATTAACTGCAATTTAAGATATTGCAGGAGTACGTAAAGTATGTCTTATATCTTTATATAGCTCATAATTTTCCAGAAAATTCGAAAATTTAAATTATTTGTTATTAAAAACGGCATAATTAAAAAAATTATTGTGAGACACATTAAACACAGTTTTTGGTTAGATTTTCCTTCCGCGAATCATGGTTTATTTGTGCTAAATAAATATCAAAATTATGACCGATTCTAACAAACAATTCGTACAGAATCCAATATTATGTCATATTATTAAAATTTCCCCCAAATATTTTCTTAATTCCAATTGGTATTTTTGGAGAAGATATATGTGCAAGTTACTAAAGATGTTCATTATTTAGATGGAAAATAAAGATGTTGTACGGTGTTTATTTACAAATTAATTGGTCTACGTAAACCTTTTTCAAAAGTTACCAACATTAGAAAAAAATGTTAATACTAGCATGAATTGTAGGGTGGAAAATCTACGTTTAAGGTCTTAATCACAGAAATTTCTGTAATTAAATTTAAGCAATGTTTAGAGTAAAATCAGAGATTAAAATTTGATGAGTTACTGTAATTAAGTCCTAAACAATGATTTTCGTCTTAATCATTGTTTAATATCACATAAGATACCAGACCTTAAACACATAAAAAATGTTCTTTGGCATTTTTATTAAAATTCATATACAAAAAAAAAAAAATAGGAAATCTAGAAATTATTAAATTTTTAAAACGAACTTCTAAAGAATTCACTCATTCGATTTTCAATTCTGAATGATTAAATACCGAAACCCTATTTCGAAGAATCGAATGTATTCTTAAACCACCTAATTGAATCATTAAATTCATTTGCTTCGATTGTCAACCAATTTGTTCATTTGAAAATATTCTTACGACATTGAAATAATATTCGCTTTAAAACGAAGTTGAATACGGTTTTCAAGGACTTTAAATTCTGAACCCTACACCCAAATAAACCTGCAAAAATAGCAGAAAAAGCTACTAAAAATTAGGTAAAAATGACCTTACAAAAGAAACTGCTGAGATTATCAGATTTTTTTTTTTTTTTTGCTAAATACTAGTAATATAAGAACAGAAAAAATGAAACTGCTAAATTTAAAAAATTTTATTTATATTTAAGTTAACTTTTAGTTCACTGAAAATAACAAATTAGTAGACTAAAAATAGCAAAAATAAACTGTTATATCTACAAAATTTTTGTTAGTTTTAAGTTAAATTTCGTTAAATATAAATAGCAGTCTATCCTGCTAAAATCAACGTAAATGGTTGCCAAAAATAGTAAACTGCTGATTTCAGAAGACTAGATTTTTATTCGTATTAAAAAAAATCGAAAAAAACCTTTGAAGATTTTAAATGTTTTGTGATTTTTTAGTCTACTAATTATAATTTATTGCTGATTTTTGCAGGTTAAGTTGTTATTCCTTTTTCAAGTATAACTAAAATTTTGTATACGTATTTAACAGTTTGGTTTTTGCTGTTGTTATCTTACTAATATATTAAAAAAGTAATCTGATAGCATTTTTTAATGCAAGGTATATTAACTAAACTGTTTACGCTTTTCTATTGCTGTATGAGTTAGATAGAACTCTTTATTTTTTATGGGTTTTTATTTGTTAATTTATAATGATAAAAAAAACTTAAATGAAAAAAATTGTTTGGTACTACAGAAGTCGAAAAAGTACTATTTGTGAAGCTGGTTGGTACTATTTTAAAAGTCTCATTTATCATCCCTGCAACAGCTACAGCGGCTTAACCCTCTAACCGGCCTACGCTTTTTTGCAATGAAATTAATACCATATCACGAAAAATACAAGTTCAACAACATTTTTTTTCGTTACCTATTTTAGGCGATATGGGCCAAAATAAGTTAACAGTGAATCTCGAAAACTAGTGCTTACTAGGTTTAGGCATAAATTATTCCTAGGGTATTCAATCGATTAATCGTTATTCGATTAATCGAATAATTTTGCTCATAAATTGTTCGAATAATTTAAAATTCCCAAATTTCGAATGTTATATACACCGCTGGACGCGCCTCAAAAAAACCGTTCATATGATACCCATATTGAGATGTTGTCTTCAGCTAAAATGCTAAATTCTTACAAAAACTAAAAAAAAATACCTTTTTCTAAAAATGATTCAGCTCGTGAGATCTCATTGCTAAACCCGAAATATTTTGGGAATCATCATAAAACAAACCAAAGTTTATTTTGAGAAGGGCACTTTTTTACTTTTTTCTGTCCATATAAAGTGAGTAGCTCTAATGTACATATGATTTTTAACCCTCGAAGTGGCACATGGTTCTGGCCAGACATATTTCATTTTCATGCTTCAATTTAGCATACTTCTATTTTAGGTACATGGCTGTAATTTCAGGTAATCTCCCAAAATATTGTTGGCTTTCGATGTATAAATTAATAATTGAAAAAAAGTCCTTGGAACAGGACAAAAAAGCCAAATAAAAAATCTTGTATGAACGCATAGGCAAAGCACATGGCACGAGTTGGAAATTTGTATTTACTTTATACTTTTATGCTTCTTTCTTTCTTCTGATTTTGTTTGTGAGTTAGTTATTCATTGAACGTTGAACAGTGAAGAAGTAATCTAGTTTTTGTGCGGTAATTTTGAACTTGTGAATAATTTTACGCAGATAGATTTGTTGCGTTGTTAGTATATTATGGCTGATGAACTGGAATTTATTTATAATACACGCTTGCGTAGCGCGAATTTGCAACCCCAATTGTCAGAGGCATTAGTGCGTGATTTTCAAAGTCAGGTAGAAGCTGATGAAAATGATAATGTTTTTGAAAACGATGGTGACGACACTGCTGATTATGTGCCAGAAGATGATGCATCAGACATAGAAAATGATTTGGAAATTGAACCTAACGAACTTTATGATAGTGATGAAGACGTAGATGAAGAAGAAGAAAGTGGAAATGATGCTGAAGCAGCAAATGAAGTCGACTCAGGCTGTTTTTATGGTAAAGACGGTACTAAATGGAAAGAAACTGAACCCCCTGCATCTCGTTTGCGCCAGCATAATATCATGCGTTTTCAATCTGGAACAAAAACAAGGCTCACCAATCCAGTTGAGGTATTCAAGCTATTTTTCTCAACCAATATTACGTCATCATTGGTGAAACAAATCGGCATGGGCGAGAATCAATTAGAAAATGGAATGAAGAACATCCAGAGTCTACCCAAAGAAAATGGATTGATTTGACAAGCTCTGAGCTAGATGCATTCATTGGGATTTTGTTGGCTTCTGGTCTCAGCCATAATAATATGCAAGACTCCAGTATATTGTAGCGTTCTGATTCGCTGCCCATATTCCGTGCGGCTATGTCGCACAAACGATTTATTACTCTGTCCAGATATATTCGTTTCGATTATAGTCGTACGCGGGCATTCCGACAGCAAACAGATAAAGCAGCTCCTATCCGGGACCTTTGGAATTTTCTCAATGAAAATCTGCAAAATTATTATGAACCTTATGAAAATATCACCATCGATGAGCAGTTGTTTCCGTATCGTGGGCGCACAAAGTTCACCCAATATATCCCATCAAAACCTGCAAGGTATGGGATCAAAGTTTGGTGGGCATGCGATGCTAAGACTAAATTTCCATTGAAAGGAAAACTATACACTGGAAAGGAAGGAGACAATCGGGAGATAAATCAAGGTGAAAACGTTCTAATGTATTTCGCAAATTGTTACGCAAACAGCGGCAGAACAATTATTTCTGATAATTTTTTCACCTCATTGAATGGCGCTAAACGACTTGCTGCTATGGGACTGGCATTTGTTGGCACCATTCGAGCAAACAAAAGATGTCTTCCTAAGGAAGTTATGAAGAGCACCAGACGACCAATTCTTTCAAGTGTGTTTGGTTTTCATGAAAATCTTGTTGCACTTTGCAGCTACGTGCCCAAAAAAAATAAGGCAGTCAATTTAATTTCAACCGTGCATTACACGAAACATGTTGAAGGCGTAGCCATGAAACCGGAAGCAATTTTATTTTATAATTCAACTAAAGCCGGAGTCGATACGATGGATCAAATGCTAACTCATTACACAACAAAACGGTCAACCAGACGCTGGACATACGCGTTTTTCTGCAACATGATTGATGTGATGGCATTGGCAAGTTACATTATATGTAAGCTAAATGATGAAAATACAAGAAAAGAAAGAAGACGCATATTTTTATATAAACTTGCAAAGCAATTGGTACTGGCCAAAGTTGAAAATCGCATCAATAATCCGCACATTGTGGCTCAACCAACAACTCGTATAGCATTTGAAGCGTTCTTTGGGAGACCTCTCAATATAGCAAACCTTAATGTGGCTTCACGTAGTGGTCCAGACACATTAGCTGCCAAAAAAGATTGCAGAATTTGCCTGCAGCAAGGTGACAAAATACGCCGTAAGACACGCTTTTTTTGCTGCAAATGCAACAATCCTGTTTGTCAGCAACATTCAAAAGTAGATTATTTATGTTTTTGTTGCCTTCCGCAAAATTCTGAATAAAAAAATCAATGTATTCTTCATAATAATTTTCTATTTTGTCATAAACATTTATTACTTTACCCATAATAAAGAGAAATATATATGGAACAAAAAAATTGTTGCCCTTTTCATTCCAAAGATTTTTTCAGGTCTATTTTTTCTTCCTCAGGTAGCTAATAACATAGTAAAAAGAAATAGAAACACAAAATGTAACAAATATTTTCCTATCTTAGTAAAAAATTTAACGGCAAACAGCCCTTATTTCCATACAAATGCATGTAAATGTATAGGGGTCTGACACCATGTGCCAGAACTAAGGGCTCAAAATATGTGCCACTTCGAGGGTTAAGGAAATTTTTTAATAAAATAACTTTGTTTCTGTCTGAATTCACCCCTATAAAACAAGTTTAGCAAAATTTTCCTGCCACACATATTTCTAATAAACTTCCTTTTTAATAAATTTTTTCTCATAAGGTCACGTTTACATCTGTATCGAAATTTTGAGATTCACCACTAATATGGAAAAACAATGACGTTAACCCTCTAACCGGCAAGCCCGCCTCCAGGCGGGGTATATTAAATTGACCAGAAATGCGCCAAAGGGGTATTCTATAATAAGAAATTATACTTTTTCAACAGAAAACAAAATTTATAAAATTTTTTGTGAAGAATTTTTTTGTAGACAATGCACGGTTTGGAAGCGGGAAAGTGTCAAAGATAAAATTTCATAAAATTTCAAAAATTAAATATTTTAAAATAACCAAAAGTTTCAAAAATCTTAAAAACATATTTAAATTGACTAAAACAATTGATAGTGACCACGAAGTGAGATTGGAGCTTAAGATATTCAAAAAGTTCCTTACTTTGGTCCAAGGACGCACAGGATTCCATAAGGACACCTTTAAAGGACATCGCCTTAACTTCAAAGCGAATGGACGGATTTTTTTGAAATTTGGTAAAAAGAATATATTTGGTATAGGTAGCAAAGCTTATAAGTTTGAATAATATATATTGAAGTTTTGGTGCATTTTCGCTCAATTTCGCATTTTTCAAAAAACGAAAATCGCTACATCCTCTTAAGTAACAGCACAAAAAATGTAATTTTTTTATTGCATTTATATCTTGGTAAGAGAAATAATTTGTGCCTAAGCCTAGTAATTTTTATGCGCTAGTTTTCGAGATTCACCCTTAAACTGTTTTGGCCCATATCGCCTAAAGTAGGCAACGAAAAAAATTTTTTTAGAAGAACTTATTGTTTATTTTTCGTGAGGAACACATGGTATAAATTTCATTGCAAAAAAGCTTAGGCTGATTAGAGGGTTAAATTTATAGACGTTGTAGTATATACATTTATAGCAGTTAAATTTTGAGAGAATATCGTCACCTAAAATGCTTTTGCATAATAACAAATAATTTCCAAATTGAGTTTTTGAATGATCATGATGCACTAGACTAAATTAGATGTCTCTACAAAATTATTTTAACCCTTTGACGACCAATGGTTGATATATGTCCCATTTTTATTTTTTGGTATATTTTCCAACCGATTTTTTTTAAACTAACTTGTATTAATAGAGGAGAGTTTTTTGAAGTATTTGTTAGGAGAATATCCTGATGAAGAAAAATAGCAGTTTTTTGAAAAAAGTACTTATTATGTTAATTCATAATAAGGAAATTGGCCTCGAACTGAATTAATAAATTTATAATTAATTAATAAAAAGGTCGAAAAAACAATTTTTATTTTTTTGAATAAAAATTAAAACCCAACATTTTGACAACACTCGCAGTACGGAGAAATGTTTTTTGCCCCTTCCTTGTAATTGACAAAGAAGTGGTAAAAATGAAATTTGTATATTATTTGTACCGATGGTACGAAATACAAAAACAAAAACTTTCATAATATTTCTATTGTTGGTTATGTCTTTGCAGAGACTTCGAAAACATATTTTATTGTTTACTCCATTCTCATTTCGTTGATGTAGTAGACTACGTTTAATATGAAATTTTGATGTTTCAATTTGCATTGCACTATTGCCACCACTTTCTAAAGAAAACTGAAGAAGGGGACTTGGAAAATCCCCGAAACGATCGTCTTTTCATTCCTGAAAGTGTTAGAGGTTTTTGAAAGCAAAAACTCTGTGAAGTATTTGTTAGGAGAATATCCTGATGAAGAAAAATAGCAGTTTTTTGAAAAAAGTACTTATTATGTTAATTCATAATAAGGAAATTGGCCTCGAACTGAATTAATAAATTTCTAATTGAGAGTTTTTTCTTTCAGATTTTACCAAATAATTGGCCCCATATGTTCTTAGCGCCTAATTAATTGACCCCAACTTCTGAAAAATAAGTTTTTTTGTTCATCTTTTTTGGATGTCATTTATTTAGAAGTTATTGGTTTTACAAGACCAAAATTTTGATATAGCATGGACCTGTGCCTCCTGTTTTCAGAAATACCAAAACATTGGGAATAGGTTTGTTTTCTTGCCTACAGGTCGCAAATTCAGCATGGGACATATGTGTCCCATTGGTCGTCAAAGGTAAACAAAGAAGAAATTTTATAGTTTTATTTTTTTCATTAAATTAAACAAAAAATTATTAAAATTAAATGAACTCTTCATTCAACCAAACATAAAAAAGACTTAGGAAAAAGATATGTGTTTTAAATGTATATATCGTCGTCTAAAATGCAGAAGGGCGTAACAACAAAAAAATTCAAAACCAAGTTTTTGATTGATTATGATGCACTATACTAAATAGATGTCCCTACAAAAATTTAAACTTAAATACAGAAATTAATATATAGTCAAGATAAGAAATATATCCTTTAATTCCAAAATATGTGCAATTCTACAATGTTTTTTGCTTCTCCTCTAAAAAGATAAAAAGTGTTGTTACGCCCTTCTGCAATTCAGGTGACGATATATCGATTGACTTTCGTTTGGTTTCACACATAGCTCTTCCAAATGACGAATTGTAATTATTCTAAATTGGTTGAATTCTATATGCTCGATCATATGATGGATCGTGATGGCTTGGTTGCTGAACATTGTTTGTGAAATCCGAATTTCTTCAAATCGTGGCCGAACCATAACAACCAAGAGGCACAGAGTATACTGGTGATGTTAATTGGTCGGTTTCATCATTTTCATATGCGTTAAGCAATTCTATAACTTCATCATCTGCTGCATAAAATTAATTGACGTTGATTATTTCTTTTCTTCTTGCAGTTATACTTATATTACAACGTGCAACATTTTCAAATTTTGCTCTCACCCATGGAGGAATCAAAATATATGTGAAGGTAGACACCATTTATAGATGAACTGCATATCCATCAGGTCAGATGTCCTTTTTAAAGGACTTCGAAATACTAATGCATACTAAAATAGCAATATATATTTTTTTCACTTCTCTCCAAAATAGGCATCAAACAAGAAAGAATAATCTCCCCAGTTCAGTGATAATATAAATTTTGACAAAAAATGACGAAGAAAATATTTTTTTAAATTTTCAGTAGAAAAAAAGGAAAGCTTTTTTTAAAATGTAGAAATTCTCCTCTTTCATTTGATCCCCATATCAGCATCATGGAATGTACAAAATATCCTTAAAAAAGAGCTTGCCAAAAACCATGCGCTCAAAAGTCCTTTTGTAAGGACTACTAAAGTGATCATGAAAAATTAAGTATGCAGTTTTACTAAACGTGGTTTCTTCCTTCACTTGTTAATCGATTTTTCCAAATGAGCAAAATTATTTTGAAAAAACGTTAGAACAATCGGCTTTAAGCACAAAACATGATATGCATACTACTTCGCATGATAAGAAAAACAAAAAAACTAGTAATCGATACTCTATGTAAAAATTTACAACAACAACAAAACCAAAAATGCAACTATTTCTTCAAAAACTATAACAAAATACACTATACTCGATACGAGCAGAGTAAGTTAGTTGTTCACAAATTTTTACCGTTGACGACCAATGGAATATATAAGTCCCATGGATTTTTTCGATGAATGAGTTGAAAAAAAATATTTTTGATGACACTTTTGTTTAGAAATGTTGGGTCGATTATCACGAATCCGCAAAAAAATACAAAATTTCCAGCAGTTTATGTTCGGTCGTCAAAGGGTTAAGCAAGAGAAATATGTCCTTTTAATCTAAAATATATTCTACAACGTTTTTTGCTTCTCCTGTAAAAAATAAAAAGTTTTGTTACGCCCTTTTGCATTTTAGGTAACGATATATTTATTAGAAATTATTTTATGTGTTTTATTCAAAAATTAATTTCTTTAAGCATTTCTTCATTGTTTTTCCATACAGGTGAATATCAAAATCTTGAAATGTTCATATAAAATATTCTCAATACTTATTGTAAATCTTTCTTATTAAATTTTTGAGATCTGGGCTTCCGTGTAAGACTTACTTATTACTTACAATGATAAAGGCACATCTACACGAGGTAGAAATTACGTTGAGCAAGGAAAAAAATTGCCATCTTTAATTTTGTCACAAATTATTTTTAACTAAAATAATAACTGCTGGGGGTCCGTCTCCGATATACACAAATTGCCTGCACTTGAACGTAAAACCCATAGGTCAGTGTGGCAACATTTGTGAAAAAGGTGACAAGGAGAAGATAAGAAGATAATAAAAAAATCTAAAGTAGATTGTTTGTATGTCTGTTTGATCACATCTGAGAGTAAAAACAATAACAGAAAGCTGAATAGGAAAGAAAACTATGAATTAGCCACACTATGAGCAAGGCCTTACGTTACGTTTGTAATGTAGGAGTGCATAGGTTCGATTCCTGCAGACGACAGGTTGTTGAAAAAATTATCATATAGAGACAATCTGACAATAAAATATAAACAATAATACAATTTAATGGAAAATCACTGATGAAGCCTGCCCATAAAAAAGGACAGTTATAATGTATTTATAACTTTGAAAAAATGTTTATTTTTCTTCCTCAAATTTACTTAATTAAAATTAATAAAACGAAAATATGCGTCTAAAAAATGCAGCTAAAAAAGAAAAATATCCATTAAAAGTACTTATTTTTGCAAAAATGAAGCATATTAAAAAATTAAAATATATATGCAAAAACATGCACTTTTGACAAAATATGCAAAAATATGCAACTACAAATCGATGCCTTTTGGTTCTAAATTTGATAATTCGGATAAATGAATTTTTTTTAGTTAGTTTGACTCTAGATCATAAATTAATATCACTTTCTGTTTAAATTATTTTCAAACCCATTCCAGGCAAACGACACTGATGATGGCTTTGTAGCGAAAGCCGAAAATAGAATAAAACTAATTCAACTTGATTTTGAAAAAAAAAATTTTTTGTCAAAATTGTTTAATAAAGTTTTATTAGTCTTTTGTATTATACACTCAAAATAGTTTGTAGTAATTTAAAATAAATGAAAAATCACTTGAAAACCGGTGTACTAAGTTTTCATTTAAATCAAAAGAACTTTTCATTTATTTTTAAATGTGAATAAACTTTGTAGTTAAAGTACTTAAAAAATAATGATTTTTCATTTATTTCGTTTTTTTAACTTACAAAAAATTAACTACAAAATTCGCAAAAATAAATGATATTTAGTTTATTTCGTTTTTTAACTGACCTACAATAGAAATCTAAAAGAATTTCTTTTTTTAACAACACATTTTAAATGGAAATATTAACTGTAACAGAAAATTCGTATCTATATTAAATTTATTTTTTAAATGAAAAACAAAAACAGTTGAAAAATATATTTTACTTCATTTTAACTGTATAATCATTTAAAAATAAATGTACGGGTAACTTTTTAAATAAAATACGGTCAGTTACTGTAATAATATTTTCAGTGTAGTTTTATTAATGGCCATATAAAGTTTTAAACATCAATTTTTAACACCCATTTTGCCAAATAATTCATAATTTTCTATTAAAAATGTAACGGGTAAGCAAAATTGCTTCCAAAAACTTGTTGAGAACAATTTTGCAAAAAATTATAAATTTTATTTGCAAAACACACTACTATTGGCAGCCTCAAACCCGATTTAGAAGTAATTAAATTTGTTATTTTTACCCTTAATCGATTAAGTGCTATTACTTTACCAATTTCGTCAGGACACTTTTTGTCGGGACACACTAATGTACAGCAAAAATGTTTTCAAGTAGCTAAAAGTACACTTAAAATAATATGTCAGTAGAAAAAGTAGTTATCTTTATTTAATACAATACTAAAAATCCTCAGTACTTTAACTAATTTTGAGTGTTAATTTTCAAAATTATTTAAAACTAATTTTTAAGAACCCATTCGTTAAATTTTACAAAATTTATTGTTAAAATATAATGTTTTAATGTTACTGTTATTACCCGGTTGATGGCGCCACCAATGTATTCTAAGTTTTAAATATGGCGCTATTACTTTCCCTCCCGATTTATTAAAACTAAGAGAGAGAGAGCAAAATTGATGCAAATTTCGATTACCCCTAACCGTATATTACCCCAGCGAAAAATGGACTATCCAAAAATTGTCCTCGGCGGGGCCTTGGACCCTCGGAATTTTTAATAAAAATTTTCCACTTCATAAAATGGCCCATATCTCGAAAATATGCCATCACATGATATGAACCGGGGAGGGCCCGAAACCCTAAATTTGGATAAATTTTATGACTCAGTATAATTACAGATAAAACTGTACTTTTACAAATTTTTTACATAAATTTAGATTTGTTAAATTTAACAAAAGAATTTGGTAAAATCAACAAATTTTATTTTAAGCATAAAAACAGGAATAAATTTTGTTAAAGTAACAAATTTTTCTGTCCAGCCAACAGACGTATTATTTTGAGTGTACGATACTATACTAGTAAATAAATATATTTATTGGGATAACTTTGGCAAATGGAAACTTTTTTGTAAACTAATTAAATGTGCTAAAATCCCAAAACTGATTTGCCAAATTGTGAAAAATAATCTGTTGCAGGCATGTCCCTATCCGGATTTCATTCATTAAGGAAATCGTCAGGGGACGGCGTTTTAGAATTTCTAGAAACATTTATTAGATTAAATCACAAATTCAATGCGAATTTCTTGTTCTCGTCTAGGAGCGTCATTTAACATTTAAAATATCAAAGAAAAAACAACTTTTTTGTTTGAAATTTTCCAAGAACAGTTTCTTGAGGTAACCCCATATTATACTAAAAATTGGGCTTTGGGAACAACCTGGAAAGCTATGCTGCCATATAAAATTTTTGGAAAATGGCAAACGTAGAGGTCGCTATACATGAATACATATTTCTTGTAGAAATATTTTCCTTTTAATTGCTTCTTTACTAAGCCATAACATTTATCAAGGTCGATTTTACATCAATTGGTTAAAACCATATAAAACTGTAAAAATCCACAAAAAACGAGAACAGTGGTTTCTGTATCAAGTTTTGTGCATCAAATGTTAACCCTTAATGTGAATACAAATCCTGTGCCTACATTTGACCACAAAATATTGATATTAATTGCATTTGAAAATTTTTTTATATAAAAAACTGAATGGAGAACCACTAAACTTTAACGACATTTTGTGAAAAATATGTACCTTAGATCGAAAAATAAAGGACGCCATTATAAAAGGCATGGCCGAAATATATAGAATTAATAGTCAGAACTCTAATAATTTGTAAAAGTTAAGATTTTGTCATCCTGTGTTATTAACAGTAACGAAACGATTTTTGTAACGTATGCCAATTGTTTACTTTTTAACTTAAAAAAAAAAACTAAAAGTTTACGAAAATAAATAATAAGTGTGTTTGCTTACATGCTATTTTTACCAACTTTACAGTACAAAAAATAGTAAAAACTAGTAAAAAATTTAAGGGGAAATTTTATTATTTTTAAGTTGAAAAATTTCTTACAGCAAAAACTAGTAATATGTTTTTTGTTTAACAAATGATGAAATTGAGTACATTTTTATGTGAAGCGTTATTAAATTAATTAACTCTTATGATGCGCATAAAAGTTTGCAGACGATTTTTTGCAATTTTCGTAATTTTTTTTTGTGTGTTTACTATTTTTACAATTATTTTGTTCGAGTACTTCTAAATATTTTGACAACTCTTTCAATATTATTTTTTCTTTTACTAGTTTCACTAGAAATGTACTCATACAAACCTAATTTTAGTATATTTTTTTTTTACAAATAAAAAAATGCTTTTGGAAATATGACTTTTTGCACAAAATTTGCTTGCTTGTCGATGTTCTTGAGCAGGTGGCGGGAAATTTAGAGGCAAATCCTTTGTAGCATGGTTTAAAATTCAAAAAAATTTATGTAACATACATAAGTGGCGTGACTTTTTTTGCCACATTCAAACACATTAAATTTTGTTCAAAAATTCATGCTGGGCGTAGGGTGCATGTTTAAAAATGTTCTAAATTGCACTATTAAGCATTCGTCAAGAATATTCTTTTAAAATATGTTTAAAAATATTAAAAATGTAAATGAATGTTTTTTAGTTTGACTCTAGATCATAAATTAATATCACTTTCTGTTTAAATTATTTTTCAAATTAAAGAAAGACGATACAATTTTCACAATTAAATTACAAAGAATAAAAATTTGAATGAATTCGATAAGGCCAGCAAGACAGAATACGTATTTTCGGATTTCGCTACAAAGCCATCATCAGTGTCGTTTGCCTCGAATGGGTTAATAATTGATGATCGTCTACTTATGTGACAGTTGAAAGCAAATCGAATATGTTAACAACAACTCAACTTAGACTAACATCAACGAAATCTAACAATGCTATTTTTATCCTTTGTTATTATTACTCTTTTTGCTTTGGATCTTGATTCATTATCTATTTATGATCTAGAGTCAAACTAAAAAACATTCATTTACCAGATTAAAAGATCAAATAAAAATTCCCTCATTAATATTAAAAATGTTTGGATAAAAGTGAATGAAATAACCCCCTTTTTGCAAAAAATGCCATTTTCAGGACACTCTTAAAGGTTTTGACTTAAAAATCTATCACTGCTAAATGGCTTGTGATAATTGAAAATAGTTTTCATTCTGAAATTTGGAAAGCTCACGGCAACGACGCAACAAAATTTCAAAAATTTTTTTGATAATGAAAAACTTATTGGTAAAAAAAACAAAAAAAAAGCAAGGTAAAAAATGAAGACTTTTAAATTCAAAGTTAAATATTTTTTAAACTGTAGGAGCTACTATGGTACTTGAAGCATGTTTTTTCTTTATCTTGTAGATTACAAAAAGTCTCAAATCACTAAAACCGGTTCACATTTGTAAAAGTTGTACGACCATAAAGCTTTCGTATACCCGAGATGGTCAACTTTGCCACCCTGTGCTAAAACAGGGTGGCTGCAAGACTTATTTTCTAAAGGCATAGATCCTTCTGTGCAGTTCTTGTTAACATTTTTTCCCGATTGGATCAGTAGTTTAGAATAATTATTACCATTTTGTGGGTTTGGAACCACTGTGCATCGCCTCAAACAAATTACTTTGTGAGCACTCAGAAGATCGAATTTATGAATCATCCATCGTACAGCCCTAACTTGACAAACAATAATTCTCTCTTGTTCCCGCACATCAAAAATAAACTATGTGGACAACGATTTTCTACCGCAGAAGAAGCCGTGGTGCATTCAAAAACCATATTCTGGAGGTGTCTTCCGCGGAATGGAAAAAATGCTATTACAAGTAGTTCGAATGCATGCAAAAGTGTGCAGATCATAAAGGAGAATATTTTGAAAAACAATAAAGACATTTTGAATAAAAAAATTTCTGTTCTTTCACTATTAGGCTCAAAATATAAATAGTAACCCACCTATTCGTTTTGACAAGTAAAAACTAGAAAGAGCCAAAAACTATGTAGTTTTTCTTCAGTCCAAATGCAGTTTTACACTTAAACAAAAACTACAATATTAGTTTTTGAAAACTACCTTTGTTTTTCTGTCAAATTCCATAAATTTTTTTTTTTTTTATCAAAAACTAATAAATTTGGATTGTAGTGTAAAACGGGCTTGAAAAAAAGTTGTAGTTATTATTGAATTCCATAATCTGCAATTTTACTGTCTTAAAATTAAAAAAATTCCAATTGATGCTTCTACTTGTTTATAATACCGGTGTTGCTGTGTCGGTAACGATATACCATTATCTACAATACCGTTACCTATATGTACCGGTATAGTTGTCACCGAAACAATAATACTGGTATGCACCGATATTGTTGTTTCGGTAACGGTATTCCGTTATCTCAAATACCGTTAACTTTACTGATACCGAAAAAGCTACATTCGATACCGTTTCTATTACCCTTGCCGTTATTCGTTTCGGTAACCAACTTACAATAAACACAAAATGACACTTTTTTACTAGAAAAATAATAGTTTTGAATATTAAATTTGCGTGCAAACAAAGTCTACACGCTTTTCACGTGAAAATCGTATAATAGTTTTTACGAAATTATTAATAAACATATTGTAGCAGTATTTCATTTTTAATTAAGACAACATTTTTGTGAATTCTTTACTGGTATGCATCATCTACCAATTTATTTATGTTCATTTAAATTAAAATGTTTATTAATTAAAACAATATTTTTTTACAAATATTGAATAATATTATTCACACATGAATAATTTCAGTGATGATATTATTTTAGTGTTAATGTATTTTAAGCTTAATATTAAATATTTTTAAATATACAATAAAACGAGTAAAAAGGTTAAAGTCGGGCATGCCGACTATACAATACCCTACACCACTCTGGTGTATTGTTTGGATCCGAAATTCGAATGGGTTAAAATGGGGCTTGTGTCAAAATTTTCTATAATGTGAGTCAGCGCACCAAATTTCATTAAAATATCTTAATATTTGCGACCTGCAGTTTGTAACCAAGCCAATTTTGGGGGGACCCTTATATGGGCACTAGTTCTAAACATGGACCGATGTTCACCAAAATCAACAGGCTTCGTCCTTGGGCCAACATAGGTCTGTGTACCAAATTTCATTAAAATATCTTAATATTTGCGACCTGCAGTTTGTAACCAAGCCAATTTTGGGGGACCCTTATATGGGCACTAGTTCTAAACATGGACCGATGTTCACCAAAATCAATAGGCTTCGTCCTTGGGCCAACATAGGTCTATGTACCAAATTTCATCAAAATATCTTAATATTTGCGACCTGCAGCGTATAAACAATATAATTTTGGTGGGACCCTTATATGGGCACTAGGTTTAAACATGGACCGATGTTCACCAAAATCAATAGGCTGCGTTATTGGGCCAACATAGGTCTGTGTACCAAATTTCATCAAAATATCTTAATATTTGCGACCTGCAGCGTACAAACAGTATAATTTTGGTGGGACCCTTATATGGGCACTAGGTCTAAACATGGACCGATGTTCACCAAAATCAATAGGCTACGTTATTGGAGCAACATAGGTCTGTGTACCAAATTTCATCCAAATATATTAATATTTGCGACCTGCAGCGTATAAACAGTATAATTTTGGTAGGACCCTTATATGGGCACTAGGTCTAAACATGGACCGATGTTCACCAAAACCAATCGGCTGTGTTATTGGGCCAATATATGTCTGTGTACCAAATTTCATCAAAATATCTTAATATTTGCGACCTGCAGCGTATAAAAAGTATAATTTTGGTAGGACCCTTATATGGGCACTAGGTCTAAACATGGACCGATGTTCAGCAAAATTAATAGGCTGCATTCTTCGGCTAACATAGGTCTGTGTACCAAATCTCGTCAAAATATCTTAATATTTACGACCTGCAGCGTATAAAAAATATAATTTTGGTAGGACCCTTATATGGGCACTAGGTCTAAACATGGACCGATGTTCACAAAAATCAAACTTGTTCGTCCTTGGGCCAACATAGGTCTGCGTACCAAATTTCATCAAAATATCTTAATAGTTGCGACCTGTAGAGTGCGCACAAGATTGCATGGACAGATAGACGGACGGACGGACGGACGGACGGACGGACGGACAGACGGACATCGTTAAATCGAAATAAAAAAAAATTCTGAACCGATCGGTATACTATAAGGTGGGTCTACGACCAATATTTTTTGGTGTTACAAACATCAGCACAAACTTATAATACCCTGACCACATACTGGTGTAGGGTATAAAAAGTAGAATTTAAATACCTACCCCTCCCCCTCGAAATCAATTCTTTTATATGTAGTTCTCAGAATTTATAAAAATTGAGTTTAAATTTCCCAAAGTCGTTGTTAAAATTATACACATATTTGTTTGTAATGGTTAGCGCGTTGTACTGTTACACAAGAGGTTGCGGGTTCGATCCCCAACCAAGGCAACATAAATTTATGAAAAATAATAATATATATGAGTTTTTCTATCCCTCATACATATCGCAGCGTCCTTCTTCGGTGTACCCATAGCACTTAATTCCACCGAAGTAAAATAATATAACAGGGCTATGAACTAAAAAGCTTCAACAAAGTTCGCTAACACACCATCAGATGGCGCGCAACAACTGTGCTATAATTCAACATCTCGCGCAATTACAGTGTTTCCATATTTGAAGCGCTTCATCTTTCACCACCTTTCACTTCTTCTCTATCGCCTTTCCAAAAGAAGCAACGCGTTATTTATAGGAAGAATTTCCTGAGTGTTGCTTCCCTTAAAAAAAAAATTATTTTTAAAATAAAAAATTTTCATCTCTCTGCCATATCTGGTAGATGGCGCAACCAGAGTATTCGATATTTTAAAATGGCACATATCTCCAAAAATAAGAGATATAGACCAAAATTCGACTACCCCTAGCTTTACCTCACCCGCATGCACTCTCAGAACAATTCCGTTGTGGAAACCGAATTTTTTGCCAACCGAATTGATTCGGTTGCTGCAACCTCGTAATTCGGTTGCCCTAACCGAATTCAGTTGTGGCAACCGAATTCGATTTCAATTCGGTTGCGGCAACCGAATTATCGGCTGTCACAACTAAATTCGGTTGAGGCAACCGAATTATGAGGTTGCAGCAACCGAACGAATTCGGTTGGAAAAAATTCGGTTGTCACAACGGAAATGTTTTGAGAGTGTGAGAAAGTCATCTCTAAAAATGGCCCATATCTCGAAAACTAAGCGATACGAATCTATTGCTCCCTTAGAGTACCAGTACATGTCCTTATTAGGACATGTTTTACAAATTCTTTACTTAAATTCCGAACTGTTTAATTTAACAACCATTTCTTAAAAATCAGCAAATTTGATCATAAGCCAATTATTTTAAGTGTACTAACAGAGCATTGAAGAGATAATTCATTTTAGAATGAATTCATTAGTAATCGAATTCAGTTTTGTTTTGAATTAAAATAATTCCCTTTTTAAATTAGAAAACTTTCAGTTTAACGCGTTCGACTAAAAAAAAAATTTCGAAGAATTAATTAACTGTTATCGTGGTCTTTGTGAAAACCGTACTGGAATTGAATTGAAAAAGGATTGGATTCTGTAAGCAGGGTTGTAAAGCTTAACCGAAATGACATTACAATATCGTCATAAAACTTTTCTATATTTTTGTTTATTTAATTAATAGGGGTTTTCATATAAACTCGTAAATTCCTTGTAAACCTTGTATAAATACAAACCATATTTTTTATGAATGGAGTTTGACATTTATCTCATAAACATACCAGGTATACACCGTTTACGAGTAGATACGAGTTTATATGAAAACCCATAATATTAAATAAATACGTATCACAAATAAGTATATCTTAAAAGTATCTATAAAAATTTGTTATTTAAAAAAAATATTAGTACAATCGGAAATTTTATCATCAAATCCGTAGGGTGGATTTATAGAATCCAACTATTGGAAATTTTCATAAGAAAAATGAAAAAACTAATTTTCCAATTTTTTCATTATATTAATTAACTTGAACAGAAATCTTTAACTCTTGCATATTTGTTAACCAAAAACTAGTAGCTTTTAAAAACTTCTACACTCAACCAAAAAAGTCTGTAATGGCTACTGAAAATTTTGCTGTTATTACGGGAAATTTAACTGTTTTGAGGCCAGCGGTATTTTTTTGCAAATTTTAGCAACACATGTCTGCTGATCTGTAGTACAATAAAATTAGTAGAAAAAATTAGTAGCCGCTACTAAATTTTAGCAAAATTTAGGTAAACTGCAATTCAAAATCGATTTGCTAAAATCAGTTAAAAAACTTACTAAATATCATAATATTAGTACAATGAAATTAGTATAAATAATTAGTTGCAGCTACTAAATTTCAGTAAATTGTTGTAAACTGTAATTTAAAATCAGTATGCTGAAATTAGCAAAAAAATTGTACTAAAAAAAACAGAAACTTCTTTCGATTGTAACAAGCGTATAATTACTTCATCATACTTGAAATTTGGAGTCAAAATTGCAAACGGTTCTCCAGTTATGACATTTTTATGCATTGGAGATACAATAAAATTTTCTGAGTGTTATTTCCAAACTAAGAATATATCAATAGTAACAAATATAAATAAACAAGAATTGTAAAAAATAATAAAAAAAATTTAAATTAGTATATTTTTCTGCTAAATTTAGCACTCGGTTTTGAAAAATTAGTAAAATGTTTTGCTAAAATCAGCAGCGAATATTAGTAAAAAAAATCCGTAATTGTAATAAGAGAATAGAAAAAATGATTACTAAAAAAAATTGTACTAAAAATCAGTATAAAAATAGTAAATTTCGATTGGAAACTGTTTACAAATTTTTTTACTAACTTTTTTATCTGAGTGTAGTTTTTGATTCAAAATTAGTATGGAATTTGACAGGTAAATACAAAAAGTTTTCAAAAACTACACTTAAAATAATACGTCAGTAGAAAAATCTGTCAAACCGGTTTCAAATCGATTTGACAAATTTTTAACAAGGGTACCGAGACCCTAATAAATAAATTCTACGACTCAGTAAAATTACAGATAAAAAGGTAGTTTTAAAAATTTCTTACTTAAATTTAGAGTTGTTAAATTTAACAAAAGAATGTGTTAAAATCAACAAATTTTATTTTAAGCCAAAAAACATGAATAAATTTTGTTAAAGTAACAAATTTTTCTGTCCGGCCAACAGACGTATTATTTTGAGTGTATGCATCTGTTGATTGATTTCCAATATGACAAAAAATTTAAAACAAATATGCTTTACCTTCCAGATGATAAAAAGGTAATATTGTCGCAATATTATCATAGAACATTATGACAAAAAATTAAATTTTTGAATTATTTTTTCCAAATATCAGCGAAATTTCTTCCAAATGATAAAAGGAAGGCAATTTCAAAATATTACTTGAATATTTTCATTTAAATGAAAAATAGAATATATCGCTCTAATATCCAAATGCTTGCAGGGAAAAGTTTAATGACGTTATTGTAATATCATTTTGTAAGTCTACTGAAGGGCAGAAAATAGTTTTGAATTCAGTAAACGTAATTTTGGGTTTCAGTGAACATAATTTTTTGAACTAAAAAACAATTTTTAGTAACCTGAACGAAATTGAAATTAAAAAAGTTCGGTTGTGAATTAATTCAGTGGGAATTAATTAAATTTTTATCCGTTCGATTCATTAAATTCAAAGCGTTCACAAGTGAATTTATTCATTTGATTTAATAAAAGGAACTATAGTAGCAATAGAATTAATTCATTAAAAAAGAAATCGAACGGTACCAAAATTGAATTTATTTCATTTAATTTGTAAATTAATTAATTAAATTTCCTATTCAGAACTCACAAATTGAATTAAGAAAGCTCTGGTTACTAAGCTTTAACTTGCTCAAAAATACCCGTAGAATTGTGATATCAATAAAACCGCTCAGTTGTGCTACCGCCAGTTTGACGAAAAACATTTCAAAAGTCAATGATATCGCAAAAACAATAAATTTTTATAGTCGGTGGATGAATCAGCTTGGCAAAGGTCTCGGCTGGCGACGGCTCACCGGCTAAAATCCGCTGGCTTGTAGCTCTGATCTAAGGTTCTATTCCCGACACGAACACATTTTACTAAAAAAATTAACAATAATTAAATTTTTTTGACTCATCAGAAAAGACAGAAAAAAACAAAATGCGATGTGTTTAAAGCAAAAATATATTGCAAAAAAAGCAAAAGTAAAAAACTTCAAAGTTAAGAGATAAAATATTTTTTTGTGAGCAAAAAAAGTATTTTGGGCAAAAAGTATTTTGGGAAAAAGTCTTAAAAAAAGCAATGCAAAGCTCAAAAATTTAAAAAAAATCTATTTTAAAGCTATAAAACCGAAAGTCCAAAAAAGCAAAAAGAAGAAAATATGGGTGAAACAAGCAATAAAAAGCATAAAAAGCTGAAACAGCAATTTTGTCTTCTCTGCCCAGTGTAGAAACGGTAATGACATATCATTATTTTTTGGACTACCAGTAATGACACCCACTTACCTTCTTCATTATTTTAAAACATATAATAATGAGTTACTGATAATGACTTTTTTTTATTATTATTTCAAATAGAAAATAATTTTCTAGATTTTTTTGAAAATTTTTTGAAATCTATTTTTAGATTCAATTAGGTTGTTCATAAGGGGTGTGCTAACTGTTGTATCGTTGTATCGTCCTAACAAAAAACAGAGTTGTTAAAATTTTTATTTGTGTTTAACAACGATTTTCTATTCAGTTTTCTATCTGTTAGCACACTCAAACATAGGACACCAAACATACGTAAAAATTTTGTATCGTGCTATTCTCAAATGTTGTATTTTTTCAATTTA
Source organism: Leucophora obtusa (assembly GCA_949987735.1). Taxonomy (NCBI): domain Eukaryota; kingdom Metazoa; phylum Arthropoda; class Insecta; order Diptera; family Anthomyiidae; genus Leucophora; species Leucophora obtusa. The sequence goes on along the minus strand of OX465298.1, from coordinate 110,406,295 downwards.
ATTTTTAACAACTCTGTTTTTTGTTAGGACGATACAACGATACAACAAATAGCACACCCCTAGTGAAAACCCTTAATATTTTTTAAACACTGGTAAGGATATACATATGTAACCACATATTTTTTGATTTTTTGTATGTTGGCGAGTAAACTTACTTGTGTGCAGCAGGTCAATTATAGCTGTATTTGTGTGGCTCTCTATCAGTGTTATCAAAAAAGATTTTGACAGTTTTTCAACGTATTCCGGCTTTCTACACATTTAAATTTTTTCTAATTTTATTCTCGTTGCCTTTATTTTTAAATATCAAAATAGTGGATAAATTCACCCCAAAATGCGAGGAGATTGTTCAGAGAATGGTGCAGAATTTTAACGTGATGTCTGTTTTTTTATTTTGTCACTTATTTTAGGTAGGCGTGGCTTTTAATGAAAAATAAGCGATATCGACCTTTTATCACAAATTACATAGTAAAATTTAGAGAGTACTGATCAGTTCTGTAAAAGCTGTATATTTTTGGAATTCCTATAATATTTCCCTAAGTCTTACATTATTTTTTTCTACAAATGGTCGCCAAACTTATAATGACAGTGCCTTAAACATGACTAAATTTTTCTTTGTTTTTAGCGATTTCAAAATTGAGTTAACAACACTGAAATTTAAACACGCAATGCTTTATACTATAACGTAAAACAGCTTGAATGATTTGTTATATCGCAGTAAGTATAGAATAAGGCCATTCACTTTAAAGTTTCAGTGTTGTTAACTCTATTTTAAAATCGCTAAAAACAAAGAAAAATCTGGTCATGTTTAAAGCGCTGTCATTTTAAGTCTGGAGACCATTTGTGGTTAACGATAATGCAAGATTTAAGGAAAGTTTATACAATTTGAAAAAATATACAGTTTGTATAGATCCGATCAGTGCTCGCTTAATTTTCCTATGTAATTTGATAGAAGGTCGATATCGCTTATTTTTCATTAAAAGCCACGCCTACTGTTAACAAGTTGCAAAATAAAAAAACAGACATTACGTTAAAATTCTGCACCATTTTCTAAACAACCTCCTCGCATTTTGGGGTGAATTTATCCACTATTTTGATCTTTAAAAATAAGGGTAAGGAGAATAAAATTAGAAAAAATTTATATGTGCCTATTATATTGCACAGCACTGTAGCTCAGATCGTAGAGCTATTGACTGGCAATCTGTAGACCCAGGTTCGATTCCCGCACCAGCAAATTTTATTAAAACGAAAAAAATACAATAAAAAATATATTGTTTTATATAATTTATTTTTTTGAAAATCTATTTTTAGACACATTATTTTTGTCAGTACTGGTAAGCACATAGGTAACGATATATTTTTTGATTTTTCGTATGCTGGTGTGTAACCATAACTCATTATTTTTCGCGACATGGCCATATAAAGGTAATAAGAAATGTAATAACAAAAGTAACTAGTTACCATTACCAAGTATGTAGTTACATAACCACATATCTGGTAATAATTTTCTACACTGGGTGGTAATAACACCAGATTCAAAGTTAAAGTACTTCAGACAAAAAAAAAAACTTTGCTGTTATTGCCAATCGTTTGGATCCAGAGTTGCTACCCATTCGATATAATAGAAATTTAAGTGAAAATAGCGCTTCGGGAAAAGTCGGCTAACTCCAGAAATAACACAAATATCGAAATCAATCTGATTCAATTTTCCACAAATCTATTCGTAAAAATCATTTTACTGATTGAATTATTTTGTACTCTATTCAATTAATATGTTACTAAAAGAATTAATTTTATTTTTAAACAAATCAATTTGACCAAAAATGGTTATCTTAATTTATAGTTTGCGAAATAAATCATAAACAAATTATTCAATAGAATCCAAAGTAAAGTAATATAAGTTCAAACATTTTATTTAATATTAAATCATTGATTTAATTTTTAATAATTTGTAACCCACTTAATATGAAATTGGGACGTTAAAAAAATACCGATCCGTTAGTGTTTTCTCATCTATCACATAGCCAAACCTTAGTGCAATTATTTGGTGACCCTGGGGTACCTTCCTTGTAAGTGTACATATTAAACAAGACATTGCTAAAATTGACTTAAATGCATCCACATTTTTCATATATATTTTTGTTAAGTGTAATAAATAACCATATTACAAAACTTTGTAATTCTTATTTTAAAACTATGGTATATTATTTTACGACACTCTGAATCATAAACACACTCATCCACAGTTCATAAATTATAATTTTGAATGAGTGAAACGAAATTTACTGAAAAACATTCACAAAACAAAAACTACACTGAAAAAATCGTAAGAATTCAATGCAGAAACGGTAATAAGGTATAATTATGTTTTGGACTACCATATAATTATATCTAATTACATAAAAGATTATATATAATTAAATATAACTTCATATGGCTCCATATATTTTTTTTTTTTACTTGGGTAATAAACTAGTTAGTTTATTCATTATTTCATAACAAAAATAAGTCGCTACTAATAATTTCATATTTTTATCATCCATATATTTTCAATTCTGGTAAGGATATAAATCATGGATGGTAACCGAAACGATGCGGTTATCGGTAAGGGTAACGCTATTTTAGTTTTTTTTAGTTATTTCGATAACGGTATTTTAAGGATAACGGTTTATTTGATTATTTCGGTAACGCTATTTTAAGGTTAGCGGTTTGTCGGTTATTTCGGTAACGGTATTTTAAGGATAACCATAGTCAGTTTTTTCGGTGCATCCCTCAATTTTTTTTGCGAAAAACAAACGAGATTAAAAACAGAACCAATTTACCAACTTAATGTACGAAAAATACTCAATTTCCAAAAACAGAAAATTAAAAATAACGGTAACGGTATTTTAGGGATAACGGTATTTCATTTATATTGGTAACCGCATTTTAAGGATATCGATATTTAATTTATTTCGGTATCGGTATTTTAAGTGTAACGGTATTTCAGTTATTTTGGTAACAATATTTTAAAGATAACGGTATTTCGGTTATTTCGGTAACGGTATTTTAGGTGTAACGGTAGTCAGTTGAAATGGTTTTGAATCGATAACGGTATTTTAGCGATATTGCCTGCCAACCCTGATATAAATAACTAAATTTTTTGGATTTTTTGTATGCTGGTGTAAACTATGCTCATGTACAGCAACTCCTTCATGTTTTTTTCCATCAAATAAATAATGTCGAGATAGCTCAGATGGTAGCGCTGTCGACTAGCAATCTAGAGTGCCAGGTTTGATTCCTGGCACAAGCACATTTTATTACAAAAATGCATAAAAAATTTGTTTTATGATTTTTTTTTTAAAAACCTCTTTTTAGAATCATTATTTTTCTCAATACTGACAAGCATATAGATAACAAGATATTTTTTAACTTTCCTTATGTTATGTGTAAGCACAGCTCATTATTTTTCGCGACATTTCCATATAAAATTAATAAGAAATGTATTAAGAAAAGTAACTAGTTACCATTATCACCCAGTATAGAAACAATAATGACATATCAATTTTTTGTGGACTATGAATAATGCCACCGACTTACTTTCCGTATTACTTTAAAATATATAATAATGAGTTAATAATTACTAGTTATTTTTTAGATTAGTACATCAAAACAAAAATAGTGCGTTACCTATAAAGATTTATTTTATTTTACCATAAATGTTCTAGATTGTTTTGTAAATTTCCTGGAAATGTCTTTTTAGGCTCAATATTTTTGCAACACTGGTAAGGATATGTGTAAAAACATATTTTTTGTATGTTGTCCTGTAAGCATACGTGTGCGCAGCATGTTAATTTTGTTTCTATCAAATGCAACAATTCAGATGATAGAGCTATCGACTGGCAATATGGAGTCCCTTCGATTTCCGACAAGAGCAAATTTTATTTGAAAACATTTTACAATAAAAAATAACCTTTATAAAACTTATTTTTTTTATAATCGATACTTAGACTCATGGGCTGCCCAATGTAGAAAGTCATTACCAGATATTTGGTTATATAACTACATACCTGGTAATGGTAATTACCCAGCAAAAATAAATGGAATGACTTCTAAATGAATCACTTCCTTCATTACCTTACAAAGAATTACTCCCTTAGGAATGGGTTTTAAACAACATCTAATGCTGCAATAAATATATGATAGTTCTTTTCATGGGTGATAAGAAGTTAATATTTTGTATAGGGGTTGCATAGGAACGTGCTGGCACAGAAATTAGAGTGTTGCGGGTTCGAATACCACCAGGTCAAAAAAATTTTTTTGTAACTTTTTTTACACAAATAATAATTTTTTGTAGTTTTCACTGTAAAATTTTTACTTTTTTCTATTTTGTACACTCAAAAATTAATTTTTGAAACGATTTAATTTTTTTTTTTTTAATTTTCTATTAATTTTTAATGAAATTTTATGGAAATATAAAAGTTCTAAATAAATATGTAATTCTTCAAATATTTTTTGTTAAAATACGAAAAACGTAAGTACCCAGCTAAAAATCGACATATATGAATACATATAGGTAAAATGTATGTTCATGCATGCTCATAAACATGCATTCATGTGCATACATGGATACATAAATCTCCATACATGTATCATATATGTCCACACATGTGCATTAACGAAATTTGAGGTAATATCTACATGCATGATCATGCATGTTCATGCGTGTTCATGTGTGTTCATACATGTACACACATGTAGATATTACTTCAAATTTCGTTAATGCACATGTGCGGACATATATGATGCATGTATGGAGATTTATGTATCCATGTATGGATATGAATGCTTGTTTATGAGCATGCATGAACATACATTTAACCTGTATGTATTCATTAGGGCGGGTCGATTTAATAATCGCCCATGGCTCAGTGAAAATCGTATTCTAGGGATCAAAATAAGAAACTTTGCATACCATACCATACCTCTAAAACGAATTCTACTACCCCCCAACTGTTGACTTTTGTCCCGTAGGGTCAAGTTTTGAAAAATCCCACTTTGACCCATTTAGAGTGCCCCAATCGAGTCCAAATGTATGACCGATCCCCACTAACTTTGGAGGGCCGATCCACCCATGCCAGTGGCACACCCCCTGGAACTCCCCTGGGGGGTTCCCCATACAAACATTTTAAAAAATCACCATTTTTGGCACTTTATTTTATTATTTTTTATTTATTTTATTTATTTTTATTATTTTATTTATTTTTTCTCTTTAGAAATTTATTTAGTCAGAACATATGTAAATGAAAAAATTAATTTAACTTAGTAATAGAAAAGAAAATAAAAAAAATTACTGTTTGAAGTCTTTTTTGCTATCAAGTCTGGGCAATTTCGCACGGCTCTCTAATGTCGTCACCATAACAGCCTCTACATTTTCCGGTATAACTCGTTTGGAAACGCTAGCTAGCAATTGAACGTGTCGTTCTGTTGCAGGTCGTAAAATAGGTTGTGTGGGTTTTTTAAGCCACCACAAGACACAGCTGCATGTCGTAAACTTACTTAAGCTAAATCGGTTACAGGTAGAATTGAGCATAAAATTATCATAAAGGATTTTCCAGAAGTAATAAAAGGCGCACTTGCTTAACAGAATTTGTAGTCAGATTAACGTTTAATTTACAAGTAAGTACTTTATGGGCAGTTTTGACAACAAAATCGGTTACAGGTAGAATTGAAATTACCATTTCATTCTTATTACCTCGTCTCCTAGACCATATATAACGCAACAGTTTTTGTGAATGCATTAAGTCGTTGTGAAGAACTCGAAGTGTGAAGTGCTAATTTGAGATAAAAAAATATTTAAAAAAAAATCATTCCAAATCAAGAAGTTTACAATGAATCCACCATCCTCTACACCGCAAGATGAAGCAATAACAACATCAACAACTATCGAAAACCCAATGAGTCATATACCCAGGCATGATGTTACTGTTTTGGTGTGTCTACTGATTTGACTGATCTTAATTTACCAACCCATCTGGATATCTTGAGATATTATTTTTACTTGAGCGAACAAAAAAAGTTGTCCTATAAAGCATTCACTATTCAAGTACAAGATAAGTTGATTGGAATTTGGGAAAAACTTGGTATGGAAATAATGCTGAAAAAAAGTGTATGTAATAAATTGAATAGATTGCTTGACAAATATCAAGAGCAAATCAAGAGAAGAAACAAACCCCAACAATTCACAGAGTATGTAAAATCTCTGGAAACAATTTTCTTCATTGGAACATGTAAATGCGATTTGAAGGCAGCTCCATGTGCATGCGGTTTGGTTCCCGAACGCCTCAAAGAGTTTATGCACGATCAACATAATCAGAGAAGTCTAACAATGGATGGATTTGCGATGGAAATTGACGAGCAAGGAGCAACGTCTATGTCATCAATGCCAACATACCAAGATCCCGATGATTCAACATACGCACCGCCACCGGTTCAAGAAGATTTGGATATAAGCACGAGTTCACAATACACACAGAGATACGATTGTTTTAACTTTGCCTTGGTATGTGACAGATTTGGCGTGCCTGATAGAGTAGCATCAGCAATGGGAACAGCTCTTTTCCAAGATTTTAAAATGAAAGATATCCATGGCAAACCTCTCATCATGGATAAATCGAAAGTTCGCCGAGAAAAATAGAAATGCAGACAAGAAGTGCTTCGCAAACGGTTAGATGATACCAATTTGTTAGCATTTTCATTCGATGGCAGAAAAGATGATACTTTAACGAGAGATACAATTGATGAGAAGTATCATACTAGAATGGTAAAAGAACCTCATCTTGTTATTTTGAGAGAACCGAATTCTGAATTGATTGGTTACGTAAGACTGGAACATGAAACCGCTGAATACAATACAACCAAATTAAATGATTTTTTCAACGATAAAAATATATCACTGGATGCATTAATTGGCATATGCACTGACGGTGAGCCAACAAACACTGGCCCAAACGGTGGAATTATACGACGATTCGAATTGCTGTTAAAAAGACCATTGCATTGGTTCGTTTGCCTTCTAGACTTCAACGAACTTCCGTTTCGGCATTTGTTTGAAGCTTTGGATAAATCAACCAGCACTGGACCAAGATCGGCAACCGGAAAATTGAGCCGTCAAATCGAAACTTGTGAAACTCTTCCGGTAAGTTATTGCTATCACTCATTTATTATAATTGTCAACCGTTTTTAATTGTTTTATTTTTATATATTTTCAGGTGGTAGACGGCTTTCAGAAAATTGAGTTGAAAAATATGCCCCCTGCTCCAGAAAAAATTTAATTTTCCACCGATTCCAAGTACTTATACGACATGGCCCATGCAATTTCTAGCGGCGTGGTTTCAGTGGATCTGGCAAACATCAAACCAGGGAAAATTGTACATTCTCGGTGGCTCACCAAGGCCGCTAGACTATTACGATTATATGTGACAACGGAAAATCCAGATGCAAATTTAAGAATACTGGTTGAATTTATAATTACATGTTATGTGCCAATGTACTTCAATATCAAGTATTACAGCTCTGTTGTGTACGGTAGTAGATTATTTTTCAAATTCATTAGTTGGTCAAGATTTCTAGAACCTCGTTTACGCAAAATTGTCAATAAAGTAATTACAGATAATTCATATTATGCGCATTCGGAAAATATCTTGTTATCAATGTTGTTTGATGATAGCAAAGAAAAGCGCGACTGTGCTATCAAGATAATTCTACGCTATCGAACCGATGTTGACGACCCAACGGGACTTAGAGCTTATAAAAAACCAGATATAAACTTTTATTGCACAAGTTACACGTAAATGATCAATATGAATGACATAAATGACGTATTTGAACCACCATTCACGCGAAGCATTCCATACGATACTTTGAAAGAATATTTAAATCAAGATGATCCACCGTTTAATGATCCAAAAATTCCATCACACATACAAGAAACAGAACGACACGTTCAATTGCTAGCTAGCGTTTCCAAACGAGTTATACCGGAAAATGTAGAGGCTGTTATGGCGACGACATTAGAGAGCCGTGCGAAATTGCCCAGACTTGAAAGCAAAAAAGACTTCAAACAGTAATTTTTTATTTTTTCTTTTCTATTACTAAGTTAAATTAATTTTTTCATTTACATATGTTCTGACTAAATAAATTTCTAAGGAGAAAAAATAAATAAAATAATAAAAATAAATAAAATAAATAAAAAATAATAAAATAAAGTGCCAAAAATGGTGATTTTTTAAAATGTTTGTATGGGGAACCCCCCAGGGGAGTTCCAGTGGGTGTGCCACTGGCATGGGTGGATCGGCCCTCCAAAGTTAGTGGGGGTCGGTCATACATTTGGACTCGATTGGGGCACTCTAAATGGGTCAAAGTGTGATTTTTCAAAACTTGACCCTACGGGACAAAAGTCAACAGTTGGGGGGTAGTAGAATTCGTTTTAGAGGTATGGTTCCTTCGGCAAAGTTTCTTATTTTGATCCCTAGAATACGATTTTCCCTGAGCCATGGGCGATTTTTTTGCCTCCCCACAAATCGACCCGGCCTAATATTCATATATGTCGATTTTTAGCTGGGTATTAGAATTTTGTTTGTATTTAAAAAATTGTAAATTAAAATATCGATTTTGATCAAATTTTTACTAAATATATTTAGAAACTAAATATAATAGAAAAAGAAAAATCCTGTAAACATTTTAGTTAGAACTAGTAAAAATAAATTAAAAATTACCTTGCAGAAAAAACTATTTTTTATGTTGAAAATTTATTTACGGATTTTATCAAGGTAATTAAATGTAACCAAAATTTTGTAAATTTAACAGTTTTATTTTTCCTTCTTATCTTACTAGTATTTAGCAAAAAACAATCTGCTAATATCAGCAGTTTTTTTGCAAGGTCATTTTTAATTACATAATTTTTAGTAGATTTTTCTCCTATTTTTACAGCTTTATTTCTGAGTGTATTATATTTATAAAAAAAAAAATACTTAAAAAAAACAACTTTATATATTTTCCAATATGTTATATATTTCGTATTCGTATTCGCCGCTTTATATATTTTTGTTTATAAAAAATTAAAGAAATTAAGATAAAAACAATTTACTGAACAAGACTGCATCGTCAGTTATAACAAGCGATAGCATAGTGGTTAGAGCGTCTTCTTGAAATGCCAACGAGTGTGAGTTCAAACCCCACACGATGCATGACGATTTTTGTTTTTTTAAAATTAAATTAAAATAAAAACAAATGAAAAATAACTTCCTTTTCATTGTTTCAAATATACATAATTTGTTTCAAAAAAGAACAACTTCCCTCCTATGACAGGCCAATGTTAAATTCATCAGTGAAAACCACAAATTTTCACAACTCCCTATTCAACTCTTGTTATGTTTTTATTACTTCTTTTTCCTCACTTTTTTTCCTGGGTAGTTTCTGTTCTTATTATATTTCTTAATACTTTTGTATGACGATGTCTAACAAAATAATGAGTTACGCTAACATAGAGTCCAAATACAGATTTTCAAAATAATAAATTTTATAAAAATATACTTTTATCGTAAATTTTTTTTTAATAATATTTGCTCTTGCCGGGAATCCAACGGGAATCCGTCAGTTTTCTTTAACAAAAAAATTTTTGAATCCACTAATCTTCGCAAAATCTCGAAATTAAAAATGTTTTTTAAATGAAATTTCATATGAGATTCGTCCATTTTCAGGTTATAAAATTATATCTACATACAGAAAACAGATTCGTAGTTCCAACCGAATTTTTCGCCAACCGATATTTTATAGTTCCAGGTTCAATCACTTTTATTAATTTTTATTGTTATAATTAACCGAAATTTATTTACAAGTTTTGAATTTTTGTTGTATTAAATGATTGCCTTAAGGTTTATGAATTACAAGTTCTATAAATAGAATAACATATTCCACAAAATTTATTTAAAAATTAAAAATTTTTATGACTCGAACTGGGATAGAACCGGTGACCATTCGCTTGTCAGCCAATTGCTTTTCCTCTAGACTAAACTCGACTTAAATTTTTTTAGTCAAATTTCAAATTGCAGCTAGCAACTGAGAATTTTTTCCGGTGTATAAAAATATAATTTACATACAACAATAAATTTATTATAAGACTTAAACACTTGCGAAATTAGTATTTTATTAGATTAAGATAAATTGGTATTTTTAAAATTTAATTTTCTAGAGTATAGAATTATTTTGTAATGCGTCACCCAATAATTGAGAATATAAAGAATGTATAATATTTATGAAAAAGTTCAAAAATTTGTGGACTTATATTTGCTTTGTCAACTTGGGAATAAAGATGATAAATATATAACCATCGAGGCAGCAAAACAACATCAAACTCGTACTAAAGACGAACCCGTAACAACACATAGCGAAATAATTTTTAATCTGCCTCAAAACCACCGATTTCCAAATAATGTCTAGTCAAAGGGGGCTATGCATTTCTGAACACTATTTTATTAATTTCTGATCTCTGAATGTTAGTCGATAACTCTACTCCCTGAGCTAGCGACACACATGACATTCAATTTTAATGTATTTCTTTTTTAAAAGAAACATTAATAATTTTAACATTGAGTTGTCATAGGAGAGGAGTACTCCAACTTCAACATTTTTTCAGTACTTTTTGAACTGGTCCCAAGGAAACTCTTTTTCATCAATTGAAAGTAAAAATAAAAAAGATTTCGCAAAATAAGTAATATTTTTTTATTCAAATTTTTTTTTATTGCCGCCACTGGATATCGATCTTGCGGCCTCAAGATTGCTAGTCTAGCTGCCTATAGTAGAGTTCTTCTTTGATATGAAAGTTTACCGGCATAAAAATACCACTTTGTCATTGCGAGATATTGTGTCTTAGTCTCTTCAATAAAAGTATTTATTAAACAAGTGTAAAAGTTGCACTGCAGTTCAATATTGTTTTCAGTACTATTTTCACAAGTGCATAAAAAGCAATTTTCCATTATTTTTTATTTATATATTTTTAAAAATTTTAAAATTAAAAAATACAATATTGAATTTAAAGAAATTAACTTTAAATCCTCAGTTTGGAAATAAACATTATCAACATCACCTTTTAGGTTCACTTTTAGAGAAATTATTCTTTCACATTATGTTAGCAAATATATGTTAGATATGGATACAAATATTAAAGTTTGAAAACTAAAAACAAAATGTGGATTTTTTAACAAAATAAATTAAATTCAAAAATAAATCTAGTGATTAAAAAGGCCTATTATTTGTTCCAAAGAACCGGAAGTGGAACAGCCTATTTTGCTTTAGAATTTTTTTTTTAATTTTATCTCTTTTACACCAAATCTGAACTGATTTTACTAAAACTAGTTATTTTATTTTCATTTATTTATAACGAGAAGCAACTAAGATTAACCTACATGCAGATAATTAATGAATTTTTGCATAAAATCAGAGAAGTTTCACTGGAACTCGTCCATTAAAACTTTTTATTGAATTAATGGAATTTTTCATTAAATGTGGAAAAGTCAATACCGACCATGCAAAAATTCAAAGCTTCGCCCTGGCAAGGAATGGTTTAACGTTGTTTGATTTATTCCAAATTTTTAGCATGGAAGGTCTGCACATTTGTCTATTATATTTTAAGCATTACTTCTAAAAAATCAACAGTAGTTACAAAATATTTGCATTTTTTTTAATAAATTGTCCTTTATTAGCTTGGGGTCATATGTGACCAATGTCCAAAAGGGTTAATGAGGTCATATTATTTTTTTCCAAATCGCTAAGCTATTAAGATAAAATATAACATTTAAAAGTACAAAATTGATTCATTTTCGGTACAAAGTACTTAAAAAGAGTAAATTTCCTAATTTTTATAAAAATAACATTTAAAAGTACAAAATTGATTCATTTTCGGTACAAAGTACTTAAAAAGAGTAAATTTACTAAATTTTTATAAAAATCACACTTCTTGAAATCCACAAAAAATAAGAGCTTGTCACCGAGGGATTTACCTTAAAATTGGCATACTTCACCTCTAGGATATATTTAACAAGCTCTTGAAGTACAAAATCGGTTATTTTAAAATTTGTTTAAGAAAATTTTTTAAAAATCGAAAATGGAGTTTTGAAAACAATGCCAAAAAATTTATGCGTTTTTTTGCCTTATTGCGCGACAGATTAACACACAGGTAACAAAACAATATTTCATATCTGAGTATTTATAAGTATAGAGAGCGAAAAACAATTATGGCTTTAATCAATTTCTTAATGTCTAAAAAAGTGCCATCAAATTTCATGACCTAGTGTTTTTTGGCACAAAATTGGTCTAGAGCATTTGCTACTTCTTGGCGAATTCTTAACCGATTTTCAAGTTATGCAGCTTTTTAAAAAGATAATTTAATACTATAATCGATTCGTAACACAACCCAGTCAGAAAAATACAAACGGGAAAGCGGTGGCAAAGCCCTTTAACAGGTGGTACAAGTACTGGCAAAAAGTGCTTTTCCATTCCCAAAATGATAACATCATTAGACAAAAGGACCGGCTGTTCAAAAAGCGCCGGAAAAGCACTGGAGGAACAAAATTTTTAAACGTTGGCAAAACGCTGGCAAAACCAATAAATAGGTGGTCTGGAAATATATTTTCAAAAATAAAATTTAAAAAAAGTTCATATGTATTTTTTTTGGTCCTGCCGTGATTTGAACCTAGGCCGTCAGATTGGCAGACGATTGCTCTACCCACTGAGCGGACGGGACATATAATATATAATGGCTAAACACATAAATGAGTGATAATAGCTGGACAACTACTGGCTGTGCCAAAATGCTAGTACTGGCAAACAATTTTTTGTAACTAGTATGCCAGTGTTTGGTGGGCAAAAAAAAAGTTGGTCTTGAAGGAGCTTTCCCACAAACAAAAAAATTGATTTTATAAAACAAAAAAAAGTTTAAATCAAAAAAAATCCAAAAAAAAATTTTTTGCTTGCAACCGGATTTGAACTCGGAACCTTCCGACTACAAACATTTTTTAACGAAGCGTCAGCATTTTTATAAAATCATTGGTTTTTCAGTGAATTGATTTTTGTACGCCTGGTAGTATTGGCTAGGTAGCACTGGATAACCACTGGTTGCAAACCTTGGCATATCACTCTAAGCCAATTCTTTGCCAGTGGTTTTTTTTATAAACCACCGAAATTTTTGTAAAACAAATACTGGTAAAACGCTTTTCGCAAACGCTGGCAAAGCGTCCCAAATGAGTGTTCTGCCAGTCATTTATTTTTAATACCGTGGTTACCCAGTGGTATGCCAGTGCTTGATTTTTTGTACCACTGGCGATTTCTGACTGGGAAGTGGTTGAAAAAATTAAACGATAGAATGAAATTTCCCTAAAAACTGAAAAAGTCATATTTTTCCCATATAAACAATCTTGAAATTTTCAATCGAATTCCGCCTCGACTTTTCTTTATTCGATTGCCCCCGAACTGCGTATTTATCATTATGTTAATTCATAATAAGGAAATTGGCCTCGAACTGAATTAATAAATTTCTAATTAATATTTTCTTTATTATTTAATCAAAAAAAGGTAAATAATTAACAGTTTGTTTGTTTTTAATAAAAAAATCAATTTTGGTTAAATTCTTACTAAATACAAAATAAAAGTATTTTAGAAACAATTTTTATATATTTTACCAATTACCAATATGTTGTACATTTTTGTTAATAGAAAATAAGGAAGTAAAGATAACAGTTTACCAAACAAGACTGCTAAATGTCAGCTATCATGTATAACAAGCGATGGCATAGGGGGCAGAGCGTCCGCTTGAAATATCATCAAGTGTGGGCATGAAAATTGTTTTAAATTAAAATAAAAAGAAGAACTTGGTTAAAATGTTACATCATTTGTTTTTAAAAAGAAGAAATTCCTTCCTATGACCAGCCAATATTAAATTCAGCGATGAAAAACCCAATTGAGAACAAATTCCTATTCAACAGTTGCAGGGTTTTAATTATTTCTTTTTCTTCACTTTTTTTGTTGGCTATTATTGAATTACATATTAGTAAATTACAATATTTATATGCAGCGGGTACTTGTAACTTTCTCCTTATAAAGGGTTTTTCAACAGGGACGCTAAAAAAGTAGAAAGACAGGGACAGCAAACGACGCCATATTTCTTGCCGCTCTTTTGACATTTCTCTTCAGTAACCCAGCAAAATATTGGTAATGACACCTCATTACTATCTGCATTACCCAAAATGATGAATCATTACCTTTTGCATTATTTTATAATTTAAAATAATGACTTCCTAATAAGGGCCTATTGTATTCATTGTTTCTATATATATAAAATAATGACTTACTCGTAATAGTTTAAATAAGTACTTTTTACACAGTTAAATTTTTTAAAAATTTTATTTATTATATGTAAATATGTTTTATGTTTAAATTTGTATGACATGTCCTAAAACTAAAACTTAGATTTTTCTGAATGTATTTCCTTAAGCTAATAGTATTTGCCTAACTCCTTTTTTTTAAGAATCAAGTAAGCAATCTGATAACCACTTATAATTCAACTTTTTGTAAGCATGTGTGTAACCACTTATTCAAAGCCTCATAACTACTTATTTCTCATTTTTTCGTAAGCGAGCGGGTAAGCGTGACTACTTATAAAAACGACCACGCCAAACAAAAATAATGAGTTTAGACGCCAAAAAATAAGTTGTGCGGAGCTATGAATTTCTATTATATAACCACTTATTTGGTAATGAAAGATTTTGCTGGGAAGGTTTGCCATTTCATAATGGAAAGATATACGAGCCAACAACGAGTCGAAATTATTAAAATTTACTACCGAAATTCGCAGTCAGTGGCCTCAACGTTAAGAGCGCTACGTCCAATTTATGGTCGTCATAATCGTCCTAGCAGATCAACAATTGAGCGTCTAGTGGAAAAATTTGAATCCACAGGCACAGTACAAAATGTTCCCGTGCCAGTGAGACAAAGAAGTGCCCGTAGTGTCGAGAATATTGCTGCCGCTGAGGCTTCAGTTGAAGAAAGCCAAAATGTGTCCCTCACACGTCGTTCTCAAGCGTTGGGCATCTCTGTGACGTCGTTGTGACGAATTTTGCGAAAAGATCTTGGCCTACATCCTTACAAGATCAAATTGACGCAAGAACTGAAGCCGCTTGACCACCAGAAGCGTCGTATGTTCGTGAATTGGGCTGAGCAACAACTTGAAAATGATTCGGATTTTCATCGAAAAATCATCTTCATCGATGAGGCTCATTTCTGGCTGAATGGCTTCGCCAATAAACAAAATATGCGTTATTGGTCAGACAGCAATCCACACGTACTCCATGAGTCATCATTGCATCCCGAAAAAAATACGGTTTGGTGCGGTTTATAGGCCGGCGGCGTCATTGGGCCGTACTTCTTCCGTGATGATCAAGACCGGCACGTTACTGTGAATGGGAATCGTTACCGTTCAATGATAACTGAATATTTTTGGCCCCAATTGGATGATATGGACTTGGAGGACATGTGGTTCCAACAGGACGGCGCCACAAGCCACACAGCGAATGTCACAATCAATTTATTGCAAACCAAGTTTGGAGAACGTGTTATCTCACGAAATGGTCCAGTCGATTGGCCGCCTCGGTCGTGAGAGTTGACGGCGTTGGACTATTTCCTCTGGGGCTACGTCAAATCTATGGTCTATGCCAACAAGCCAGCGACGATTGATGAACTTCGTACGAATATCGAACGTGAAATTGCAGCAGTATCGGCCGATTTATGCTTGAAAACCCTCGCAAATTGGGTTCAGCGTCTGGACTTCTGCAAGCGTGCCCGTGGTGGCCATGCAAAATAGATCGATTTCCATACATAATGGCATCGAACGTACTTTCCAAAACCGTTTTTGTTTTATTAAAAAAAAACTTTTGTAGCGCTCTTATTGAAAAACCCTTTACCTTCTATATTCTCTATTTATTAAATATCTTTCATTACATTTTATCCACTACTTGAAATTGCATTTTAAATTTTTCATTTAATACAGTAAAAGCTCCCATAATCGCACACTCAATGTCGCAGTATTTTTGTCCGCTTCGGAGAGATGTCCGCTTATGAGAGAGGTACACATTTTTTTATTTTAAATGTTTTTTTTTTGTTTTATTAAGTATATATTTAATTGAAATAATATGAAACCAGACTAACGTGGTAGAACAAATTTATATCGCTTCAACATGGATTTGTCCAACTTGAGCTGTTGAGTTTCAAAATGACTCTCTATGTTTTTGATGTGTTGGAATGCTACAGATGCATCTCATGCAAAATGCTAAGCGGGAAATTTGTTTCAATACTTCGTCATACGAAGTTATGGAATCGGCTATTTCTACATCAGCCTCGTCTTGACACTTACTTATCTCCACAATATCGCTTGATTTCAATATTTCAATAGACACTTTCATCGACTTTTAAAAATTTGTCAAAACCATTTGTTTGAGCGAATACTTCTTGAAAATTTCCATACTTTGCCAGCGGTATATCATTCTTGGTAGAAAAATCCGGAAGATTATAATTAACTTCTGAGAATCCAGCTTTGCGAAAGCAGTTTTTGATAGTTGTAGCTTCAACTTTATCCCAAGAGGCTTTAATGAACTATAAATATTCAAGAACATTAATAGATTTTGCTAGAGCTGATGCTGAACTTGCTGTATCGACTTTTGATAGTAAGTGCTTAAATATTAAGCCTTTAAAGTGAATCTTAAAGTTTTAAATTAAGGGCCTGTTTACCTATTACAAAAATAGTCTAAACGAAAGAAATTGACAACCACTTTCGTCAAAAATACATGGGAAACAAAAACAAAATTTCGTTTAGAGTATTTTCGTAATACATAAACCAGTACAAAGCCTTGATCAAGGGGTGGGCAAACTGCAGTTGTATTTGCAGGCAAAAAACGATATTTATAGTTGGTAAATGTAATCTCATCCCTAGAATCAGATGCCGCATTATATAAGAACAAGAGAATTTTCCATTTCTGAGATGTCATTTTCTTGCTGAACTGCTGGAGCCATTCAGTCATGATCCTAGTGTAGAAAATCATTACCAGATATGTGGGTATGTAACTACATAGCTGGTAATGGTAACTAGTTACTTTTATTATTACATTTCTTATTACCTTCATATGGCGATGCCGCGAAAAGTAACGAGTTACACACCAGCATACGAAAAATCAAAAAATATGTCGTTACCTATGTGCTTACCAGTATTGACTAAAATAATGATTCTAAAAATAGATTTTCAAAAAAATTAG
Source organism: Leucophora obtusa (assembly GCA_949987735.1). Classification (NCBI taxonomy): domain Eukaryota; kingdom Metazoa; phylum Arthropoda; class Insecta; order Diptera; family Anthomyiidae; genus Leucophora; species Leucophora obtusa. Next base: position 110,388,962 of record OX465298.1, on the reverse strand, counting down.
GTTTATATAAAAAAATATTTTTTTAATGTTAAAATTTTTTTAATAAAATTTTTTCGTGCGGGAATCGAACCTGGGACTCCCGGTTGCCAGTCAATAGCTCTACCATCTGAGCTATATCGACATGTAATGTTTGATAGATAAAAACATAATTGACTTGCGGCGCACAAGTCAGCTTACTCGCCAACATACAAAAAATCAAAAAATATATAGTCACATATACATTACCAGTGTTAAAAATATTGAGTCTAAAAATATATTTCAAAAAAATTTACAAAAAAATCTAGAACAGTATTTTATTATTTATTAATAATGATAAAAATAAGTCATTATTGGTAATACATTATTTTTTATTTGAAATAATGAAAAAAGTAAGTATTTATTAGTAACTCATTATTATATATTATTAAATAATGCAGAAAGTAAGTACGTGTCATTACTGGTAGTCCAAAAAATAATGAAATGTCATTACCGTTTCTACAATGGGATGTATCGAGTCATTCACGCTTTTTTGTTGGGTTTCCAATAAGCATTTTGTAATGGAGAAGGTAGGCTCTTACTTTTGTATTACTAGACCTATTATATTAACTACTTACCAAATAATATGTTATTATGAACTTACAGGTAAGCAGTTTTTGAAAACATTTTGTTTAAATTTGAATTTTTTAAACCGAATATCAATTTTAAATTCACGGGTTTTTAACAAAAAATAGAATTACTAAAATTTTCTAGGAAAACGAATTATTTATATCAATAAAACATCCAAACGTATGAATTTGGTATTTACAAGTAATGCAAGGGTAAGGTGTAAGGGTCCAAAGTAATGCAATCGTAAGCGGTTTTGCTGGGATCTATAAAAATATGAGTCAGAGTTGGTAAAAAAAGGAACTACAGATTTAATATAAGTCTTGTTTGTAAGTTTCATCACTTCTGTCTGCTTATGAGAGATATTTTGAAAAAAATTTCTCAAAATGTAGTGTCCGCGTCCGGTTAAGGGAATGCCTTTTGCATAAAAAAAAAAACTGTGAAATGCTTGGATAGACGAAAGTTGTCCGATTATGGGAGCTATCCGGTTATAAGAACTGTCTGTTATGGGATCTTCCACTGTATTTATTGTACATTTATTTTTACTATAAAAAAGATATTCATTGAAAATTTATAATAACACGATTGAATGCCTACATACATATACAAAACAATTAATGTATTGAACGGTCTATTTAAAATTATTGTGAATGGCATGCAATTGTACGAGTGTCTTGCGAGTATGACTACATATGAGATGAATTTATAAAAGCCATTTAATGTCGTGTGTGATGAACGATAAACATCTTATGCCTACGGTGCAGATACAAAAAAATTCAGATAGATTTTTATCTATTTATTTGTAAAGAATTCAAAGCAACACTACAATGCACAGTACAATAGTAACTGAATGCATTTCAATGACCAACCAACACGCTTGTTCTATTGAAACAACAAAAATTTTGCACTTTCGAACAAAAAAGAAACATGTTGGAAAATTTGTAGTCGATCAAGACCGATCAATAGGATTAACCGAACAATTTTGTTCAAAAATTTTCCGAATAATTTAAAATGTCCAAATTTTCAACAACGAATAATTTAATTTAATCGATTAAACATATAAATTATATAAATCAAATTCTGTAAATTTAACAGATTTATTTCTATGAGTGTACGAGGAACATCTTTGTGGAACATTTTAACCCTCTAACTCTTCAACTTACGGGTCTTTTTTGTCCCTTTAATTGCAGAGTTAGAGGGTTAAACAAAAATGTTTCTCGTAGTGTTTTACATAAGTCCGCTGAAAAAAAAAATACGTATAATGGAAGATTCACATGGTTTCCTATGCCGATTCACAATAAACATTTGAAAGGTGGGAAACTTTAACCCCCCCCCCCCCTAAAATAAAATTCCGATGTGACCTTTCAAAAAGCAAATCGACACACGTGTTTTTTTTTTGTCACTTCTACCAGAATCCATTGTCAGAACCCCGTAATTTTGGAAAAGGTTCAAAATTGTTGTGAATGTTAGTAGATTAAAAGATCACAAAAAAATTTAAATAAATCTTTTTTAAAATTTTTTTAATGCAAACAGAAATCTAGTCTTCACAAGTCGTTGATTTTAGCAGGATAGACTGCTATTTGCATTCAACTAAATTTACCTTAAAATAAAAAAATTTGTGGAGATATTACAGTTTGTTTTTGCTATTTTTGTCTACTAATATTTAGCAAAATTTTCTGTAGATATTAAATTATAATTTGTCATTTTCAATTAACTGCTATTTAATTCAAATATGACAAAAATTCTGTAAATTTAAAAGGTTTATTTTCTAGTTAAGTGTGTGTAACCGTCACATAGGAAAATGGTAATTAATATCAAATCACTGAAGAATTTTTTCTAGAGCTGATTTATAGGAATATATATGGGTGAAATCAAAAAATGTGATAAATTTTTGGGCCAAATTTGTGAGAAGCAAAAGGTGTTAATATTTCGGTTTTTTCTTAATGGAATCAGTAAGTTTAGTCATTATAAACCTAATTGCAAAAAATCTCTTCTACAAATTGTCGCAATAACTTTTTTTGCATAATTTTAATTTTTTTTGTTGTAACGGAGTTTACATTTCTGCAAGCAAAAGATATAACAAAAAAAAAATTGCGTACGAATTTTCTTCAATTTATTAGTTTTTCGTATTTGGGTTTTCAACTTGCTTTCCAATGATATATAATTTGTGTTGATCAAATTGGCGGTTTCGCGAATAAAAATACAATTCATTCCTGAAAAAATTTTTTTTTTTAATTTTGTATTTTTGGTCCTTTTAAATGCTTTTCAAAAATAAAAAATTTTTTAAAATCTAAACATCGGTTGCGCAGTTACAAAATAATATATTAAAAACATAACATTTCGCGATCAAAAAATTCTTAAATTGTGTGAGACAAATTTAATTTGTCAAACTAATGTCAGTAATGACTCGAAATATCGATTCAAAACCAATGAATTGCAAAATCAATCGTTTTTCGCTCCAGCAGCTTAGGGAAAAAAAACTGATAACTTTTTTTGATTTGACGCAAAATTATTAGTTGAATCGTCTTTTGACACATAAATATTAGTTGAATCACCTCTGTTTATGGTTATTTTAAAATATTTTAAACATTTATCTGCATTTATTTGAATGAAATCTGATGCAAACAATTGTGGTTACGGAGTTTACAGTTACGGAGTTTACATTTGGTTACTTTTTTCGTTTTCTTTCAGAAACGCTTTGTCAGAATTTTTTTTCCGAAACAAAATCGCATGATGCCTACAAGGTTAATTCAAATATGACATTGTTTTTCTTACTCGTTAAATAGTTTGGTGTAAAAATTAGTTTACAACATTTTTTCAAATCTTATTAAAGACATCCTTTTTCATCTCGAGAATGTTACATGCTGCACAAAAGCTTCAAGTCTGTTATACTGGATGATTACTTACAGTCCAACGATCATTTGAGTATAAATAACATACTTTTCGTAATATAAATAATAGATAACTCCAAAATTCTGGTATATGCATTTTTATCAAAAATTATGACGAAAAATCGTTACAGAGTTGAAGTCCTGATAACTAAGATATACGAAAAAGTTTTGTAAAATGTATTAATTTTTATTAAAAACGGCACTTTTCCTCTTCATAAAAATTCTTACAGTTAGTGTGTAGCTTTATTGGTTATTAAAATATAAGCTATTAAAGTTAAAAAACCTTATGAGTTACTTGTTACGGAGTTTACATTTGGCCTATAAAATTGGTCACAAATTTTATGTATTAAACAAAAATTGGTCAGATTGTTATAAATTTTGTAAAACAGGTTATACATATCGACAATGCGCTGATATATATCGAAATATGTAACTCAAATGTAATCCATGCATTAGAAATTAGGTGGTTACACGGTTTTTATCACATTTTTTAATATCACCCATATATATTCTTCTAACTCCCATTGGAGCATAGGGCGCTAATAACAGCAGATCGCCATCTGACCCGATTTTGAGCGATAGATCTTAATTCGTTCCAAGATACACCTAGTTGGTTCATTTCGGATTCTGTTGAACGTCTCCATGTTGTACGTAACCTACCACTTGCTCTTCCATCTTGATGAAATGGATTCCATCTAAGAGCTTGCTTTGAGACATTATCATCATTGCGACGTAATGTGTGTCCAATCCACTGCCACTTTCGTTTACGTATCTCCGTTGCTACCGGCATCTGGTTTGTTTTAGCTAGCAACTCGATATTCGATATTGTTCGGGGCCAAAAGATACGCAATATTCTTCTTAGGCAGCGATTTATAAAAGTTTGAAGGCGTTTTGTTATGTTGTTCGTAACCTTCCAAGTTGTACATCCATATAAGAGCACGGATTTTACATTTGATTCGAAAATACTAAGTTTAGTTCTTTGGCTTATTTTGTTATTTTGCCAGATTGGGGCTAGTATGCCAAAAGATGTCCTTGCCTTGTTTATTCGTGAGTCGACATCAACTTCGGTTCCACCATCTGCTGCAATCTCGCATCCAAGATAACAAAATTGATCTGTAGCATCAAACGTATGATTACCGATGGTTATTGGTTCTGTTGTTGAACCAATACTTAGCGTTTTTGTTTTGCCAGCGTTTATTTTGAGTCCCGTATATTGCAGCTTTTCCTGGAGTTCTTTAGTTGTTTGCCTTAGATCACTAAGCTTGTGTGAAAGCAAACAAATATCGTCAGCATAGGCAAGGTAGTTCAAATAGTGGTTGTTGATTTTCCATTGTATCCCTTGTTTTTTTTTTTTTTTGATTTATAGGAAGAAGAACATATATTTATTGAAAAATGTTTAACAGACACAAGGGAATCACCAGACTACCGCAGTTTCGTCTCGCCCAAAGACGAGTGTGGCTAATTGAAGTTTTTTCAATCACAGCCTATACAATGTATGTTTTGTAATCAGAAGAGCCAGAATTAACTAATACTTGAGCAATTTATTTTTCAATTAGACAATTATATTTCCTCTCTTAATTCTATTGTTTTTTCTCCTTTTTTTTTTTAAACTTCAATTAGCCACACTCGCCGCTATGTCGACCGTGGTGTATCTTGCTAAGAGGTGATGCTACGAGTCCCAGATTATACACAGATATGAATCAGCTGATTTGGGCAATATGGCCGATAGAAAATGAGCAAAATGAAATTCAAAAATTTAAGAAAAATACAAAAGATAAAGCACGAACAAAATGCATGGAGATTTTATATTGTTATCTCCCTCTTGACATGACTTCCATGTAAACAAAACCATATCTTGCTATGAAGTGATGCTACGAATCATAGCCTGTGCAGAGGGCTGCCGGTCATGGCAATATACAAAAAGTTTTTCATATAGAGACAAATTAACAATTATAAAATTACTTTGAACAGTTGATTAAAAGATTTATTTTTGCTGTTCTTATTTTATTAGTATTTAGCAAAAACAACCTGCTAATTTTAGCAGTTTTTTTGCAAGGTAATTTTTAACATATTTATTAGCTTTTTCCGTTATTTTTATTTCTGTGAGTGTATTAACTAGATCTCGAATAATTAAGAGACCACGAAAGAGCAATACAATTTTCGTTATTTTTTTTATCATTTCGTCATTCAGAACGCTGTAAACAAGAACTGGGAAGAACTGAGCTAAAACTGAACCCGGATTTTCTTGGCAGAAATGAGCAGTATCTGAATAGGTTTCGTGCAAGAAATAACTAAAAATAGATTTGGTTTTGTAATGCAATGTAACCTTAATACTTTTAGCAAACGGTTCGGAGTCTATCTGTATGCTGCAAGGGTGGTCTACGCCTATTATTTTTGGTAATTTCGAACATCAGCACAAACTCAGTATATTTTGCCACACAGAGTTTTGTTCAGTAAAAAAAAGGTTATCCGGCATTCGGTTTTTGAGCTCTATGCAGGAGCCGCCGTATTGAGAAATCCTTACGGCTCGACCGTCGCGGCCGAAGTTTTGGATTGTAGTATATCTATGATATGACTATTGGTAATTCTCGTCTATCAAACAGTTACCAACATTATCCCAAACTTATGATACCCCGATGCTGCCGTATAGTGCAGGGTATTGCAGAACCAGAAAAAAAAACTTTCAAAGGTTTGTAAATAGATTCGTGTATACATCAATTTTTGGGTATTCAATTAATCGGCTTTTTATTTTAATCGATTAATCGTGCAGATAATTATTCGAGTTTTTTCTTAACCGGTTAAGAATTTTGTTGAATTTTTAATAATTTTATTTAAAAAAAGGAACAAAAATAAATTCAGTAACTCTCCTGAAATTCATAAAAATTAACAAATGTACACTCAAAAAAAAGTCAGTAAAGTCAGCAAAAAATGTTGCTGTGTCAGCAAATTTTTAGTCAGGAGCGTGCTTGCAAAAAAGTTGGTAATTTCAGCAAAAGGTTTGCTGAAAATCCGCGAGCTAATTTTTACCAAACAAATAGTAATCTTCAGCAAAAGTTTTGCTAACATTTAGTCGACTGCAAATGAAAAAATCCTTGCAAAAATCACTAAACTTTTTGCTGAATATTAGTAGACTGAAAAAAACTCAAAAAACTTGTAGCGAAATTTTACTTTAGTTAATTTATTTGCTGAAAATTTAAATATAGAATATGTGTAGAGTTGTTTTTCTTTTTTTGTCATTTCCGTTTTCAGACAAGCTGCGACATCTACATCTTGTCTATCTGGTTGTCGTCCAAGCTATGCATGTTATCAGCACAATTTTTGTAGCAAAATAAATTAGTAAAACATTAGTTCAAAATTAGTTTAGTGCTAAAAAAATATAACTAAAATTTTTGCTGAAAACGGAATTTCAGCAAAAAAATTGCTGAAAACTAGTACACTTTATATACAAGACGTTTTACTAATTTTTCTACTAACTTATTTTTTTGAGTGTAATAATTGAGATCAGATTTTGTCAATATTTTTATTTTGTTCAGAATTGATTTTCCCTCTACGTTTCCGTATCTATATTCCTTTATTTTATTAATTCAGAGTGTTCACAAAAGAAGACTTATTACATTGAGCATTAATTAATAGAAATTTATTAATTAAGTTCGAGGCCAATTTCCTTATTATGAGTTAACATAATAAGTACTTTTTTCCAAAAAACATTAATTATAATTAATAATTACAATATAATAATAATAATCAGTATTGACAATAATTAGAAATGCTTTTGTTTAATATCAACATTTAAAAAATCGTAAAAAATAATTAAAAATTTATTATACGTAAATAGATACCAAATTACTATCACAACAATGTAATAGTAATTTGGAAGATGACAAAGCAAACTGTGATAATTCTATGTTGTTTTTGTTTTTCTTTGGAATTTAAGATGTTTATTAACGCTCCTACTTCAATACATGAAATTCTCATTGAGTTGAAGCTAACAAATATTTCTGGAAATTCTAAAAAGTCGTCCCTTGATTATTTTTTAGGCCTGAATGAAATCCGGATAGGTACAAGCCTATAGCAAATTATTTATCACAATTTTTAAGAAAAGTTTTGAGATTTTAGCATATTTACTTTAATAAAATGTTTATATATTTTAAACATTTTTGTAATTTTCTACCAAATTCGGTTAATCGATTAATCGTATGAAATTATTCGAATTATTCGTTATTCGAAATTTGGAAAATTTTAAATTATTCGAACAATTTTTGAGCAAAATTGTTCGATTAATCGAATAACGATTAATCGATTGAATACCCTAATCAATATACTAAACTGATGCATGTAGACAGACATTGGTAGATACGATAGTTTAGATTTTAGCTAATGCATTGGATGCCATCCAAATTGTCAGTTTATAAATACTCATGATCAGAATTGTCGTCGGTCAGCGTCGTATAGTTTTCTTGTACCACAATACATCATGCCCTACAACTGAATACTGTTTATATTTTTGTCGTTTGTTGTTTTTCTACTAGTGAAAAACTATAAAAATAAAATAAATGTTTTGACTGAATTCGAAAAATTTCGATGTACAATTTGTTACCAAGGCAAACGCATGATTGCATCTGTTTTTACTAACAGTACAAAAATAACAAAAAATACTTCCTCATTATGCCCTCCCTTTGGTTCCGCATTTATGTAATCTTTGCTTGTTTACTTAATTTAATTAATTAGTCTTAAAATCTTTATTTGTATAAAATAAGTAAATGTCTCGCCAGAATAAGGGTATAAAATCCATCCAGCCTTTTTAAAAATGCTGGAATTTATACGTGGGGAGCCCCAGAAAGATTTGGGGAGCCCAAGAAAGATTTGACAAGTTTTCAAAGACAACACCAAACGTCGAAAGTAACAACCGTGTAGCAAATGGTCAAACTAGTTCTAAAACGTACTAGTTTTTTTGACTAGTAATTACAGAAAAATTAGTAAAACGTCTTGTATATCAAGTGTACTAGTTTTCATAAATTTTTTTGCTGAAATTCTGTTTTCAGCAAAAAATTTAGTTAAATTTTTTTAGCACTAAACTAATTTTGGCGGCCCTATGCTCCTTGCAGGAGTAAAAGGAACAACTAATAAACTAATTTTGAACTAATGTCTGGAAACGGAAATGACGAAAAAAGAAAAACAACTCTACACATATTCTATATTTAAATTTTCAGCAAATAAATTAACTAAAGTAAAATTTACAAGTTTACAAGTTTTTTGAGTTTTTTTCAGTCTACAAAAAGTTTAGTGATTTTAGCAATGATTTTTTTCATTTGCAGTCGACTAAATGTTAGCAAAACTTTTGCTGAAGATTACTATTTTTTTGGTAAAAATCAGCTCGCTGATTTTCAGCAAACCTTTTGCTGAAATTACCCACTTTTTTGCAAGCACGCTCCTGACTAAAAATTTGCTGACACAGCAAAATTTTTTGCTGACTTTTTTTTTGAGTGTAGTTCTCAAAATAACATTTGAACCAGTTGTGTACTAGTTAAAAACGATCTATGTAGAGACTGTTAACTCTTAAATGCATGGTGTAGCCATTTGGCAACATACCGGTTTTTTAATAAAAAAAACCCACTTGATGCACAAAACTGCATTTTTGGGCATTAGGGGCCCCTTCTGTACATAGTGTTCCTATAGTTTAGCGCAGAATTTTTAAATGGTTAGAGTAAAAATCTTGGTTTTGCTCTGTATATTTGTGAAAAATCTGAAACGCGATTATTTTACAAAAAGTGTAATATTCAAAAATATTTTTCATTTTGGCGACAAAAAATGTATAAATTATAGTTCATAGATTTTTTTTTGTGTTTTTTTTTTTTTGTTTTTTCATACACGTTAAAATAATCACAATTTAGCGATTTGGCAAAAAATCATATTTTTCAATAAAAATCACCTTTTTTTTAAATAATTTTTTTTGGTATTTTTCTTGAACTGTACACGCCTTAAGAAATTATATATAAAAAAATGGTTAAAATCGAAGAGATCATTTAAGAGAGCATTTAAGGGTTAAAAAATAAGTGAATTAAAATATGAGATTTGAAATTATTATTTTTTCCATTTTTATTTAATAAAAAAATCAGAGTTTGTAACCACCTACATTTTTTTATTTTGAATTGAACTGAGCTGTAAATCAACTGGTACAGTACTGGTGCCAAAGAGTCAATCCAGAACTAGTTTAGTAAATTTCTTTTAAGTACCAGTACAGCTTCTTGTTTTTCTTTTTAAAACAATAATCTTTAACAATTTGTATACCTAATGGTTTCATTGAAACTATGGAGAGACTGTTTCAAAAAATTTAATTTAAATACGAGTTTTGAAATACAAGTTTTGGTTACATTTTTTTTTAATAATACATTCTGAGTTTGCAAATAAACATTAAAATGTTTTATTGCCATTAGAAATCAAGCTGTTTTTAAAAAGATTACAACCAGTTCTAGAACAAAGAAACCTAATTCCAAGCCATTAATTTGGATTCAGAAAGTACCATTCAACAATAGAACAGGTGCACAGAATAGTTGATGTGGGGAAGAAATCAATGGAAAAAGAGAAGTATGCGCTGCAATATTTTTAGACGTTGCACAAGCTTTTGACCAAGTTTGGCATAAAGGCCTGATATACAAAATTCATAGATATTTACCAAGACAACATTATGAGATCCTTGAATCATACCTTTCGGAAAGATATTTTAGAGTTAAAGAAGAATGCGAATACTCGAAACTAAAACACATAAAAGCAGGTGTCCCTCAAGATAGTGTCTTTGGACTAGGGAATGCATCCCGGTATTCCCCGGGAGCATTTTTCAGTTCCCGCATTCCCGGGAATTTGGACCGGGAATCCCGGGATTCCAAAAAATGGAGTTTAAAATAATAAAGTTAATTATTTTAAATTTTCTTTATGCAAAATTTTCCAAACTTTTGAAAATAGTACACATTTTACATTAGGCTTGTTCATTTACTTACTATAATTTGTTACTTTTACCACAACTGGAAAAATTCAAAGAGTAACCAAAACAATGATTGAACAAAAGTTGTAAGATTTTCGAGTTAACGAACATACTGATTAATATGTGTACTGGATCGAACTTTTTAAGTTCCTTAAAACCACTCAAATAGTGTTTGTATAAAAAATTTTGAATCGCACTTATTCTGTACAGAATTAAAGACAAATTTTTCCATTGATTTTTAAAAATTTTCAAGTAAGCGGGTGTTTGAAACGGTAGAAAAGTATTCTTTATGGTAAATTTTTTACAGTTTTGAGGTGAATAAAATTTCACTAAGCCTAGAAATATTTGACATTTTAAAATGTGAATGTTTCTAAAAGAAAAATTAAGAAACAATATATAATGAAAAATTCTGAACAAAAACAAAAAAGATTTAAAATTAACGTACCAGAAAAGAGGTAGTAAAAAATTACATTACATGCAGATCATAAATTAATATCACTTTCTGTTTAAATTATTTTTCAAATTAAAGAAAGATGATACAATTTTCACAAGTAAATTGCAAAGAATAAAAAATTTGAAAGAATTCGATAAGGCCAGCAAGACATAATACGTATTTTCGGCTTTCGCTACAAAGCCATCATCAGTGTCGTTTGCCTTGACGGGTTAATAATGTATCATCTTTCTTTAATTTGAAACATAATTTAAACAAAAATTAATTTATGATCTAGAGTCAAATCATTTAATTTTTCCAATTTTCTAAAATTATTTTCTATATTAATTTTTTTATTTATTTTTTTTTTGACGGACAAGCTTTTTAGTCTAAAGTCTAAAAATTAGTTTTAGTTTATTAAATTTTTAAAAATATATACTTAGACTTATATAATTTCTAATATACGAAAATTCCAAGAAAACCCACCTGAGATTTTTCACAATCATGAAAATTAGATATCTTTAGGATATTTTATTTATAAAATTTTTAAATTATTATAAAATATTTTCTAATTTGTTTCCCTTGCGTGATCCCGGGATCCCGGGAATTCAAGATAAATTTCCCGCTTTCCCGGGAAATCAAAAATTGCGGGATTTTGCATTCCATACTTGGGACCCATATTGTATCTCCTAAACACTAGAGATACTCCTGTTCCAAATTACATAAAAATGGCTACTTTTGCAGATGATACTGCTTTCCTCTCAAGAGACTGTGATTTTAAAAATGCAACAAACAAACTTCAAAATGCAATCAATGAAACAGAAATCTTGTTTAAAAAGTGGAGAATGAAACTGAATGAACCCAAATCAATTCATATATACTCGTACTTTACAAATAGAAATATCAAATATATACCAATTTATATTGATAATAAGCAAATCGTTTATGCTAACACTGCTAAATACCTTGGCATGACGTTAGATACTAAAATCAAATGGAAAGAACACGTTAAGAAAAAAATAAAAGAAATCGAATTGAAATCTAAACAAATATACTGGTTAATTGGGAAAAATTCCAATGTTTCGATCAACAACAAAATATTGTTATACCTTCAAGTTATAAAACCTATCTGGACTTATGGCTTACAGCTATGGGACTGTGCAAAGAAAAATCAAATAAATTTAATCCAGAAAACTCAAAAAAAGATCTTAAGAACCATTGTTGGAGCACCTCGATACATCCGTAACGATGGCTTACATAGAGATCTAGGAATAAAAACAGTAAAAGAAGAAATAATTTCTATTCCCCAAAAACATGCAAATAAACTGCTAACTCACAACAACTCTGATCTTAATGATATATATGCAGAGCCAAGAATTCAAAGAAGATTAAGGATAACAATTCCAGTGGATCTTGCTACTTCTTATCAATCAGCTTGGTTAAAAAGTTTATATTTAAAAATAATTTTATATTTAAATATCAACAATTAACTTTTGTTTGGGATTAACCACTGGGTTATACTCTAATTACCTCTCATACGTTAAAATAATATTACTAGATGAGTATTCCTCAGTCGTAATTAAATTGAAATTAAAAAAAAAAAAAAAAAATTGGAAATCATAAACACAAAAAATTTTAAATTTCATTTGGTAAATGGATATAATAATCTCAGTAAGAGGAAACTATCGGTCTAATCTGCGTTTTATCAAAGAAAAAACCTTTGCTTTTTATCTATATAATTGATATAGCAACGAACTGGTACAGTACTATTGGCAAAGAGCCACTTCGGAAGTGGTTCCGCGAGTGTCACATTAGTAAATACCAGTTTCGCTCCTTATTTTTCGTCCTTAAATTGTAATTACCGGACCAGTTATACAATTAGTACCAAAGTGGGATTTTGGCGACAATTGTCCCTATCCCTATGACATCTCCATTTTAAATTCTACAGTTGTTTGTATGGAGAGGCAGTTGAACTCGTATTAGTTTCCTGGTTTAAATAAACTAGTACATAACTGGTTCTGAATTAGTATTTTTTGCTACTGGAAATGTTTTTTTTTTAAATTGAATACTTAAAAAGCGTTTTTTTCCTTAATTTTGCATTAAGGTTTCATCTTCCTATATGATGTATATTTTCGGAAAGCCAAACTACATTAGCTGATGAGGAAAACCATGGCATATTGTATAACAACTAAAAAAGATATTTGGGAAAACTCCATTTTTCATATTTTTTGCAAGGCTACATGTCTGAAATTTATGAAAATTAAAATTATTTTTACAGAACCGGAATGTAATCTCAAAAAGAAACAGTTTGATACCCATATTTCCTTATGTTAAGTGGTCAAAGGTTCCCAAATTTTTAAAAATATAGACCTTCGGGAAAATGGTCTCAAACCCGAACTAGGCCAAATATCGAAAAAAGCCGAAACACACCCTCACTTAAATATTATAAGGATTAATATATCTGAATTTGACCCTTAACTCTGCTTATATCGCACAGTGTCGTGAGTTCATATAACGAGCGGCCAAAAATGGAAGGAGTAATCGTAGAATAATGAAATTTTGCACATATGCTTTTTTGGTCAAATAATGACTCCGAGCCAAATTTTGGAAAATTTGTCCGAAGGATACTCCCACCTCTCATATGTCCTTTCAACTAAAAAATGTATAAAAATGGAAGCAGTAATCGTAAAATAATGGAATTTTGCACAAATGTTTCTTTGGGTAAATATTGACTTCAAACTAAATTTTGGAAAATTTGGACAACGGCCACGCCCACCTCCACCGCTCATGAGAGAAATTTTTCAATTACTCACGAATAATTTTTTCTAATCACACTCACGTTCATTTGATTGAATTCCGATTTTTTTACACTCACCAGTGATCATGCGTGATTCACGTGAATCACGCCAATTCACGAAATAAAATCTTTATCGAAAAAAATAAAATGAGAAATTTACAGTAAATTATAAATATTAAACATAAAATTGCTATAAATACATATACCGTTTTGTAATTTATTTTATATAAAATCGGCAAAAAATATATGGAAATATTTATTAAACGTCGAAAAACAAATTTGATAAAATTCGACTCACGCACACTCACTCACGTAAAAATTTCGCTCACGTACACTCACGTGAGTAAATTAAGATCTCACCCACGCGTGATTAATGTGAATTACGCAAAATTCTGCTCACGTGCCCATCTCTAATATTTATTCACTCAAGTTATCATATTCAGAATCACTTGCTTCGAATTTTCTCTTTTTTCTTCAAATTTCTTCAATAATCAATTGTAAATAAAAGTTAAAGGGGGAAGAAGGGGGAAGGGAAACCAAATTTTTTAAGAAGTACATACTTGTAGAAATATTATATCAAAATATAAAAAAAGTCTTTTTTGGTCTTTTTTTTTAGTCCGCTGAAGTTGTAACTTTTTGATATATCTCACTTTTCTCATCACGCTTATATTCAGAATAACGGTAAATTACACATGATGTATCAATTGTATAAAAAATAGTGCTACCATATTTAATAATTAACAAATAAATATTTTATTGAAAATTATACAGTATTATCGACATATTTTTTTCACAGTAGCACTTTAAAATTTGTCTATTTTTTAGAATTTTTTCAACTATTTTATAGTCACTAAAACCTATTAACTTTAAAGTATCATAACTCTTTAAAAAATAAATTGTTTTCAAAAATTTATTTCGATTTTTATTAGTTGAAATGTACATTATAAAATGGTATTAAAATTTTTTTAAAATTAGAAAGGTGATATTTTTCATTTTTGGCCGCCCTCGCGACTCTGTGCATCGCCACAAAAAACCACATAAAATTTGGATGTTTTGTGTTACCGCATAATCAAATAAGCTTGCTTGATCATATTTTATACACCGGTAAATAGGCCTCTCAATTACATTTCTATAGTTACTTTGGAACAAATATGAAATAAACCGAAAACCCAAAAATTGAACCATTTTTGACCCCATTTTTAACCCCTAAATATGAGATTGGGCGCCTAAAAAAATACGCGTCCTTTAAATTTTTCTGCTCTACAATATACGTATCATTAAGATCTGCTTCTTAAGCTTCTTGAAGTATATTTAACAACGAGTAAAAAAGTTAAAGTCGGGCATGCCGACTATATAATACCCTACACCAGTCTGGTTAAAAGCCAACTAATGTTTGGATCCGCAATTCGAATTGGTTAAAATGGACTTGTGTCAAAATTTTCTATAAAATGATTAAAGAAGAGAAAATCGGAATTATAGCCCATATGGGCTATAGGTCCAAATATGGACCGATCCAATCTGAAATTAATAGGCTTTGTCCTTGGGACCATGTGAATCAGCGAACCCAGGGGCATCACCAAAAAAATAAGTTATAAAAACATCGTTATCACTAGATGGCACTTTGTTCAAAAAATTGATAATTTTCTTTTTTTTTATTTAAATTTAAATAATCACAAACAACAAAGCAAGAAAACAAACGGATATATCAAATTTTATTATTTGAATATATTCCGCGCTTGTTTTCTCCTTTATTTTTTTTTTTTTTTTTTGTTTTTTTTTTAAGAGAAGCAACACAGGAAATTCTTCCTATTAATTAACGTGTTGCTTCCTTTTGGAAAGGGGATAGAGAAGAAGTGAAAGGTGGTGAAAGATGAAGGGCTTCAAATATGGCAACACTGTAATTGCGCGAGATGTTGAATTTTAGAACAGTTGTTGCGCGCCATCTGATGGTGAGTTGGCGAACTTTGTTAAAGCTTTTTAGTTCATAGCCCTGTTATATTATTTTACTTCGGTGGGGTTAAATGCTATGGGAACACCGAAGGAGGACGCTGCGATAAGTATGAGGGATAGAAAAACTCATACATATTACTATTTTTTTTTTTTTTTTATAAATTGATGTTGCCTTGGTTGGGGCTCGAACCCGCAACCTCACGTGTAACAATCCAACGCGCTAACCATTACACCACAGTGCCCACGATCAGTTTTTGAGTGTTTAAATATAGGCTCAACTGATACTAAATAGTTGCTCAGGTAATATTAAACTACAGCGCCCTCTACCGGTGAGTACTGTAAGTTTTAATTTCCTATCTCTATAATTAATAGTCTCTGAGCGAACCAAATTTCATTGAAATAACTTCGTATTTGCGACCTGCAGCGTGTAAATAAGCCAATTTGGGGGGGGGGGGGCACTAGGTGTAAACATGGACCAAAATTAGTAGGTTTCGTCCTTAGGCCGAAGTAAGTCGGTGTACCAAATTTCATCCAAACATCTTAATATTTGCGACCTGTAGAGTGAGCACAAGAATGCATGGACAGACAGACGTACATCGTTAAATCGAAATAAAAAGAGATTCTGAGTCGATCGGGCGGTATAGGTCCAATATTTTTTGGTGTTACAAACATCAGCATATACTTATTATACCCTCTCCACGTAGTGGTGTAGGATATAAATATAGATTTTTATATCCTACATTTTAGAAGATCTTGCAAAATGATATTGTTAGTGTTATATTGCATATAACACTGTTCAGCAAGTGTTGGGTCGTCGCGGTCAGTATCAATGAACGTAGAGACAGGCACGGGAGCAGGATTTTGCGTGATTCACGCGTCAGTGTGAGTAAAATCTTAAATTACCCATGCGAACGTGAATGAGTATGAGTAGAAAAAATTTGTTCGTAGGTGAGAGTGCGTGATTGGAATTTTGTTGTCATGAGTGTGAGTGAGTATGAGTCACTCACATTCCCATCTCTGAATGAAAGTACACTATTGGTAAAACAAAAACCTCAAAGGATTTCGCAAATCTAGCTCGGATTTTTATTTTATGGCCTCTTCAATTATATGTCCGTGTTCAAGATCATTTGCTAATTTTTATTCATATTGTTATTCATCTGAAATTTCCAATACAAAATCGAACATTTTAGTACAAAGAATCTGAATCCAAAAAAATTAGCAGGATTAGGAATTCATAGCTCATTTCATTCATTTTTATTTTTGCAAAATTTTTTATTGAAGATACCAAAAAATCTGGTTGCTTAAAGGTGATTTTTATTCAAAAATATAGTTTTTTGCCAAATAGCTAAATTGTAATTATTTTAACGTGTATGAAAAAAAAAAATATATATAAACTATAAATTATACACTTTAAATATTTAAACAAACATTTGTGAATAGTACACGTTTTGTAAAAAAAATGCGTGTTTTAGATTTTTCACAAACATATGAAGCAAAACCAAGATTTTTCTTATAACTGTTTAAAAAATCTGAGCTAAACTATAAGGCACTTTGTACAGAAGGGGCCCCAATGCCCAAAAATGTAATTTTGCGCATCAAGTGGGTTTTATTGTTAAAAAACTGGTATGTTGCCAATTGGGCACACCATGCATTTAATGGTTAAGCCCCATTCACATTATCACACAAGTGCTTATACTTTTCTTCACACAAGTATGACAAAAAGTATGCTGAAATTGTCTGTTTGTGAAAAAAGTATAGAACAAAATCTTTTCAGTGTTCAGACTGTTATCAACACACACAACAAATAAATTAAAACAGTTATTTTTCTTCTATTATTAATTTTTTTCACCAATAGTTGTTTTTAATCTTTGTTTACATTTATTTGTGAATAACAAAACACTTGTGGTGAGACAAGTGGTAACTTTATGAAAAATTTCAAAAACTAAATTTTGTCAAAAAGTGTGACCGCTTTTTAAAATATGTGTGTGTTCACACTATTATACATTTTCGTTATAAAACACATTTCTGGCATGTATAACACACTTGTGTGATAATCTAAACGGGGCTTAAGTAATAGAATATGAAAATGTACCCTGCTAAATTCAACAAAAATTTTTGCTAAATATTAGTAGACTTAGATAAATAAAAAACGTTAAATTTTCTAATTTTTTTTTAAATTTCTTAAATGCGAATAAAAATCGATCCTGCTGAAATAGTCTACTATTTTTTAGCAAATATTTGTAGCAGGATATTGTTATTTGTATTCATTACTAAAATTTTGCAGATACAAAAGCTTTTTTGATGCATTTTGTTTGTTCTTCTGCTGATTTAGCAAAAATTTTGCTGAAATGTAACTAAATTTTTCTATATTAAAAAAAAAAGTTAAAAATCTCTAAATAAGCTTGATTCAGAAATTTTGGAATAAAAGAAATCAGAAAAGCTACCCGCTTTATTACACTTAAAATACTACATCAGTAAAAAATCTGTTAAACGGGTTTCAAATAGATTCGACTAATTTTTCACAAATTTTTAGTTAAAATACTTATTTAAAAAACGATTTTAGTTAGCTTAGTTTAACACTATACTGAAAATCCTCAGTACTTTATCTAATTTTAAGTGTTAATTTTCAAAATTATTTATAACTGACTTTTAAGAACCCATTTGTTAAATTTTAAAAATTTATTATTAAAATATAATATTTTCCTGTTATTGCTCTTACCCGGTAGATGGCGTTACCAGTATATCCGAAGTTTTAAAGATGACGCCATTCCCCCCCCCCCCCCCTCCCCCACTCTCGATTTACTACAATGGACTTTGACTTTATGGTATGAAAAATTAATAAAAGATAAAAAACCATAACCGCTAGAACTATCAAAATCGAACCGTCCTTATTTGAAAACCCAAAGCTGCATACAGTTATAATTACCCTGTGGGATTCGAGTTACGCGGTTACCCCCCAGATTGTTGTACAACTGTTTAGGAACTCTTGTATGTAGAGTGGGGCGCACTGGTGAGAACATGTTAGTATTTCAGGAAGCTTAAGTACCGAAAAATGTCTGACATGGGGACTAAATTTAATATTTCTAAAGACAAACTATGAGCTAAATCCAAATCTGGCATCTGTGAAAAAAACATAATTTTTTTATTGAAATATTCTGAATTGTATTTTCCTTTAAAATACTTTTTGAATTTTTTTGGAAAGCTTTTTTATACTTGGAAATATCGTCCGTTAAAAGTTCGTATTAAAGCATGTTTTTCAATTTTAAACTATCCAATAAACATCGAAAAACTAAAAATTCAAGGGCTTTAAAAATTGCATGAATTAAACTTCTTTGAAAGCCATTTGTTTCAGTTAAAATCAAGTTAACAAATTGAAGTAACTTTTTGGAAATTCTATTTTAATTTTCTGTCTGCAATAAATAACCAAAGATAAATATATTTAAAACTTCATAAAGATCAGGCATTTGACTTAATAAAACAAATTAGATTTGTAGAATTTAATTCCTGCTAAAAATAGATTGCGAATAACAAAGATTTAAATCTAAATTGGTACTTAATAGGGCATTTGCATGGAATTGCATAAACTATTTTTATAAAAACTGTAAATAAAAACTGTTTCTTTATAGAAAAACTGTTCTTCGAAAAAATTTTTAAAAATCAGAAGAAATTTTGGGATCCCGAAGTATCTTGGGACTAAAATATTATCCCAGGGTATCAATTTTCAAAATATCGAGATTTTAATAGTTTAATTGCCTTTGGCATTTATAGTAATCGATTTTTTGCATAGCCTCCTAATAAAACTTTTTTTTAAGAATTTTGGTCTCCTAGGCCCGAATCTAAAGTTAGAAAGGATAGAATACTTTACTGTCAATGTTGTACTTCAAAATATTCTTTATTGATTTGCATTCCACATAAAATTGATATTCATTTGATTGAGTATTGTTATGTCGGGAATTGTTTGTTTGAAAAAATTACGTTTTTGGAATTGTCCTTGATCATAATTGAAAAAATAGTAGGAAATTGTTATTCAGAATTGGCAAATATTTAATAAAAAAAACAATTTTGGCCTTTCTCGATGAGACATTGTTTTAATTTTTTCAAAAAATATAAATTTCTAAATGATCTTAAAAGTTCGGCTAAAAAATGTCCGTAGGGTCTATGACTTGTCAGATATGGCTTAGCCAATTTTATTCCGTGCTAATTTTTGATGAAATTTGTTATAAAAATGATTCGTTTTTCCAGTAAGCATATTTTGTACACTCATACAAATAAGTCCGTAAAAATAGCAGAAAAAGTTACTAAAAATTAGTTAAAAATGATGCTGCAGAAAAAACTGCTAATATTAGCAGAATCAGTTTGCTAAATATTAATAAAATGAAAACAGCAAAAAAAAAACTGTTAAATTTACAGAATTTTAGTAATATTTGAGCTAAATTGTTGTTAATTGCAAATAACAATTTAACCTGCTAAAATTAGCAAAAAAAATTGCTGAATAGTAGTTTAATAAAAATAGCAAAAAAAAACTGTTAAATTTACAGAATTTTAGTAATATTTGAGCTTAATTTTTGTTAATTGCAAATAACAATTTAACTTGCTGAAATCAGCAAAAAAAATTGCTAAATAATAGTAGAATGAAAATAGCAAAACAAACTGTTAAATATACAAAATTTTTGCTAAAATTTTCTGAAATCAACAAAACTTTGGAAGATTACAAGTGGACTGGAAAAAGGTAAAAAAGGAGCAAATGAAATGAAAATTATTAAATAAAAAATAAATGTAAATGAATGTTATTTTTAGTTTGACTCAAGATCATAAATTAATATCACTTTCTGTTTAAATTATTTTTATTTATTTATTTATAAATGTGTATTTAAAAGCATACTTCGGACCAGTTTATTGAATGTGTCAATTAATTGAAATTTTTTCAATTGGCATTGTTCAATGTCTAAATGCCCATTTATAATTGATGAAAGAAGTATTTGTTTTCATGTTTTAATAAAAGAATAAATTAAGAAAAAAAATTAAAAATTCTTATATTTTTTTTATATTACAATGCTTTTTCTTCAATTATGTGTACATTTCAATACCATTGTTTTCATCAATGCAAATTGAAAAAAATTTCATTGGCATTGAATGGTGATGAAATTTGTTGGCATTGACATTGAGATAAAGTAATGCCAATTATAATTCAATGCCAATGAAAATTTCTCAAGAATGATTTTTTGTAAAAGTGGTAACATTTATAGACAATAATATGTTAACCATAAAAACCCAGTCAGAAATCGCCAGTGGTACAAAAAATCAAGCACTGGCATACCACTGGGTAACCACGGTGTTAAAAATAAATGACTGGCAGAACTCTCATTTGGGACGCTTTGCCAGCGTTTGCAAAAAGCGTTATGCCAGTATTTGTTTTACAAAAATGTCGGGGTTTATACAAAAAACCACTGACATAGAATAGGCTTAGAGTGATCTGCCAGGGTTTGCAACCAGTGGTTATCCAGTGCTACCTAGCCAATGCTACCAGTGGTATAAAAATCAATTCACTGGTAGACCCATGATTTTATACAAATGCTGACTAGGGTTTGGGGTTCGGGAATTCCCGGGAAATCCCGGGAAAAGTTTGCCGGGAATTCCCGGGAAAATAATATACTTTTCCCGGGAAAACGGGAAATTTTAAAAATCTTAAATTTTTTTAAATTGTTTTTGTTTCGAATAGGAGTTTTTAATTTTAGTCATAAAAAACATTTTAAATGCCAAAACAAAAATTTCATTGTTAAAATCTTTTAAAAGGGAATACATTATTTATTTGACACACAAATAAAATCTTTGCCAAGTAATTAGGAGCATTTCAACTAGTAAAGATTTTTCGCATAACTTATTCAAAATTTAAGTAGTAAAACCTAAAAACTTGGAAAAATGTTTAAAAGAAATATGAAAAAAAGCTTTGTTTCTTACAAATAATGGCCCTTACTATCTAAATTTCTAAATTTAGGTAAAGTCGCCTTTAGTTAAAATATTGGGTGGCAGTATACCTTGACTTGGTGTATTTTCAACCAATCAAAATATTTGAAAATATAAATATTTTTGTAAGGTTTTCATACACAAAATGAACAAAACCGTTTGATTAAAAATAAAGTCGACTTTAAATTTAAAATACTCCATTATATTAAGGGTCAATAATTTTGTAAGTAACGTTTTCATTAATAAATGTGAAAAGAAAAGACTAATGGTTAACATTGGTATCTAAATTTGGTAATCCGACATATAAATTTGGTTCCCAAAAAAAAAAAAATTGATGGTCATGCAACTTCTCTTGAAGAAAACAACAACAAGAATAACGTTTCAGCTAAAATTAGCAAAGTACCCGAGGAAAAAAGTGTAAGCTGAATAGGCATTAAAGGTTTTATGGTAGGGCAAACATTTTCTGAAATGGTATTCAAATTAGCCGCAGTCAATCCGCACCATAACTAGATCTTCGTTTATTCGAGAAAGTTTTTATAATAAAAACCTGGCATTGCAAAAAATTGAAACCGATGCAAAGAACATTATATTAAATTACTACAATCATGTAAAAGATATCATGATAAAAGAAATATCGAGCAATATTTCTAACGATAGGAGATTTACTATAATCTTAGATGAATGAACAAGAATATTACAAAAGAGATATTTGAACATATGTATAAACGGAAATAATTCATTTTATATATATATATGGGGTTGGTTTATATATCAGTAAGATGCAATGCTGATGAAATAAGAAGAATTGTAGAAATTAGACTAGAAGAGTTTTATTTGTCTTTGGAAAATAACATTGTGGACACCATATCTAATCGGCCCAGTGTGATGAAACGGTTTGTTTCCGACAGTCCAGTAGTAGGTGCTTTCTGGTGGAATCATGCAATTCATTTGGCAGTGCTGCGAGTAATTTATGTGAAATCAAATGTTCAACATTCTGATATTTTTTACTTTGAATTCTCACTACACAGACTGCTTTTGTACTGTTGTATAGGTGGTTTTCATTAACAATTTTGTTCAAAAATATTTCCCGGGATTCCCGGGAATCCCGGGAATCAAATTTTTTCATTCCCGTTTCCCGGGAAATAAAAAAGTCCGGGAAATCCCAAACCCTAATGCTGACGTAAACTCCACTTGCTCCCCAGAGATACTTTTAATCACAATTTTCATATTAAAATGGTTCGTCCAAAATAAACCTTGATCTTTGAAAATTAATGTATTACGATAAATCGAAACTTTTCTTATAAATTTTAATAATTTAGATATTTTATGAGTAGGACAAATTTTAACCATTTCAATTTAGCTTTATATAAAAACTTTTTGCATTATTTTTGGGGAGTTAAAAATATGCAGTAATTTTTATGAGTCATTTAACATTCTGTTTATAAGCGCTCCAAAATTGGTGGTTTAGTTTACAAAAAATTTGTAAAATTAGCAAATCTTCTGTTAAAAATTAGTAACTAAAATTCAGCAAAATACTGTAAAGTTAGCAAATTTATTGTTAAAAATTAGTACCTAAATTCAGCAAAATAAAATAGCAAAAAAATCTGTAAGTTAGTAATGTGGAGGTAGCAAAAAAATTAACTAAAAATCAAATTTTAACTAAATATTAGTTAAAAATTTGTTAAGTTGAAGTGCTAACAGTTTTACTAACTTTTCTACAAACTTTTTTCTATGAGTGTAGTATTATATTGGTATTTTTAAATTTATTTATGTTTCGATTTGTACCTAATTTCTGACAATTTGGAAGTTTTATTGTAATTTTTGGGTCATATGCATAACCACTTTCTAAGTTTATAAATGGCTTATAAAACATATATTTTATACAAAATTCATTTTATAATCGTGTTATAAAGTTTTCAAATTATTATGCGTAAGCACTTTTATATTTTAATTCTTAAATTTCAGTTAAAAAAATAAAAAAAAAATTGTAAATGAAACAAATGTGCCGATTTAATATAAAAAACTGTAAAAAAAATCAATGAATTTAAAAAACCAGTTTTTTACATGAAAAAACTGGAAAACTGTTAAGCATCCCAACACTGCCAGTTAGACTAATTATTTTGAAGATTATAACCGAAGAATTTTCATAGAGAATACAGGTCAGGAACAGGGCTGCCATAATTGCCGATTTTTCGGTATTTTGCCGATTTTTTATTAAAAAATATGCAAAATGCCGATTTGCCGATTCTTGGTCGAAAAATGCCGATTTTTTGTTAAAACTCAAAAAGACGAAATTTTAATTTTTAATAATAAATACAGCATTTATTTACTTCAAATTACATAACCAAAGCCCTGGGGGCCATATATGATTAATAACATGATTTTTGGTAATTTACAAATCATGTTAGGATTTGCACTTTAGAACAATATTCTCTTCTGATTTCTAAATATTTTTCAAAATTTTTTTGATCCCGAATACAAAAATATCAATCAGCAATTTTCTATGTTTAAACTACTTTTAAAGACAAATTGTAATACTAAAACTGAATTGATAATATGAAAAAATTTGGAAAAATCAATAATAAATGCATATTTTTAAAATTTTAAATGCATATTTTTAAAATTTTAAGTGCATATTTTTCGATTTTAATCATACATCTTATGTACATAAAACACGATTATAAATGCATGAATATACGAGGCCTAGTAATAATAGGCGTTTTTTAATCACTCTATTTAGTTTTAGATTTAATTTATTTTGTTTTTTAATTTTCAAAATTTAATATTTTTATCCAAATTCTACACTTATTCGCTAAGATAATGTGAAAGAAAAAATTTTAATTTTTCGAAAACGCAATTTCTGGAAATTAATTAAGCTAAATCCAAAACGGATTTATTTTATTTATAAATCTATTTTGGATTTAGTTTAATTCAATCTCGGTGTTCACATTTTTACAAAATTTAATGATTTTCTTTCACATTATATTAGCGAATAAGTATTAGATTTTGAGAAATACACTAAATTTTGAAAGTTAAAAAACAAAATGTGAATACTTAAACGAAATAAAATAAATCCACTGATTAAAAAGATCCAATATTTGCATAATATTTCAAGGTGTACGGGTACCTTAAGTTCGGAACAGAACTTTTTTAAAATCTGTAAAATTAATTTATGTACATAGTATTGGTGAGATAATATCTGAATATGTATCATAAAAATATTCATAAAATTACAACTAAAATTTTTTTATTATCATTTCATTTATCTCTTAAGCCTTTATTTTTATTTAATTGTTAAACTTAAAACATATTATTTTACACGAAATGTTTTTTTCACATATTTTTTTATGTAAAGTAACCTAAATATTTCATAAATGAGTATTTTTGAAAGTGCCGATTTTTTGCCGATTTTTTAAAATCAAAGTGCCGAAAATGCCGATTTTTTTGAGAAAAAGTGCCGATTTTTCATCAAAATCATCTGGCAGCACTGGTCAGGAAAAGAAAATACTTTGTTTAAGAACTTTTCTACGCTTTCAATTACAGCAATTCCCCCGCGATCGCTTTAGTACATAGATCGGCATTTCTATGCACGCGTGCAACTCACTCACACCTACATACGCTCACGCATTGAAAAAAAACAAACAAATTTATTCAGTCTCGCTTGAGCATTCGTTCGATGAGGTTGTGTCGACGAATGTTTCAAGCGTTACACTGAACGAAATGTTTGACGAAGAATGGGAATTCGATTTCTCGTTTACTGAAATTTTTTTGGTAAACGAAAATAGGTTATTTTTGTTGAAAAAAGGACAATCTTTGTGTTTCGCCATCTATGAACTGAGTTAAATTATATATATCTTTATTGCCATGTTGAATAGCACAATAAAATTTAAATTTTTAACTGCAACTTTGCCAAGAATTCTAAAACGTGTTTTTCTTTCAAAATTTAATTTTTAAATTATTTTCTATTTTGTTCTATTTTATTTTTATATTCTAATTGCACATAAATAAGTATGAGAAAATTATACAGAAATTTCTTTCATTGCATTGAGAGAGGCAAAGTTACATCTCACTCATACAAGCACAAAACTAAGGTTGTATGCGTTTGCCGATCCCTGCTTTAGTACCTCTATTAGAAATTGAAAGAATTTGTAAAGAAAAAGTCTATAATTTTTTAGGTTAGACCAAATTGGTGGGAATTGGGAAAAGAGTTTATGGATATGATTAAAAAGTGAGTATTGTTTCTGAACATTTGATATAAATATAACAGGGAAGACTATTGTGGAGAGTTTATTCCATATACGGCCAGTACAATTGAAGAAGGAATGCTCCCTGTACTGCGCCATTTGATCCAACAAACAATAGACCACAAACCGATGTGCTCTACTAGATAAACGAGTATTTCAATTTAAAACCCCCATCAGGCACTTTAATGTTATCCCTTTTCCCAGTAAATATGGCACTACGAATACGATTCCCCAATCGTATTGCCTAGAAGAAAAATTTTATTGCGGCAACAACCGTTTTTATATTGAGGAAGATACCCCATAACATCAAATAATAACTTTTATTTTTATTTTTAAAAAATAAAAATCAAATACATATTTAAAAAGCAAAGCATTTTATGGAAGACTTGTCCCTAAGAATCAATATAATGTACTTGAATCAGTTCTCCGACACTTACTTCTGCATATTTTTTTTTGCTTAAAGCACCGTATATTGTTTGAGTTTCACGTGAAAAAACTATTATACTCCATATAAAAAAAATACTTTTTCACGACAATGAGTTTCAAATGAACATTGTGTAGACTTTGTTTTCACCCAAATTTAATATACAAGACTATTATTTTTCTTGTGAAAAAGTGACATTTTGTGTTTATTGTGATTGTGGCTTTCTAATTAAGCACCGTAAGTTGTTTTTCACGTGGAAAAATTTCACTCGAACTTTAAATGCCTCAAATTGCAATTTAGTTTAAACAAATGAACAATTTTTTAATTTTATAACAAAGAAACAATCAAAATAAACACAAAATGTCACTTTTTCGCAAGAAAAATAATAGTCTTGTATATTAAATTTGCGTGAAAACAAACTCTACACAATGTTCACGTGAAACTGATTGTCGTGAAAAATCATTTTTTTTATATGGAGTATAACAGTTTTTTCACGTGAAATTCAAACAACTTACGGTGCTTTACATAAAAAAATTTCATTTTCAGAATTTATATTACAATTTAAGCACTTTAAAGTTTGAGTGAAAATTTTCCACGTGAAAAACAACTTACGGTGTTTAACAAATAAAAATTAACTGTTATAATCGGTCTCTGCTCCCCATGGTACTTGTAATATCGACGATGCTCCAATGAGTCAATAGAGCCAGACACCCTACTGTCGTCGATGCCTTCCTTTGCACAATCTCCGATGCCCTTCTTTGTTCTTTTATCCCCGATCCTGATTCTCACTTAACAAATGCCATATTGAAAAAAAATATTAATTTAAATCTAAATCTTAAAACGAAAAAATGCCCCACTCAAATAAATATCTTCGAATGTAGAAAATGACATATAATATTCAGACATAGTATATATCTCTATATGTACACTAATGTAGTATAATGTAGTATTTTTATGGTCCCTAAATTCACAAAATGTGTTTTTACGTGCCAAAAATATTTCTACTTTGTAAAATATGCCTTTCATAAAAAATTGTGTGAATTTTATTATGACATTTTTGTTCTTATACAATTTTTTCTATATGAAAGAAGAGAATATATTTTTAATTTCAGTTTTTAACATACATATTAAAATTTTGAATTTTATTTTTGTATTTTAAACACAATACGATACATACATGTTGTTATGCATTTTTCTGTTAAAATAAATAAATATTATATATCGTTATTTGTTTTGCAATTTGTTTGTAAATTATTTAGGTTTTATTTTTTTTTATTTTTCTAAAAGAAAAACTATAAAATTTTCTATAATGTCAGTTAGTGTCAGAATATGTAACACTTTTTGTATGAAATTGACTAAATATTTTGTTAAAAAGTTGCAAAGAATTAAAAAGGAATGAATGAACTTAAATGTGGTTCACATTCAGGTGTTCTGATCAATTTTAATTCAAATCTATGGCGCTACAACTTGTAAGAACGATTCAAAAATGTATTTCAATAATTTCAAATATGGCACTAGAAAGACATGTCTTTTTTTCTGAAAAGTGCAATATGGTTTTTTTGGCAAATGCCAACCATTTTAATTGCTTAAGATTATTTATGAAATATTTGAAATTATTTTAAAATAATATTTTTTGTATTTAAGAACACACCGGTAAAATGTCAAAGGAAGTGTGCCAGTTATAAACGTTATATAAAAATTTTATAATGATCTGGCATCCACATAAATGACATTTTTTGGAGACCACATAACCTACCCATCAAAAATAAATGGAATGACTTCTAAGTGAATCACTTCCTTCATTACATCACAAAGAATTACTTCCTTAGATTTACTACATCTAAAGTTACAATAAATACATAAAGAAGTGAATATTTTGTATGGGGGTTGTATGGGAACAGCGTTGATTTAGCAATTTTTGTACACGTTTAGCAGGAAAAAGTTGGATTTAGCTATTAGTCATTATTTTAGCCATTTTTAGAAAATGTTTAGCCATTTTTCGTTTTTCACAAAATATAATTTTTGAACGTGAATTTATAGCTAAAATTCATTAATTTTGTTCAATATGCCAAATTAATTGCATTAAAAATACTAAAATTCCAAATCTTATTTAACAAATTGTGAAAAATAATTTAATTCATTCAGATAAAATTGAACATATAATAAGTATTAATACAAATTTCAAACACCTATTTTGTTTTAAAAAATGACGGAATAAAAATAAATTTCTACACTTTGTAAAAGTTCGTTTGAAGAAAAACCTTTTTTTTTTAATTAAAATAATTTTAATTGCGTTAAAGATATCAGGATTTAATTATAAAACATACTTAAAGTCAACTGACTACACTTAAAATAATACGTCAGTAAAACAATCTGTCAAACGGGTTTCAAATCGATTTGACTAATTTTTAACAAATTTTTAGGTGAAACACTGATTTCAACAAAGATTTTACTTATCTTCATTTAACATAATACTAAAAATCCTCAGTACTTCAACTTATTTTGAGTTTTAATTTTCAAAATTATTTATAACCAATTTTAAGAACCCATTTGTTAAATTTTCCACAATTTATTGTTAAAAGAATATAATATTTTCATGTTTCTGTTATTTCCCGGTAGATGGCGCCTCCAATGTTTTCGAAATGTTAAAGATGGCGGTATTTCTTTCCCTCCAGATTTTTTAAAATGGCTCATATATCGAAAACTAAGAAAGATAGAGCAAAATTTACGAAAATTTAATAAAAGTTTTCCAACTAGAAAAATGGCCCAAAAGAAAAACCATATGATACCCTCGGAAATTTTTAGTAAAAATAAAATGGTCCATATCTCGAAAACTAAGCGAGATAGAGCAAAATGGACAAATGAAAAACATAACATTCAATGCTAAAAATCTTTAAAATTTTTTCGCTATTGAGAGTTTAAAATCCTTCAAAATTACAAAAAGTGCGTTTTTAAGTGTCCACATTCGACTAAGAGATGATTTCCTACTTTTAGGTAATTCTTAACTCCATAATTTTTATATAAACACCCGCTGTCTGTTAAATGACTGTTGGAATCAATGTTGTTGGTAGGTTACACTGTGTTCAATAAATTTTTAAGGAAAATCGGCAGATTGATCTTAAAAATTTTTCAATTGTTATTTTAGCCATTTTCCCCCAGAAATTTAGCCATTTTTGGCAACACTGCATGGGAACGTGCTGGCACAAAAATCAGAAGGTTGCGGGTTCGAATCCTGGCAGGTCAAAACATTTTTTTTTTAATTTTTTTTTACATAATTATTAACTTTTTGTTGTTTTTACTGTAATTTTTTTTTTAATTTTGTCCATTCAATTAATTTTTGAAACGATTTAGGGCCATTAGCAATAAACAAATTAACCTAAAGTTTGAGCTAACTTATAGTTACAGATGTAGAATTCCATACAAATTTTAATTTTTTAACTTTCAGTTTGTGTTTACTTTAGGTTATTTGTTTATTAGCCGTGTTTTCGACTTAACTATATCCGTTAACTCATAAAAAAATTTAAAGTGAATAAAACCACGCTTAAGACGAAAATAACATATGACTTTTCGTATGCACGCTAACTTTCAACACGGATAATTATCAACGTTGAAAACTCAACGTTTATATATTTTCACATCTAACGTAACTTATTCGTGTTACTTCCTAAAAACTTTTGCTGAGGGACGTTCGATTATAACGAAACAATTATAAACATAACGTTTTTAAAAATTTTTTGTACTACAATCGGTTTAACGTAGATTTGCTTTAAATACTTAACGTTGATAGGCATGAGACAAAATACGGCTATTGTTAATGGGGGTTATGCTCATTAACTTTAACCATAATAACCATGGATGGTAACCGAAAGGATGCGGTTATCGGTAAGGGTAAAGCTATTTGAGATTATTTCGGTAACGGTATTTTAAAGGTAACGCTATTTCACTTATTTCGGTATCGGTATTTTAAGGATAACAGTTTTTTAGTTATTTCGGTAACGGTATTTTAAGGTTAACGGTTTTTTGATTATTTCGGTAACGGTATTTTAAGGTTAGCGATATTTCAGTTATTTCGGTAACGTTATTTTATGCATAACGGTAGTCAGTTATTTCGATGCAATAACTGCCAATTTTTTTTCACAAAAAATAAACGAGATTAAAAACAGAACCAATTTCCAACTTAGAGTGCGAAAAATACTCAATAACAATTACCACATACAATTACCAAAAGCAGAAAATTAAAAATAACGGTAACGGTATTTCATTTATTTCGTTAACGGCATTTTAAGGGTATGGATATTTCATTTGTTTCGGTATCGGTATTTTAAGGATAACGGTATTTCAGTTATTTCGGTAACGGTATTTTAGGGATAACGGTAGTCAGTTGAAAGGGGTTTGAATCGATAACGGTATTTTAGCGGTATTGCTTGCCAACCCTGATAATAACTTAGCAATATATTTAGTCTGGTTAGTTAACCTTAGTATGAAGTGTCAGAATAAAAACAAAAGGAAAAACAAAAATTTATAGAAAAAATTTTTTTTTTAATACGGGAAAATTAAAAGTTTTTCGCACGGTTTTTTGTGTGTTTCTGGTCATAAAAACATACCCTTGACCACGTAATTTTTTATAAGATACGCGGTCGCTAAGTACTATAAAATGATTGTGTCTTTTTGCATAATACGCGAAGTGATTTAATTAAATCCATTTGGTAAGTTTCTAAAATAAAAGTGGATTATTTAAACTAATAATTAGTATTTCGTGCAGATCGAGACAACCGGGGCACAAAATTACAAACAAAATAGTTGATATTTTGTGATAGATTATTAAATTAAGGCAATTTATGTGATCAGCACATCAAAATGGATAGAAAAATAATCGCTGTGCATGATTTTGTATCTTTTTGTAATTGCGAGTCAAACCTGTGGGTTGTCCATATCGAATAAAATGCTGTTTGATACGTGTTTTGTTAACTTTCGGGGTTCCTCACATGCTTTTACAATATCTAAAACATGAAAAACATTCGTTAACCCTTCTTTGCATGATTTTTTCTTTTTTGTGAAAAAGATCACTGTAATGTATTGGGTCACAAGTTTAAACCTGCTAATTGATAATGAAGTTTTCATTAATTTTTTGACAGATGTGCTCCAATTGAAACAATAGTCATGTAAATTGTTGCCAGAGCTTTGAAGAATTAATTCCTTTTTGAATGAATTCACTACCAATCGAATTCAATTTTCTCTACAATTGAATGAATTCCTTTTCTTAAGTAATTCACTGAATTCGTTCAACTGAATGCGTTCATCAAACAACAAATTCAAAGAATTAATTCAATTGCAATAGTTCTTTTTATTAAATCAAATGAATTAATTCACCGGTGAATGCGTTCAATTTTATAAATCGAACGTAAAAAAAGTGAATTAATTCCTTACTGAATTAATTCACTACTGAATTCGTTCAATTTCATTTTCGTTCAGTGAATTAAAAAAAATAAAATTACGTTCAGTGAATTAAAAAAAAATAATAAGTTCACTGAATTGAAAAAAAATAAAATAAGTTCACTGAATTGAAAAAAAATAAAATAAGTTCACTGAATTCAAAGCCTGTTTTCTGCCGTTCAGTAGAAGAAAACAATAATGTACAAATAAAATTTTTAAATAAGCAATTTTACAGCGTGTGCTAGTAAAAATTAACAAATTAGAAACCGGATGCTGTTTACCAACCTACATGATTCAAAAATAAAGCCTTTTAATATTAAAAATAAAAACTTTACAGATATAGATAAATTTGGAAAAAAAATATAACTATATAACTAGTTTGAAAAATTAATAGTTATATTTTTTCCCAAATTTATCTATATCTGTAAAGTTTTTATTTTTAATAGTAAAAGGATTTATTTTTGAATCATGTAGGTTGATAAACAGCATCCGGTTTCTATTTTGTTTATTTTTACTAGCACACGCTGTAAAATTGCTTATTTAAAAAATTTATTTGTAGATTATTGTTTTCTTCTACTGAACGGCAGAAAACAGGCTTTGAATTCTGTGAACTTATTTTATTTTTTTTCAATTCAGTGAACTTATTTTATTTTTTTTTTCAATTCAGTGAACTTATTATTTTTTTTTTAATTCACTGAACGTAATTTTATTTTTTTTTAATTCACTGAACGTAATTTTATTTTTTTTAATTCACTGAACGAAAATGAAATTGAACGAATTCAGTAGTGAATTAATTCAATAAGGAATTAATTCACCAGTGAATTAATTCATTTGATTTAATAAAAAGAACTATTGCAAATGAATTAATTCGTAACAAAATAAATCGAACGAAAGCAAATATGAAGTAATTCCATTCAATATATATTGCTTAGTGAATTAATTCATCGAATTTTTAATTCAGAATTGAAAAATTGAATTAAGGAATTAATTCTTCAAAGCTCTGATTGTTGCTAGCAACAAAAAAATTACAAATCACGTATTTGTGAGCATTTTTTTCTTCAATAAATGTTGTGATGGAAATTTCAATCATCATGCAAAGAAGGGTTAACTCGCGATAGATTTCTATGCGCTTTTTCTATATTTGAGAATTAAATTCAGTAGTCTTGTACTTCACTTGTACCAAAATTCTGCAAATCCTTGATAACACACCTCAGCAAACTTTCAGCGGTTGAGCTTTGATTCATTTTGAGTTTGATACGCTAATTCCAAATTTTTAAATGCAAGTTACTCAAAATTGATGGAATAACTTAAAAAAAATAAAGGTCAAAGCTTATATTGTTACCGAAAAATAAATTTAAGCTGGTCGGCTGTGTGGTCTAAAAATTTAATATTTTTATTTTATTTATTTATTAACATAATAATTACAAATTATATGTTAATTATTAAACGAGCAATGGCAACATAGGCCTTCAGCTCACTAGATTCAGAGGAGTGACTACATGTTAGTGTTAAATTGGGTTAATTGTATTCTGACAATTATTAATTTTGTAGTAATAGTCTAAATTCAATATTTATTTGATTGTTTTTCTGAGAGTGGTTTTCAAAAGAATTTTTTGATATAACGGTAAAGAAATTAAAAAAAACAATGTTGTCCTATGTATTTTAGAGAACAAAGTTCGTTCATTCTTTACTACCATCGTAACAAAATCTATTAAACTCTTTGGATGCGTTTTGTATACGTACACCCAGAAAACAGATTCAGTTCTGATAACCGCATTTGTAGCCAATCACATGGTTCGGTTGTGGTAGCCGAAATTTTCAGTTGTGGTAACAGAAAACCAATTGAGGCAGGACTAATTTGACTATGGCAATAGAATTTCAGTTGTATCAAGAATAATTCGTTCGTTGTAACCGAAGAATTCATTTGATGCAACTGAACCATTCGATTGGCAACAAATGGGGTTGTCAGCACCGAATCTGTGTTCTGGGTGTAGTATTTTAAAATAGGTAAAAAATCTATTTTCCGCGTGTTTAGTCACGATTTTTTTAAAATTGAGAGGTAAGAGACGAATTCGGAATAGAGATTTGGAATCAGCAACTAAAACACTAAAAGTATGTATCAAGCTTCTAACAGCAGCGACTTTTCTTTTTGTAGAGGTGTGTAATTTGTGTTAAATTGCTCTAATATTGATCACCATCGAGTTCTGTTTTAAATTACTCAAGGCAGATTTTGGCTTCTTGAACCCATAAAAAGATAAATTTTTTCTATTTTCTCACATGAGGCCAATAAACCATTCTTAGTCTAAGTTTGGTTAAAGCTGCGCTTTAGATTTTTTAATATTCATCATTACAAGTTTAATTTATTAAAATATCTTATGTAGGGTGAATTGTTCTAAAAAGTTTTTTTTTAATTTCCTATTCGTTTATATCAAATTTTATGAAAATATAAAAATTTCAAATAAAAATTTAATTTATTTTAATTTTATTTTCTCGGGATATACATTAATTGCATTAAAGGAATTAAATATGCTAAAATCCCAAACGTATTTAACAAATTGTAAAAAATAATCCGATGTAGGCATGTCCCTATCCGGATTTCATTCTTGCCTAAGAAAATCGTCAGGGGACGACGTTTTTAGAATTTCTGGAAATATTTGTTAAGTTAAATTACAAACTCAATGAGAATTTCTTGTTCTCGTCTAGGAGCGTTATTAAACATTTAAAATATCAAAGAAAAAACAAAAACAACAACAGAAAATTTTACACAATTTGCTTTGTCATCTTCCAATGTACTACTCTGTTGTTTTGACAGATCTAGCAATGTAGTGACATCCATTCATGTAGAAACAACAATAGAGAACAATGTTTTCTAAAGTGTCAGTAACATTTAAATTTGCACAAGCACTTGCACATTATTTTTTTTAATTTTATTTTCTCGGGATATACATTAATTGCATTAAAGGATATTTAAATATGCTATGCAAATATTTTTTGTTGAAATCCAAAATAATAAAGGAAAATGCAAATATTTTGTTTGTATGTAAAAAATTGTAATTTAAAAAGTCCATTTTGATAAAATTCATACTACATATACCCTGCAAGCATTTGGAAGATATCTTCCAAGAAGATCAAGTAGTATTTTAATATTGTCTTCCTTTTATTACATGGATAATAAAAGATAATTCGGTGATATTTTGAAAAAAATAATTCAAAAATTAAATTTTTTGTCATAGTTTTTTATGATGATATTGCGGCAATATTACCTTTTTATCATCCAGAAGATAAAGAAAATTTGTTTGAAATTCTTTGTCATTTTGGAAAAAATTAAAACAAAATTTGTATAAAAACAATCAACAGATACACAGAAAACAAATTCCTCGAAAAAATAAAGATTTAATGAGCCGAAAAAAATCGGCTACGATGAAAGCAATATAATTAATGTGTTGGTCAATGAATTATGTATGCAGATGTTCTTTTTCAGGCGTTAAATTTTATAATGAAAAAATAAATCCTTTATATTGTACCGGGGAGTTAATTTGGCGATATCACTTTGTATCTTCCAGGTAATAACTTAGCGATATCGTCGATTTATCTTCCTGGGGTATTGCTTTCGTGTTGCCTGGAAGTATTGCT
The DNA here is from genome assembly GCA_949987735.1 of Leucophora obtusa. Taxonomy (NCBI): domain Eukaryota; kingdom Metazoa; phylum Arthropoda; class Insecta; order Diptera; family Anthomyiidae; genus Leucophora; species Leucophora obtusa. The sequence continues at coordinate 110,353,635 of OX465298.1, read as the reverse complement.
TTCGGGTAACAGTTATTCCCGACGGAAGAAACTTCCGCAATACGAAATTGATATTGCCGGCAATAAATGTTTTCTTCCTGGCAATATGATCGGGGAATCTTCTTCGTATTGCCATGCTTGCTGGGTACTTATTATTAACAAATAGAAAAATACAAAAATCTTCAAACATTTTAGTTAGATCTACTAAAAATTACCTGGCAGAAAAAACTATTTTTTGTGCACTAATATGCTGCAGAATCCTTTGCAGATTTTAAGAAGGTAATTTATTATTCTTAATTAACTAGAAGTTAACTCAAATGTAACTAAAGTTTTGTAAATTTGTAAATTTAAAAGTTTTTTTTTTTGTTCTTATCTTAGCAGTATTTATCAAAAAAATCTGCTAATGGCAGCAGTTTTTTCTGCAAGGTTATTTCTAATCAATTTCTAGCAGCTTTTTCTGGTATTTTTACAGATTTATTTCTATATGTGAATTAATACTTTTTATAAAAAATAACACTTTAAAAACAATGTTATATATTTTTACAATATATTATATATTTTTGTTAATGAAAAACAAAAGAAAGAAGATAACAACACTTTACTGAACAAGACTGTTAAAAGTCAGCTGTCATGTATACCAAGCGATAGCACAGGGGGTAGAGCGTTTGCTTGAAATGACAACAAGTCTGGGTTCAAACCCCACACGCTGCATGATGATTTGTTTTTTATTTTTAAATTAAAATAAAAAGAAGTGAAAAAGAACTTCCTTATCATTGGTTCAAATATACATCATTTGTTTTTAAAAAGAACAACTTCCTTCCTATGACAAGCTAATGTTAAATTCATCGGTGAAATCCCCGAAAAAGAACAACTTCTATTCAACAGTTGCAGTGCTTTAACTACTTCTTTGCAATGAAATATGCCATAAAATTTACGAATTACACACAAGGCAACAACAAAATTATTTTCGTTGCTGTTGCTTTGTGTGTTATTTTCAATTAACGGTGTCGAAAAAGTGGCGATTTTTGCCGAGGGAGGAAGAAGTAAAAGTCGACTGCTGTTTTAATAAGTGGACTATGCTGAACTCAAATATGGCCACATTAATTCTCTAAACTAATGGGAAATATATAAAATCATATTCGGAAAAATATATATTCGGGAAAATTACCTTAGATTTTTCATACGGCAACTTATTTTTAAACATTAGTGATTTGTATGTACAATGTCAGTGTAATCTGCTAACCAGGGTCCTTAGAGGTGACACTAGATAAATAAAATATATTTTATAGTAAGCCACATAAGAAAGAAACTACTCAAATTTTGGGAATTTTCGCTTAGTTTTTGAGGATAACTTTTTTTGTACTGAAGAGATTTTGGCCATAGGTATATCGTTAAAATCTGTTAGTATAGGTCTATTAATTTTAGATTTTGTTTAATCGCTATTTATCTTAAATCGCTATATCGCTTAAAGATACAAACTCAATTAAAAATGCTTACTGCGACGTTTTGTGATATACTTCCCCAGTTTTAAAAAATATAAAAATTAATGTTGGGCTGAAAAAGGTTAGGTGGCATTTTTATTTTATCTACACATTTGTTAATAAAAATAAAATAGTTCTGTGATATTATCTTAAGTAATTAACTACATATAACAAGGTGGGCACAGATTTGTCAACGAGGGCCAAATTACAGTTTCTAACAAATTATAAAGGGCCGTACCATACATTAAAAAAAAGTAAAACTACTAAACTAAACGGGACTACTGCTTTACTTTTTTAAGAAAAATTCGGTTCTCAACTCCATCTGTTCCCAAACTGGTTCCACAAGAACCGACTGTAAATTTCACTTTTTGCAACCCTACACACCAAATTATTATTATACGCTACATCACTAGTGGACAGGGTAAAATTTTGTGCTGATGTTTGTAACACCAAAAAATATTGGACGCAGACCCACGTTTTGTCTACCGATCGACTCAGAATCACTTTTTGTTTCGATTGTCTGTCTGCCCATGTATTCTTGTGCGCGCTCTCCAGGTCGCAAATATTAAGCTGTCTTAATGAAATTTGGTACACTGCTTATGTACATCGTCCCATGAACGAAGCCTGTTGATTTTGGTTTGAATCGGTCCATAGTTTGACATAGTGCCCATATAAAGGTCCCCCAGAATTGGATTTCCCTACGCTGCAGCTCACAAGTAGGAAGATATTTTAATGATTCTAGATTAGATCGGTCCATATTTGAACCTATTGCCCATATGAACAATATTCCCGATTTTTTCTTAAATGCACCTAAAATTAGGTAAAACCAAAATTCCTTTCTTATTTTTATACCCTACACCACTATGCGGTCAGGGTATTATAAGTTTGTGCTGATGTTTGTAACACCAAAAAATATTGATCCTAGACCCACCTTATAGTATACCGATCGGTTCAGAATTTTTTTTTTATTTTGATTTAACGATGTCCGTCCGTCCGTCTGTCTGTCTGTCCATGCATTCTTGTGCGCACTCTACAGGTCGCAAATATTAAGATATTTTCATAAAACTTGGTACACCGACTTATGTTGGCCCAAGGACGACGCCTATTGATTTTAGTTGAAATCGGTCCATGTTTAGACCTAGTGCCCATATAAGGGTCCTAACAAAATTATATTGTTTATACGCTGCAGGTCGTAAATATTAAGATATTTTGATGAAATTTGGTACACAGACCTATGTTGGCCCAGTAACGCAGCCTATTGATTTTGGTGAACATCGGTCCATGTTTAGACCTAGTGCCCATATAAGGGTCCCCCAAAATTGGCTTAGTTACAAACTGCAGGTCGCAAATATTAAGATATTTTAATGAAATTTGGTGCGCTGACTCACATTATAGAAAATTTTGACACAAGCCCCATTTTAACCCATTCGAATTTCGGATCCAAACATTAGTTGGCTTTTACCCAGACTGGTGTAGGGTATTGTATAGTCGGCATGCCCGACTTTAACCTTTTTACTCGTTTTTTTATCATTTTATAGACAAATTTTGACACAAGTCCATTTCAACCCATTCGAATTTCGAATCCAAAAATTCAACCATATTTATAGCTTTCACCCATACTGGAGTAGGGTATCATATTTTTCGTTTTAAATTAAGTAAACTTTTAATTTTGGGAATATTTTTTAAAGTTTTAAAACTCAATGAGTTATAAGAGAGTGAATAAGAAATAGCCTCCTTGATTTAATTTTTATTTAATAATTTATTGCGCAGAGCAAAAGAAATTGCAGTTTTTAAAGGACTAATTTAAATAGTGATTACAAACTTAAAATGTTCGTGGTCTTTATGAAAATTCCACCGGAATTGGATTTGCAATGTATGAGATTCTATAAACGGATTTATAACGAGTAAAAAAGTTAAAGTCGGGCATGCCGACTATACAATACACTACACCAGTCTGGTTAAGAGCCAACTAATGTTCGGATCCGAAATTTGAATGGGTTTAAATGGGACTTGTGTCAATATTTTATATAAAATTATGAAAGAAGAGAAAATCGTAAATATAGCCCATATGGGCGATAGGTCTAAATATGGACCGATTCTATCTAGAATCTATCGGGTTTTTTCTCTGGACCATGTGAGTCAGCAAACCAAATTTCGTTAAAATATCTTAATATCTGCGACCTGCAGCGTGTAACCAAGCCAATTTTGGGGACCCTTATATGGGCCTTAGGTCTAAACATGGACCGGTGTTAACCAAAATCAATAGGCTTCTTCCTTGGGACAACATAGGTCGGTGTATCAAATTTCATCAAAATATCTTAATATTTGCGACCTACAGCGTACAAACAATATAATTTTGGGGGGGGGGGGGGGGACCCTAATATGGGCACTAGGTCTAAACATGGACCGGTGTTAACCAAAATCAATAGGCTTCTTCCATGGGCCGACATAAGTCGGTGTACCATATTTCATCAAAATATGTTATTATTTGCGACGTGTAGAGCGCGCAAAAGAATGCATGGACAGACACACGGACGGTGGGACGGACAGACGGATATTGTTAAATCGAAATAAAAAAAATTCTGAGCCGATCGGTATACTAAAGAGTTTTTCAATAAGAGCGCTACAAAAGTAAAAAAGTTTAAATAAAACAAAAACGGTTTTGGATATCAATGAAATTCTTTATTCCTGTGAAAGTACGTTCGATGCCATTATGTATGGAAATCGATCTCTTTTGCATGGCCACCACAGGCACGCTTGCAGAAGTCCAGACGCTGAACCCAATTTTCGACGGTTTTCAAGCAGAAATCGGCCGATACTGCTGCAATTTCACGTTCGATATTCGTACGAAGTTCATCAATCGTCGCTGGCTTGTTGGTATAGACCCTAGATTTGACGTAGCCCCACGCTCAATTGTAGATCTGCTAGGACGATTATGACGACCATAAATTGGACGTAGCGCTCTTAACGTTGAGGCCACTGACTCCGAATTTCGGTAGTAAATTTTAATAATTTCGACTCGTTATTGGCTCGTATATCTTTCCATCGTGAAATGGCAAACCTTACTGAAGAGAAATGTCAAAAGATCGGCAAGAAATATGGCGTCGTTTGCTGTCGCTGTCTTTCTACTTTTGTAGCGTCTCTGTTGAACAACCCTTTACAAGGTGGGTGTACGACCATTATTTTTTGGTGTTACAAACATCAGCACAAACTTATAATAACCTCTCCACGTAGTGGTGTAGGGTATAAAAATTACTGGAAATGGCTTTACAATGACTTATGACGTCAACTTTTAATATATTAAAGTTTTAAAATACTTAATTAAAACATATAATAAATATATAAAGCTTGAAATTTTTTTATTAAAATTAATTAATTTAATAAAAACAATTTTAATCGGATTGGAAATTTCCTCAACAAATCCGCAGACAGGATTTATAGAACCCAATATCGGAAATTTCCGTACAAAAAGAAAAATTAGAAAATTTTCTACATTTTTCTTAAGGAAATTTTCGATTGTTGAATTCTATAAATCAACTCTACGGCTTTGATGAGGAAATTTCAGATCTGACCAAAATTTTTTTCTTAAAATAACATCCTTATAAACAATTTCACTGGAATTCAAGGTGAAATAAAGTTCAATTCTAGCCCTGTTTTTCAGTTTTATTACATTTTATTTCAATAGCATACTCCAGCAAAAGAGAAACAAAAATTCAAGTTTGAAATATTTTTGTTAAATATACAAGTGCTAGACATTGAAATCTACTTTACTTCAAGCTAAATTTAAAGCACTTGAATTTTTAAAACCTATGTGCTTATTGGGATATTTTGACAGGCAATTTTTAGTTATTTATTTGTTATACACAGATACTATTAATTATAGAGATAGGAAATCAAAACTTAAACTACTCACCGATAGAGGGCGCTGATATTTAGTATTACCTGAGCAACTTTTTAGTATCAGTTTAGTATCAGCTGACCCTATATTTAAAAACTCAAAAACTGTTGAAAACTGCTCAAAATAAGGAAATCAAATAATAAAATTTTAAATATTTGTTTGTATTTTTTCCTTTTTTGTTTGTTTTATTTAAATGTAAATAAAAAAAGAAAATTACCAATTTTTTTTACAAAGTGCCATCTTGTGATAACGATTTTTTATAACTCATTTTTTTGGTAATGCCATACCCCTGGTTATACATATTCATTAAATATTCTGAAGTATAAATATTTAGAAAGTTCCATGACGTCATTGTAATACCATTTCCGTTAATTTTTATAAACCCGTTTACAAAATCCAATCCATTTCTAATCCAATCCGTTTACTATCAAATTCCGGTACGGATTTCATAAAGACCACGTTGGTCAATAATTTAAGTGTTTTTGATGAATGAAAACGCTAGCTTTCCACACAGTTCTAAATTTACTACAAATATTATTATAGTCGGAACTAATTACGAATTTTTACTAAAACTCAAGTAAACAATTTTCAAACAAAATTCCTACTTAAGTAAAATTTGAGTATAAAGTCTTAAGTGCCCAGCAAAACTTTCTATTACCTGGTAATAAGGTTTGTAAGAAGGAATTAAGGTATGTAACCTCTTACTTTGCTATTCCAACAGCTATTATTTTAACAAGGACATGTCATTGGCGGTATGTACTTTCCAAAAGAGGGCTAGGTAACAACATAAGAACATGTTACTTTAATGTTACATGTTAGGAGTTTCGTAACCACTTACATAACCGATACTGAGCACAATACTACTTACATAACAGCTTAAAGTAAGGCCAAAAAAATGTGTTACAAACAGGTCTGAAATAACACATTAAAATTATGCGCTCACTTACTGCATAAAAATATATACTTACTTCTTACAAAAAAAATTAAAATAAGACGTTATCGTGTTGGTTTTTTATAAATGCTAAAACAAAGCATATTAATATTTAATTAATATTTAATCAGATTAATATAAAGTTAACAAAAAACATAAAAGATATTTCAGTCAATATGTATAAAACATATAAATTATTTGTATCGAATATTTTAAATAGAAAATAACACTCATGCATCGCATTACAAATAACTCCTTATTTTGAGGTATTTGAATACACCATCGGTAATAAGTGGCTATTTCTATTAAGTGATCACGTATCACATTAAAAGTAACTCCTTATTTTACGGTTTTAAAATATCCCATCTGTAATAAGTCGCTGCTATTATTTAGAACTCATGCTGTGTATTACAAGTAACTCTTTTCTTTGAGGTGTTTAAATATATCATTGGTAATAAGTTGCTATTACTACCCAGTAGTTATGCAGCACATTATACGTAAGACATTACATTTTAGTTATGAAATAATGCAATGGTAAGGGGTATGGTATTACCAGGTAATGTGTTCTGTAATACCAACATATTACCAAGTTTTTGCTGACTATAAAACTGGCCCTATAGGTGCTATTTTAACTTTAAATTTAATTTGAATTTATTTTGTAAATAATTAAGAGTCAGTTTAATAGTCAGAACTAACATCGATTTGATTCTTGAATATTTCTTTATTGTCAAATAAAATTTTTACTTCTGACTATAAAACCGGCCCCAAGTTTTTATCTTAATTTTAGATATGGTATCCAAATTATCCGCAGTCGACGGCTAATTTGGATACCATTTAAGGAAATGTTTGCCCTACCATAAAACGTTCAATGCCTATTCAGCTTACACTTTTTTCTTCGGGTACTTTGCTAATTTTATCAGGAACGTTATTCTTGTTGTTGTTTTCTTCAAGAGAAGTTGCATGACCATCAATTTTTTTTTTTTTTTTTTGTGAACCAAATTTAGATGCCGGATAACCAAATTTAGATACCACCGTTAACCATTAGTCTTTTAGGGCAAATATCACTGCGCTGAATTGTCCTTTTTGGTGAAGTATTTCCATACTCCTGACTTTTATTCTTTAATATAAAAGAATATATTAGTTTGAAAGCAGGTGTAATAAAATAAAGTAAACTTACTTGAAAATATCACATTTATTAATGAAAACATTACTTATAAAATTATTGGCCCTTAATATAAAGGAGTACATATTTTGAATTTAAAGTCGACTTTATTTTTAATCATACGGTTTTGTTCATTTGTTACACAAATATTTATATTTTCAAACATTTTGACTTTTTGAAAATAAATTAACCAATCAGAATGCTCCAAAAATAAACGAAGTCAAGGTATACTGCCACCCAATATTTTAACTAAAGTCACTTTAACTAAAATATACATTTAAAAAATTTAGTAAGGTTATTTGTAAGAAACACAACTTTTTTTCATATTTCTTTTAAACATTTTACCAAGTTTTTAGGTTTTACTACTTAAATTTTGAATAAGTTATGCGAAAAATCTTTATTAGTTGAAATGCTCCTAATTATTTGGCAATAATTTTTTTGTGTGTCAAATGAATTGATTCCCTTTTAAAAGGTATTAACAATGAATGACAATTTTGTTTTGGTACTTAAAATGTTTTTTATGACTAAAATTAAAAAATCGTATTCCAAACAAAAACAATTTAAAAAATTTAATATTTTTAAAATTTCCCGTTTTCCCGGGAAAAATATATTATTTTCCCGGGAATTCCCGCCAAACTTTTCCCGGAATTTTCCGGGAATTTCCGCCCGGGAACCCCAAACCCTAATCACTACCAAAAAGAATTATATGACTTTTGATATTATCTATAATTATATCCGAAAAATGAGAGCATCTAATTGTATTAAATTAGATCGTATTTTAATCATATTAGATCTAATTTGACACAATTCCGTAAAATTTTGTATAATTATGTCTTGGTTTATATGTTCCAATATATAATTATACAAAATTTTATATAATAATATATTACTATATCAAAATTTTTGTACTTGGGATATTATTTCGTTGGTCTTCCACCAAAAATTAATTTTTTTTACAACATTCAACAAACGTCGTGTGCCACCCAAAATTCGATCGCGTGCCACTACTGACACGCATGTCATAGTTTTGCGAGCCCTGCATTAGGGTGTTAGAAACTGAGATCTGGTGGGTAAATACTAGAACGGCATTGGCCCTTAAAGCAAAATAGTGGTCCCCTCGGGAGAAAAACATCGTTGTATTATTTTTATTATATTTTTATAAAAAATATAGTAATTATCAAAAATGAATTTCTGCTGCCTGCCATAAGTGGACACTTTCCTGTAACGGATAAATTTATACTGCTGTTCGTTAATGAAAGGTTTAAATCTCATGTGGAAACATTTCACCGGACTTAAAAGGGTAATTTAAGTTTTAAAAATTAACAAGTTTTTTTATAAGAAAGACACAATCGCAAAAAAATTAAAAATGTCACTTTTTCACCGGAAAAACAATAGTCTTGTATACCCGAGTAAGTAAGGGTGTATATAACATATATTTTTAATATTAAAATATATGATAATATAAAATATTGTATGCGACCTTATATGTTTTTATATGATGATATATTAGAAATTTTTTTAGAATTTTTCTAATATGTAATCATATTAAATCATATATCAGTTTTTGCTTTATTGCAAATTGTATATATAGGAATATATTATTCATAAAACCGTTCAAATTTTATATATAAATAGATACGAAAAGTATTTATAATTTTATTTTTTATATAACAATATCGTCGGCTTGCCTGCAAGTAGTGTTATGTGTTCTTTAACAGGCTTTCAGGAGGGCGAAAAAACCAGAGATGGGCTAAAATCATTACCATTACATTTTAATTACCATTACTTGATGTAATGGTAATGGAGCTCTTTTTATCATTAGAATTTTTTTTATTTTTCATTTGTTTTGAAAATTAAAATGAACCATTTTTTTAATTTTCATTACTTTTACCTAATGTTTACATAGTAATGAAACACCCATTTGTTTTTCATTAGTTGCCGTTTTATTGAAGTTTTTTATTTTAAAAATATGAGGTTTACAAATTACTAAAAGCATTTTTTAGTTCATAATCCGAGGCCTATGGTATCCAAGTTTTGATAGCTAGTTGCAAAAAAAAAAAAAATCGCGAAAAAAAATTGCAAAAAGGATAATTCTAGCATCAATATATTTGTTTGCAGAACATAAATAGCTGATTAAGTTTTTTAATTCAATTCTAGAGCCATAGTCTTTTTTCGCGATCCGCCATTATTTTGCAATTTTGTAAGTGCTGTTTTTTTTTCAATTTACAATCTAAGGATTATAATACTCAATTCGAACAACAAAGTTTAGTGGCTAGTTGCAAAAAAAAAAAAAATCGCGAAAAATATCGCAAAAAAAATTACAAAAAGGATATTTCTTTCATCAATATATTTGTTTGCAGAATGTTAATTGCTGGTTAGGTTTTCTAATTCAGTTTTTGTACCATAAAGCCTTTTTTCGTGTCCCGCCATTATTTTGCAGTTTTTTAAGTGCGGTTTCTTAAAATTTATATTCTAGTGACTATAATACCCGTTTCATACAACAAAGTTTGGGAGCTAGTTAAAAAAAACACCGCGAAAAAGATCGCGAAAAAAAAATTTACAAAATGGAAAATTTTTACATCAATGTATTTGTTTGCAGAATATAAATCGCTGATTAAGTGTTTTAATTCAATTCTTTTACCATAAAGTCTTTTTTCGCGTCCCGCCATTATTTTGAAGTTTTTTAAGTACGGTTTATTAAAATTTGTAATCTAAGGACTATAATGCCCGTTTCATACAACAAAGTTTGGGAGCTAGTTAAAAAAAAAACCGCGAAAAAAAATTTACAAAAAGGAAAATTCTTACATCAATATATTTGTTCGCAGAATGTGAATCGCTGATTAAATGTTTTAATTCAATTCTTTTACCATAAAGACTTTTTTCGCGTTCCGCCATTATTTTGGAGCTTTTTAAGTGCGGTTTCTTAAAATTTGTAATATAGGGACTATAATGCCCATTTATAATCCAGGGACTATAGTGTCCATTCAATATAACAAAATTTGGTGGTTAGTTGCAAAAAAAAATCGCGAAAAAATTTGCCAAAAGGAAACTTTTTGCATTAGTATATTTGTTTGAAGAATGTTAATCGCTGATTAAGTTTTTTAATTGAATTTTTCTACCATAAAGTCTTTTTTCGCGTTCCGCCATAATTTTGCAATTTTTGAAGTGCGGTTTTTTTAAATTTATAATCTAGGGACATACATCAAAGTTTGGTGGGTAGTTGCCAAAAAAAAAAAATTGCGAAAAAAAATTTCCATAAAGGTAAATTTTTCAGTGTAGAACAAAGAACAAAACGTTCTTTACATCATTATGATAAGTAATGGTAATGAAATTTCATTTGTCTACCTAGTGTAGAAAAAATGAAAATGATTTTTTGGATTTACTACCATTGCGTAATGTAATGAAAATTATAAAAACGTTTCATTACATGTAAAGAAAACAAATGAAATGAAAATTTTTTTCATTGCAATTACATTTTGTAATGGTAATGAATTTTTTTTTAAATTTTCATTTTATAGATTCAATGGTAATGAAAACCCGCAATATTCTATTAATATATGTATGTATTTCATTGACATCATATGCCTTAATAATGATTGTAGTAAATAAGGTCGTGAATCATTAGGGCATATGATATCAATAAAATATCTTAAAAGGATAATATAAATCAGTTTTTTCGCTCAAACCTCCCTACGGGGAAAGGGACCGGTCCCAGATGACACGCAGGATAGGTCCCAAGGGGGCGGAGACCGGTCGTTGATCGGTCTTTTTGTTTGAAAGAGACATATCACTTTTACATGGCGTTGTCTTTGGAAATGACCAATTGCCACAGTTTAGACACCTTGTGACAGTAAGGTGGTGTGTCTAAAAATAGATTTCTAAATAAACTAATAAAAAATTAAAAATTAAAAATAATCTACTTGGCGTCGAAGTAGGGCTCGATAACACAACCCCCTGCTTGGAAGGCAAACGCTCTACCGTCTGAGCTAATTTTGCTTATTCGTGATGGCTGGCTGATGATAAAGTTATATATTTTTCGTTTATGTTCAAATAAAAAAGAAAAAGAAAAAACAAACACTACAAGCAAATAAAAAAAAAAATGGAAAAGAAAAAAATAGAAAAGAAAACAACACTAACACACACACACAAATATAGTGGAAATGCCTTCAGTATGCCCCCGATTGACCGGTCACAGGATAGGTCCTTTAATGGCAAATGACTCGTTTTTTCCGTTGGCCATAATTAAATAAAAAAATCAATTAAAAATTAGAAAATTACCTGAAAAACTGTGATAATATATAAATAAAAATTTTCAAAATTGCCCTTAAGTTAAAAATAAAATTATATGAAATACCCAATTGTTAAAATTAAAACAGCTTTAACATTAAAAAACGTAATCGTAAAAAATCGTAAAAAAAAACTTCAAAATAAATAAAAGAGTAAAATAAATAAAAAAATATTTTAAAAAATATGCCGGGAATTTTTTTTTTTATTTCGGTATCGGTCAAGTTTTTTAAAAGCAACAGTGAAAGTAACGAATCAGAAAATACTTAGGAAATTAATTCATTCTCTTTGGTTAATATTTGTACTAATTTAGTAATATGCCTTCGGTTGACCGGTCACGGGATAGGTCCTTGGAGGGCAATTGACTCCTCATTCCCCGTAGGGCTGCATTTCTTGCAGGCAAGCCGACAATATATTAGTTAATATCAGACCCAAGTTCGATATTAACTAATATGTACATATATTCAAGATTAATATAATATTTGATCAAAAACAATTTTTTTATATGTATGTTCTACTGAATTTTTTCATTAAATTAATATTTTCTGAGCTTTTTTTACTTCTAAAAGTTGTTTTTTTAATTTAAAAAATCTAATTTAAAAAAATTAACATTTAAAATCATGGCCTGGCTCGTAATGGGTTAATAAATCTAGGAATGTTGCATATCATTGAAAAGGTATTTCAAGTACCTTTCCAACGATATATATATTTTGTTCTGGTCCGATAAGTTTTGAGTGGAGAAATAACCATTGGATATTGTTGTCATCTTCGGCTCCATAAATCGGGAACTATGAGCCTCCAACAAAAAAGAAGTGCATTGCCGGGCTAGTCATTAAAATTTTATTTTAAATACAAAAAAGCTTAGCACATTTAAAAAAAATTTATAAGTCCAAAGAAAATTCCCATATTTCATAAAAAATTATCTAGTCTTTAAAGAATAACGATTTATACATTAACGTCTTTAATAGTTACTCATTATCAACAATAGTCCTGGCTGATAGTCAGGCATGTGATAAATATAGAAAACGATCTGATTTTCAATGGTAAATATTTTACTATCTGTACAATACCAATTATTTTTTATTTCCTAATTTAGATGTCCGGCGTCAAATAAAACGATAAATAATAATTTTAAGCCAATTTGATTTTCGCGAAACTAATTATTCTAGATTGAAAAACTGTTCGTTTTCGTTTTCGATTTTCATCACACCCCTGAGTGTGTAGGACCCGAAATCCTGCTACCCTCCAATACAAAGTCTTTTTATCATTTAAATTTAATCATATCGTATAGTATTAACTTATATTCAATTTGATCGGGACAAAATTCGGATATAAGTTTATCATTTGATATAACTTTGTATCCTTGTAAATACAATTATATCCGATTTGATACAATTTAATATTTAACCATTTTTCGGATGAAAATCATTTTAGTTTTTACGCGAAAAAATTTCACTCGAAAAAAAGGCTTTAAAAGTTAATTTCTAAAAATTATAGAAATTAATAATTTTTTTATTTTATTTGAAAGACATAATCACAATAAGTCCAAAAAGTCACTTTTTCACAAGAAAAATATATTTAATTTGCGTAAAAACAAAATTGTGAAAGTTTTTTTTATATGGAGTATAACAGTTTTTTCGCGTGGAATCGAAACAACTTATTGTGCTTTAAATACAATTTTTGGATTTTGGCAAAATTAAAAAACAGTTTTTCTTCAAACAAGCTTTTCCAAGGTGTAGAAATTTATTTTTATTGCGTAATTTTTTAAACCAAATTAATTGCTTGAAATTTACACCATCAAATTTAACAACATTCATCAATTTTGCTAAAATATACAGATAAAAATTATATTTTGCAGAAAAACCGAAAATGGCTAAAAATGAATAAACATTTCCTAAAAATGGCTAATAGCTAAATCAATTTTTTCCAGCTAAACGTGTTCAAAAATGGCAGAATCTAGCCATAAAATGGCTGAATTGGCAGCGCTGGTAAGGAGTTACGTCGTTGGACATTAGACCGTACCTCCAAAAAAAGAAGTTCGCCCTACACCTTCCAATATGAAGTATTTTTGGAAGGTGATTTCAAAAAATACTACCCCTTTCGAAGAATGGGGTCGCCTTTTTTAATTTTTCGTTATAGCTTTGGCATTTAAAGTCGGATTTGAAAGTGTGATATATCGATTTTTTTGCCTCGAAGAAACGATAAAAGAGACTGTAAAGGAAAAATCCTACGTTCGGCAACAAAAAAAAAAAAAAAATTAAAAAATTTCTGCTGGGTTTATCGAAAAACTTCCTTAGCAAAAGTTTAATGATTTTTTGCGAGCTTTAATTTTCTGACATTAGGATGGTAGCAACGGAGATCTGGTGGGTAAATACTAGAACGGGATACTTGAGGTCAATGGCCCTTAGAGCAAAATATTGGTCCCCTCGAGAGAAAAACATCGATGTATCACACTTTAAGATCCAACTGTAAATTAGTGCTGGTAAATTCGGTTACTTTTGAATACTCGATACTACTCGATATTTTTAATTTGGATACTCGATACTACTCGATACTTTTAACGATTTTTAAATATGAAATTGTTTTAAATTTCTTAATAAAATTCTCTGAAAATGTTTCCGTTGATTCAATATTTAAATTCATAAACATAGTTCCAAACTTTTTAATCAACTATTCATTATGTTTTTCATAGTTTTTTAACATATTCTTTTAAATATTTTAATTTTGATTTTTCTTTTATCAGAGTTGGAGTTTTGTGATATATATTTTAGCAGAGTCGCATTTTTGTGGTAAATATTTTAGCGGAGTCACAATTTTATATCTTTTTTCCGTCCTAAATGCAACTCTGAAAATATCGAGTAGTAGTTTTAAGTATCGAGTACCCAAAAAAAAGACAAATACTCGATACTCGATACCCACTACTCACATTTTTACCAGCACTACTGTAAATGCCAAAGATATAACGAAAAATGTAAAATGGCGATCCCTATTCCGGAAAAAAAATTTATTTTCAAACTGCCTTGCAAAAATACTTCATATTAGAGGGTGTACGGTGCACTTTTTTTGCCTGTAAGGTGATACGGTCTAATGAACATGCCTTTGTTAAAATAATAGGTCTAGTAATAGAAAAGTAAGAGCTTACCCCCTTCATTACAAAATGCTTATTTTTATAACCAAAACTTATACAAAAATTTTAAGTTAAAATTATGGAATTTCTAATTTAATAGTCAATATGAAAGAAGATGAAATTAAAAAAAACGTATTATTTTATGGTTTTTTACTTAGAGGTAATAGGTTAGCGTAACATGTAAGTTCAGAATAACATATTACTAGGTAAGGAGTTACCTCGATGGACATGCCCTTGTTATAATAATATCTTTGGTAATAGAAAAGTAAGAGGTTACCTACCATTATTTCTTCCTACCAAAGTCATTACCGGGTAATAGAAGGTTTTGCTGGGAACTGAACAATAGGGAAATGTTACTTGTTACCTAATTTTTGAACAGAAAAATTCAATATTTGCCCAAATACGTACAAAAACAGTCAAAATTTTATGATTTTTAAGTTAAAGAAAATTATCAAAAATTAACCGGTTGCAAACAGACAACTGCAAATGCAGTTAAAACAACAGACCCAAAAACTGCAGATATATCCAATTGCTTACTAAATATATAAAAACTTTTTCAAAGAAAAAAGTTTTGAAGAACTTTGAAAATCATTTCTATCCCTATGTAAATATCCACTTGGTCCGATATGTTTAATACCAAAAGTTTAATAATTTAGGCCCCTATATCACATATCTAAAATTTATCGATATCATGGGGCTAACCCACTTTCAAAGGGCCAAATGGCCACCTAGACTATTCGGCAAAACTTTTTATTTTCGCTGGATACCATTCAATCTAGCCTAACATATGAACTAAAAATAGAAAATTTCTGCCGTTTGTAACCCCTCGTTCTTTGCAATTTTTTTTTATTAAATTATATATACACTCTCAGAACAATTCCGTTGTGACAACTGACTTTTTTGCCAACCGAATTACGAGGTTGCAGCAACCGAGCCAATTCGGTTGTCACAACGGAATTGTTTTGAGAGTGTAATATATTATATTTCACTGCAAGCTCTTTGAGCCAAAAAAATACTACACACTTTTTTTTTAATAAAATAACAAAAGTTCCTCCGTGTTTTTTAATATATTAAATGACGATACTTATTGTAAGTCTCACTTCGATCGCATTAATTACACAGTACAACAGCCAATCTGGGGGGTGAGAAATTCCAAGTCAGGGTGATGGTACTAGGTCAGTATAGTAAAACCCTCAAAGGGTTTGGCGTTCGTATGTGTCATTTTTTTTATGACCTTTTAAATTTTTTCCTTATCTTGATGTTTTTTCGCTTAGTTGTAACTCGAGAACCACTTGTCCGATTTTGATGAAACAAATTTAGAAAAATTTAGAATTACAATTTCTTTAAACCGTTCATATAACATTTTTCTTTATAATCAACAGTTTTGCCGGTAAAAATAAATTTGTGGAGAAAAAAAAATATTTTTTTGCCTAAAAATTAAAATTTTTTTTTTTTAAATTCATAAAAAATTTTAATTTTTAGGCAAAAAAATATATTTTTTTCTCCACAAATTTATTTTTACCGGCAAAACTGTTGATTATAAAGAAAAATGTTATATGAACGGATTAAAGAAATTGTAATTCTAAATTTTTCTAAATTTGTTTCATCAAAATCGGACAAGTGGTTCTCGAGTTACAACTAAGCGAAAAAACATCAAGATAAGGAAAAAATTTAAAAGGTCATAAAAAAAAATGACACATACGAACGCCAAACCCTTTGAGGGTTTTACTATACTGACCTAGTACCATCACCCTGACTTGGAATTTCTCACCCCCCAGACAATAATCCCAAAAATGTTCCATAGTGTTATTATAATGTTGTTATGTGAAAAATAGTTTAACAAATATGTTTAAAACAACGCTATAGTGAAATTTTAACGTTATTTTTTCGTGACGGCATAATTTGGAAACTGAAAGATTCTTTGGTTCGAAAATTATATCTTGTTGAATTCTTGGATATTTCTGTTGAATTTTAAATTCTAGTCGTATTTGGTGAATCTGAAAATGTAATTTTTTGCGTTAGTTTGGTTTAAATTCTCCCAATCAAAGGAATTAACAGCACAATTTTCTATCAATTTAAAAAAAAATTAACTGGGTATTTCTGTAAATAGAACAAGATGAGTTAGCTACCACAAATTGTATGAAAACGCTAATTTTATGACGTTTTTATGAAAAAAATCGAGACGAATTTGTCAGGACATCTTTGCAAAATAAATGCATCTGAAAAGTCTGTATTTTTTATACATTTTGTTTAACAAATTCCTCTGATTATTTTTACCAAAAACAGACACAAAAGCATTTTTGTGCTTTTATGACGCTTTTTCAACAAAAACAAATCCATAATACTACAGATTTAAAACAAAAATATGTTAATGGCTTTTAAAATTTCACATTATAATCAATCATATTTATTTTTCTTTTTCAAGAAAAAAAAAAAAAATAGTAAATAGCTGTCTTAATCAATTACGCGTATAAAAATAGGAAAAATTCACCTTTTCTCAATTTTCTACATCAGACTATTTTTCTACACCTGTATGTGTAAATTTATACAAGTATACTATGTATGTGTGCACAGTATTTGTGTACTCTTTTGACGTCCATGAAATAAAGTAAAAAAGTAAATATAACTACAAAAATAAATCAAAAATAAAACTAATACAAATACAAAAATGTTTTAAACAATTTTGAGATAAAAAAAAATAAAATCACCCAACAACAGAATTTTATAATTTTCGATTCAACAGTAGCTAATCAAAATATTGTAAATATTATTTATAAATTTTACATATGACTTTAATAAACAAGTAACTATATATCCATAGCTAACAGTTGGCATACTTGAGAATTTTTCATTGGCATTGAAATGTAATTGGCATTACCTGATGTCAATGAGAATGCCAAAAAATTTGATTGCAATTCAATGTACACCAATGCCGCAAAGCAACAAATTATAATTGAAGAAAAAAGCATTGAAAACACAAAAAAAAATTTAGACAAGAATGTAAAATTTCAGAGCTATAAACATTATAAATATTCGCTATTTTAGTAAGTTGTATCAAGTATACGCTGTTCTTCCTTTTTTAACACTAGTTAGTCTAGATCAGGGGTGGCAAGACTTTTTTCGCTGCGTGCCAGAAACGGATAATTTTTTTTTTTGTAAAAATTTCTCGCGTGCCACCTTAATTTTCCTTTTTAAAAATTTCTCTTAAAAACATCATCGCAGATGTATATATTTATCAGCGCGCTACGGATACCCCCATGAAATAAGCCCAAAGGGAAAAATTAAATAACATCCAAGAAATGACGTAAAAATGTTTGACTGTAATTAAATTTTTGGGGGTTTATTTAATCTTTAAATGTTGAAATTATTTCTTTATGAAAAAATCCCCAATGAAATAAAATTAAAACAGTTTGAACATTATTGCTTTTTAATTTTTTGGGGGTTATTCCATTTTTGGTGGATATTTCATTTTGTTAAAAAAAAGTTAAATTATTGGGCGCCATCAAATATTTAAGTACGTAAGAAACTAGTTCAAAAATGTGCTTCGGGCAAAAATTTGATTTTGTTAAAATAAATCGCACGGTTTTTATCATCATAATAATTAATAAAAAGCGAATATTATGGATTTGAACAGAGAAATTTCTATTTCAGATGAAATGTCTCTGCCAAACACTATCAAAATACAATTTCAAATTCCAACAAAGGGGGTTATTTCATTATGAAACTTATTTTCAGCCTTTATTTCATTGAGGGTTATTTCGTAACACCTATTTTCCCTTAAAAAAAACTTAAGTTTTTAGATCCAATTTTTTTTGTGCAATTTTCTGGTACTTTTTATTTCTCATATTATGAGGCATGTTCTCATCGAAACATTTAATCTTCTTTCAATCTAGAAATTCAGAAATTTTCCCAGAATTTTCTGATAATCGAATTTACGAGTTCTTTATTATCCATATTTTTTTAAACAAAATATGGAGCCAATACAGATTTTTATTTATTTTAAAAGACGATTTACAAGCTCTACGAAAAATTTTATCATTATGGAGTTAAATCACACATTTTTGTTACGAAATTTAACATTTAACTGAATTTTTTGCCGGTCTTCTAATAGTTAAGACTTTTTGTAAATATCCAACAAAATGTCGCGTGCCACCTAAAATCCACTCGCGTGCCCCTACTGACACGCGTGTCATAGTTTTGCCAGCCCTGGTCTAGATAAATCAGCCCGTACCAATGTAAACTTGTCGAAATAGCAAATATTTAGATAAGAAATATTTTTTAATTTTTTCTCATTCTGTTCTTTAATCAAAACAAAACGTTTTTGAAAACGAATGCTTTTTCATCAATAATAAGTGGTTGTTTTAGGCATTTAGGCCAAGCCAATTAAAAAAATTTCATTTGCATTGGCAAAAAGTTTTCAAAAATGACTAGTTTTTGCCCAGTCTAAATACACTATAACAAAATTTTCAAAAAATTTAATTGGAGTTTTAAAATGCTTTAAAAATTTACCATTTTTAGCAATATCTTGGAACGGTTTAGGGTATTCCTAGAAGGGCAAAAACTCGTATCTAAATATTTTTGGCTCTGAACAATTAAAAAATAATGTAGAATTAGAAAATGTCAAAATAAAATAAAGTTTATTCCTAGATTTTATAGTAAAATTGTCTTTGACAAATTAATGGCCTGGGACTTTGAGGGTATAATGGTCAGCGCGTTGGACTGTTACACATAAGGTTTAGGTTTCGATCCCCAGCGACGGCAATATGAATTTAGAAACGTAATATGCATGAATCTTCCATCCCTCAATTTTGGTGAAGTCTAAGTTTCAGCATCTCCCGCAATTACAGTGTTGCCATATTTGAAGTCCTTCATCTTTCACCACCTTTCGGTTCTTCTCTATCCCCTTTTCAAAAAAATCAACACATTAATTAACCCTTAAATACATGGTATGGCCATATGGCAACATACCATTTTCTTAATAAAAAAAAACCCACTTGATGCACAAAACTGCATTTTTGGGCATTGGGGCCCTTCTATACACAGTGTTCTTATAGTTTAGCGTAAATTTTTTAAACGGTTAGAGAAAAAATCTTTCTTTTGCTCTGTATATTTGTGAAAAATCTGAAATACTCGTTTTTTTTTACAAAAAAGTGTAAAATTCAGAAATGCTTGTTTAAATATTTAAAGTGGTATTCTCGCAATAAAATTAATTTTGGCGACAATAAATGTGTAGTTCATACATTTTATTTATTTATTTTTTTTCATATATGTACGTTAAAATAATCACAATTTATCTATTTGGCAAAAAATCATATTTTTCAATAAAAATCACCTTTTTTTAAATAAATTTTTTTACAATTATTTTAATTTTTGCATTAAAAAATACAAAAATTGTTTTTTCGGACTTTCCATATTTTCATATATTTAGTTAGAATATTCTTCTACCTCAAGTCCAAATTCTAATATGATATTGTCATATTAGATTTTTATTTGTTGTTTCAATTTATTTTTCTTGATGTACACGCCTTTAGAAATCATATATAAAAAAATGGTTAAAATTGCAGAGATCATGCATTTAAAGGGTAATATGAAGAATTTCCTAAGTGTTGCTTCTCTTTAAAAGAAAAATATACACTCAAAATAGGTTGTAGTTTAAATTAACTGAAAATGTAATTTAAAATAAATGAAAAATCACTTGAAAACCGGTCTACTAACTTTTCATTTAAATCAAAAGAACTTTTCATTTATTTTTAAATGTTAATAAATAAACTACAAAATCCTTAAAAAATAATTATTTTTCATTTATTTGGTTTTTTTTAAATTTCAAAAAATTAACTACAAAATCTGTAAGAATAAATGATAGTTTATTTCGTTTTTTAGAAATCGAAAAGGAATTATTTTTTTTCACAAAACATTTTAAATGAAAATATTAACTGTAACAGAAAATCCGTATTTATATGTAATTTATTTTTTAAATAAACGACAAAAACAGTTAAAAAAATACGTTTCTTTGTATTTTAACTGTATATTGATTTAAAAATAAATGTACGGATAACTTTTTAAATAAATTACAGTCAGTTACTGTAATAATATTTTCAGTGTATAAAAATATCGCACCATAAATATAAAAGCGATACAAAAACTCAAAAATCTTAAATTTTCAGGATAGGCAAAAAACTGTTTATGTGAAAATTAATGTAAATTCTATTTGGAATTTGTAATATTTGATCTTAAACCGAACAAAAATAACACTCATTGGTAGCATTCGGCAGAGAAACCTTAAACTGATATCGGTGACTTGTAGCGCTTTGTGATTACTTACTCTGCTGAACGATGATTTCTTTGTTTTGTTTTTAAATACACTTTTTCTATAGTTTGCTTTTATTTTTTTTTAATTTTTATTTTCGAATTATATTTGTATGTTTTTATTTGTCATTCATACAAAACTATTTTTATTGTAAATGAACAACAACAAATGTATCACTTATTGATCAAAAGTAGCAAACATTTTTTACGCTACCAAAATATGACAGCGCTACCTGAGCGCTCAGACTGAGCGATTAGTGATCAGGTCGTTCAGCAGATAGTTCTAGAACTGTTGTAGAACTGTTGACTATTAAATTGTATCTGCCGAACGCACCCATTGTAACAATCTTCAGATCAACTAAAAAAATCTACAATAAAATACCCCCAGACAAGGTACAGGCCAAATTGTTAAGTAATATTCCTTAATTGCAACATGTTAGTCATTTATACTGCATGTTGCGTTAGGATGGTATACACAAAACAAACAATCGTGTAAAAGTTCTTTGCTTTCGTCCTTATTTCTATAAATCGACGTAAAAGCTTGAATGTTAAATAAAACAGCAACAACTATAGCATAGAGAAAAATAATAGCTTTGTTAAAAGCATGTGGTTTTCGTTAGTTATAATATGAAATAGATGAGTAAAAATGTTTGAGTTTACTTCTCAAAATGCTTTTCTTTGAAAGTTAAGAGAGAGAACCCCATAAAGACAATCTGATTATAGTGAATTTGGTGTCACTTGAAAATGCATCAATTGTCAACCATTGGTTCTAGCAAAGTTCCGTAAGTTTTTTTCTCTATTTTTTGTGAAATAAAAATTGTAAATTCTATTTGGAATTTGTAATATTTGTTCTTAAACCGAACAAAAATAACAATCGAACAATCTTCAGATCAACTAAAAAAATCTACAATGATTGTAATATTTAAAAAAAGTTTAGTTCAATTATGAAAAAAGTCCATTTTAAAGAAGGTTTTGCTATACTTTTTTAATTTAAAATTATGTTTGTGGAAATAAATTAAAATTTTGAGTTATGACCCCTTAACTGAAAACTGAAAGGGCACATAACAAAATAATACAGTCAATTGAACTCACTTTTTTCAATTAAAGAAGCACAATGCAAAATAATACACCACAAAATTTATCACTTTTTGCAGCAATAGCCGTAGAACTCAAAATAACACTCTGCATGTGTAACAAAAGTAATCACTTGTTCTTGAGCACATTGACGCAACTAAAACTAGTTCCCTTAAGTTGATCGTGTAGAAGCAAAGCAATTAACCCTTAACCCTTATAGCCATTTGGCTATATACCAGTCAATCGTTTTTCGCTCCAGCAGTTTAGGGTAAAAAACTGATAACTTTTTTTGATTTGACGTAAAATTATTAGTTGAATCATCTTTTGACGCATAAATATTAGTTGAATCACCTCTGTTTATGGTTATTTTAAAATATTTTAAACATTTACCTACATTTTTTTTAATGCAATCTGATGCAAACAATTTAGGTTACGGAGTTTACATTTGGATACTTTTTTCGTTTTCTTTCAGAAACGCTTTGTCAGAATTTTCTTTCCGAAACAAAATCGGATGATGCCTACAAGGTGAATCTAAATATGCCATTGTTTTTCTTACTCGTTAAATAGTTTGGTGTAAAAATTAGGAACGGAGTTTACAACATTTTTTCAAATCTTATTAAAGACATCCTTTTTCATCTCGAGAATGTTACATGCTTCAGAAAAGCTTCAAATATGTTATACTAGATGATTACCTACAGTCCACCGATTATTTGAGTATAAATAATATTATACTTTTCGCAATATAAATAATAGATAACTACAAAATTCTGGTGTATGCATTTTTATCAAAAATTATGACGAAAAATCGTTACAGAGGTTGAAGTCGTGGTAGCTAAGATATACGAAAAAGTTTGTAAAATATATTAAGTTTTATTAAAAACGGCACTTTTCCTCTTCATAAAAATTCTTACAGTTAGTCTTTAGCTTTATTGGTTATTAAAATATAAGCTATTAAAGTTAAAAAACCTTATGAGTTACTAGTTACGGAGTTTACATTTAGCCAATAAAATTGGTCACAAATTTTATGTATTAACCAAAAATTGGTCAGATTGTTATAAATTTTGTAAAACAGGTGACAATATCGAAATATGTAACTCAAATGTAATCCATGCATTTGAAATTAGGTGGTTACACGGTTTTTATCACATTTTTTGATATCACCCATATATTTTTTTTTGTTTTTTTTCGAATAAAATGTGTACTGGAAAAATCGTATTGGACAATTATTAAATTTTTCTTTGTTTAACCACGCCTACCACGCCCATTTTTCCATAAATTTTTTTTAATATAAATTTTCCATATTTTTATGGAAAAATGGGCGTGGTAGGCGTGGTTAGACAAAGAAAAATTTAATAATTTTTCTATACGATTTTTCCAGTACACATTTTATTAGCATATAGTGCAAGCCTAATTGTAACTGTGGTATCAGTGACATCTGAGCCTTCCTAAAATTTTTATTGGATATTTTAAAAGCATTTTCGGTGGGATTTTTCCTAATATTTCGGATAATGGGTCGTATTTCAGCCTCATTAACTCTCATGGTCATACACTGAAAATATTGTTACAGTAACTGACTGTAGTTTATTTAAAAAGAAATATATTTTTTAACTATTTTTGTCGTTTATTTAAAAAATAAATTACATATAAATACGGATTTTCTGTTACAGTTAAAATTTTCATTTAAAATGTTTTGTTAAAAATAGAATTCCTTTTCGATTTCTAGGTCAGTTAAAAAAATGAAATAAACTAAATATCGTTTATTCTTACGGATTTTGTAGTTAATTTTTTGAAATTTAAAATAACGAAATAAATGAAAAATCATTATTTTTTAAGGATTTTGTTGTTTATTTGTTAACATTTAAAAATAAATGGAAAGTTCTTTTGATTTAAATGAAAAGTCAGTAGACCGGTTTTCAAGTGATTTTTCATTTATTTTAAATTACATTTTCAGTTAATTTAAACTACAAACTATTTTGAGTGTACCAGATTAATCCTTTGAAAGTTTGTAAACTTTTTATACTTCTCAATAATTTTTACCAGTATATTGTGGATTCTGTCAGTAACTACAAAATTTCATACAAATTTTTCCTACTTTATAATATGTTTGCACAAGTTCAAGGACATTCAAGGATGTTTATCGACCCATTTTGAAAATAAAGTCTCTTATACAAAAAAAGAATGATTTGTACCGACCATGAGCAAAATAAGAAAAATAATTATTTATTAATATTCTTTAGGATGCGTTACTAAAACAAATTACCAAAAATAACGGTAATTTTAACTGCACAAAAGATTCAGAATACTTCAGTGTCGAATTGTATACTTACTTTTGACGCTTATAATTTGCAATATTTTTAGTTTCCGTTGTCTAATTTTTGTTGCTATAAGATTATTGTTGTTGTTGTTGTTGTTTTATAAATTGAGAAAGGAGAAATTATATTATTCAAAATGTATAATATGTTGAAAAAATAGAATTGCAAAATACCGAAATATAAATGAACACATGACGAACTTACATGTATACTTACTTTTGACGCTCATAGTATTTTCTGTATGCAAACAAAAAATATAATCCTACACAGAAAGAATTTTGCTGGTCGAGTTTTAATGAAATTTTTCAGTAAAATAATGAAGTTTTCTTCACAAAGCATACGAAAAAGTTCTTAATTTAATGAAAAAGCCTTATATATTCTATGAATCTAGTTTTAATGCAACTTTGTCAATGAGTTTATGAAAATTTTAAGAAAGAAAATGGAATTTTAATATGAAAAATTCCATTACAATTATTCAATGAATGAAAAGTATCAATGGAGTTCATTGGTTTTACACAAAAATTCATTAATATCGTGCAGATAACTCTCTCAGTGTCTTCGGAACTCTTATTTAGAGGTAATTGTATATTTGTTTACATTCTTCTATATATAAGTAAAAGAATAACGTGACTGACTGACTGACTGACTCAACATCGCCCAGCCCAAACCGCTGAAGCTAGGAAGTTGAAATTTGGTATGTAGGTTACTCTTTCGGCGTAGACGTCGGCTAAGACGGGATTTTTGTAAATTCCTACCGGAACGGGCAAAAAGGGGAAAAGTCTCCCCCTTGGCGGCCTGCCAAAACCCTTTTGGCTAGAAAGCTGAAATTTAAGATATGTGTTCCTTGGAGTATGGGCTAACTTTTCTGGAAAGTACTTTCTGGAATTTTGGATAGGGACGTTGTAAAAATGGGGGTTAAAAAGGGGAAAAAGGTCCCCCTTGACGGCCTGCCCAAACCGCTGGAGGTAGGAAGTTGAAATTTGGTATAAAGGTTCCTCCACTATCGTAGACATCCACCAAGACGGGAGTTTTGGAAAAGGGGAAAAGTCTTCCCCTTGACGGCCTGCTCAAACTGCTGGAGCTATGAAGTTGAAATTTGGTATGTAGGTTCCTCGACCGGTGTAGACGTCCGTTGAGACGGCGTTTTTGGAAATTCTTATCGGGAAGGGCAAAAAGGGGACAAAAAAAGTACCTTTTTCCAAAAAAGTACCTTTTCCCAAAAAAAGTACCTTTTTCCAAAAAAAGTACCTTTTTCCAAAAAAAGTACCTTTTTCCAAAAAAAGTACCTTTTTCCAAAAAAAGTACCTTTTTCCTAAAAAAACTACCTTTTTCCTAAAAAAAGTACCTTTTTCCAAAAAAAGTACATTTTTCCAAAAAAAGTACCTTTTTCCAAAAAAAGTACCTTTATCCAAAAAAAGTACCTTTTTCCAAAAACAGTACGTTTTTCCAAAAAAGTACGTTTACCCAAAAAAAAAGCTTTTTCCAAAATAAGTACCTTTTTCCAAAAAAGTACCTTTTTCCAAAAAAAGTACCTCTTTCCAAAAAAAGTACCTTTTTCCAAAAACAGTACGTTTTTCCAAAAAAAGTACGTTTTTCCAAAAAGTACCATTTAAAATAATATATGTATAATTTCAAAAAACTTACTTTTTTTCCTCCCCCCACGGATATCTCCACTAAAACAAGGTTTCTTGATATTCGGCATAGACGTGCGCTATGACGGGATTTTTGGAAATTCCTACCGGAATGGGCAAAAAGGGGAAAAGTCTCCCAATAAACAGTCTCACAAATTGGAAAAGTGCCTGCCCAAACACCTGGAGGTAAGAAGTTGAAATTTGGTATAAAGGTTCCTCCACTGTAGCTGACATCGACTAATTCCCTATAGGATAACCCAAAAGCAAATTCGGAATGTGAGTTCTTCCTTCTGTGTAGGCGTCCGCTTAGACGTAATTTTTGAAATTCCTATCGGGAGGGGAAATAAGGGGAAAAGTCTCCTCCTTGACGGCCTGCCCAATCCCTTTTGGCCAACCTAAAATTTTAAATATGTATTGCTTGGAGTGGCCCTATGCTCCTTGCAGGAGTAAAAGGAACAAATATATATTCCCTGGAGTAGGACTAACTCCCCGGTAACGTAATTTTTCTATTTTGGAACAGGAACATAGTAAAAATGGTGGTTGAAAGGGAAAAATGTCCCCACTAACGGCCTGCCAAAACCGCTTAGGCAATGCAGTTGAAATTTGGTATGAATGTTCCTCATCCATCGCAGATAGCCGTGAAGATGGAATTTTTGTAAATTCCTAAAGGGAGGGGCAAAAAGAAGAAAAGCCTCACCTTGGGGGCCTGTAAAAACCCCTTCGGATAGAAACCTGAAACTTAAAATGTGGGTCCCTGGAGTAAGGGCTAACTTATTAGAAAGATACTTTTTTGAATTTTGGACAGGGTCGTTATAAAATGGGGGCTCAAAAAGGGAAAGTGGCCCCTTAACGACCTGTCCAAACTGCTGGAACTAGGAAGCTGAAATTCGGTACTTAGGTTCCTCTTGCAGCCTAATTCCAACCGGCAGGGAAAAAAAGAAAAAGTGTCCCCCTTGACAGCCTGCTCAAACTGCTGGAACTAGGAAGCTGAAATTCCCTGTCGATGGATTTTCGGAAATTCCTACCCAGAGGGGCACAAATAGTAAAAGTTGGCTAGAAACCTGAAATGTAAAACATATGTTACTTGGAGTATGGGCTCACTTACCGGGAAGGTGCTTTTTGGACAGGGACATTGCAAAAATGGGGATTAATGAAGCGAAAAGTGCCGCTTATAGGCCTGCCCAAACCGCTGGAGGTAGGAAGTTGAAATTTGTTATTAAAGTTCCTCCTCTATTGTAGACATCCGCTAAGATGAGATTTTTGGAAATTTTCACAGGTAGGGTCAAAAACAGGAAAAGTCTCCCCCTTAACGGCCTGGCCAAACTGCTGGATCTATGGAGCTTAAATTCGGTATTTGAGTTCCTTCTCCAACGTAGACGTTCCCTAAAACGGTATTTTTGGAAATTCATACCGGGAGGGGTAAAAAGGGAAAAAACTTCTGTCTTGATAGCCTGGCCAAACTGCTGGATATAGAGACCTAAAATTATGTATGTAGTAGGTTCCTCCTCCAACGCAGACGTCCTCTAAGACGGAATTTTTGGAAATTCCTACCGGGAGGGGTAAAAATGGAATAATTCTCCCCCTTGATGGCCTAACCGAACCCTTCGGCTAGAAACCTGTAATATATAATATGTTTTCCTTGGAGT
The DNA here is from genome assembly GCA_949987735.1 of Leucophora obtusa. NCBI lineage: Eukaryota > Metazoa > Arthropoda > Insecta > Diptera > Anthomyiidae > Leucophora > Leucophora obtusa. The sequence continues at coordinate 110,325,804 of OX465298.1, read as the reverse complement.
GTGGGCTAACTTATCGACAAGGCATCTCTAGGACTTTGGACAGGAACGTGGTAAAAATGGTGGTTCAAAAGGGGAAAATTGCCCCCCCCCCCTCTTAACGTCTGCGTCTTTAGCTAGAAACCTAAAACTTAAAGAACAAGTGTATATGGAACACTAAAATTAAGAAACTAAATAGGAAACGAGTGGAATTGAAACACTACACAAGCGGAACGAAATGGATATAAACGTTGAACGAGTGGAATTGAAATTATAGACAATGCAAATGGATTGGAAGAGGAAATTACCTGTTCAAACACTATCAACGGAATATGAAACTTGTGTAGCATTGAAACATACACTCGAAAAGTTAAACAAATTTTCTAAAAGAGAAAAACCCTTAGAAAAGGAATGGAACTTATATATTCCGATATTTAAACTTCATGTAACGAAGCACCGGTGGAAGAAACCGACGCAGTAAATTTTCCAACTGAATTTGTGAATTTACTTGAATTGCCAGGTCTACCTTTACATAAACTGGAATTAAAAAAAAAAACTTTAAGGCACGCTAACAACCCTGCTTTACGTTATTTATTTTCATCCAAAACACAAATGAACAAAACTACTTACGGGTCTATCTACCTGAGTTCGCACTTTACCAAATTATCTTAACATACACACGTATATTGCAATTTATTATGGATTCATTACTAACAATCCACTTTCATGAGAAAAAGTGATCAAATATTTATTTATTTATTTATTTATTTATTTATTTTAAACCCATTGTTGTGCAGAATTATTTATTTGTGACTGGGTGATGGCTTTTACTATATAAAAACTGTACTTTAAATAAAAAGCGAATTTAAAAAAAATTTAACTTTAAGGCACGCTAACAACGTAGCGGGCTGCGCCCGGTAGTACTATCATATTTATATTTGGAGGATGTACACAATTATAATTTGTATAGTTCTTAAACATACACTCATGGAATTTTTATGTTAGTTGTTTGAGTTGTATATCAGTTTTATTATTTGAAATGAAAAAAAAGTTATATTGAAAATTTCTGTCTCTCAAACATCATTAAACAATATTGGCCAAATTTACAAAATTCTCTAACGTTCATAATTTATTAACCACACACTGTTTGCTACAGGTTTTGTTGTGTGTATATAAATAAACGATGAAATATTTTAGCATTTATTCATAACAAAATTTTAGAATAAATAACATTTACATACATATCAAAGCGAAAAAAAAAATTTAATTTTAAATTAAATCTAAATTAATTTACATTCACTAAATTGTGAGAAAAACAAATTAAAAAAGAAAAAACTCAAAAATAACAATTTTCAAAAATAAATTTGTTCTTGAAATGTTTCTTTACTTGAAATTTTAAAAGATTTCACATAAGAGACATGCCGACATAGAAACTCATAGAAATCAAATCACATACAAAAATATTTCAATAGACTACCTACAACGCGTATGAGTGATGGCATAGTTTTCCAATAAATTTATATGAAATTATGAGACAACAAAAAATGGACGGTCTCATAATTTCACATCAACAAATAATTAATAAACAAATTGGCGACATTTATTTCATATTGCACAAATGCTAAAACTATTAAAAAAAAGAAAAAAATTACAACAAAAATTATGTTTTCCTTTGACATTCGAATGCAGCCAGCAAATACTGCTAGACCAGACATTTTTTACATACAAGTAGGAATTGAATCAACACACATAAAATGTTGCTCATACGACACGAATGTCAATATTAATAAAGATTATCGAGGCTGCTTGCAAAGCATATATTTTTTTTTTATTTGTACATTGTACCAAGAACAAAAATATTTATGCTTTTGCTAAGTAGAAATGTATAGTAGACGTACATATTTTGACCGGCCGGCAGCCATTATTATGTATTTTGAGATTTGATTTAACATTGAAAAATATAATGTCTTTGAAGAATGTGGAGGCAACTACACTAATAGAATTTTTTGTTAAATTTGATAAAAGTTAGTTCATAAAACTTTAATTTCATCAACCGATTTATTTTGCCTGTTGAGTTCTTGCAAGACTGTTCTGCGCCAGGTGTTCTTTGGACGACCTGAACGTCGGCTACCTTGGGGGTTCCATTCCAATGCAGTCCTTGTTATGCTGCCTATTGGTCTTCGCAATGTGTGGCCTATCCATTTCCACTTTCGTCTTGCTATTTGGCGAATAATGGGCTCTTCGTTTGTTAACCGCCAGAGGTCTACATTGGTGATTACCTTTGGCCAAAAGATGTGGCATATTATTCGTAGACTTTTGTTTATAAATACTTGTAGTCTCCTTGCTATGGTATTAGTCATAAGCCATGTCTCGCTTCCATACAACAATGTGGATTTCACACAAGCATTGAAAATACGCATCTTAGTATTTTTCGAAAATGATGTTAGATCCCTAGAATCTTCATCCAAATCAATTTGATGAAATCCAGACATCAAATCTAGACAAGAAAAATATTTTGCCCTACCAAGTTGATCCAATATATCGTCTATTCTTGGTAATGGAAATTTGTCCGCAACTAATTTCTTGTTAATTTGTCTGTAGTCTATCACTAATCTCCATCTTTTGTCCTTAGAATTTGGGAGAGATTTCTTTGGAACCAACAAAACTGGACTATTATATTCGGAATATGAAGGTTCTACTATTTCATCATCTATTAATTTATTAACTTGCCTTTGATTTCTTCTTTGTGTGTGTGTGGTATTTTGGTAGTTCTTAATGTATACCGGTTGTGTATCATTCATCCTTAATTTCTGTTTGTAAAAGTTGTTAGTTTTAATTTTCTCTAATTCCAATCCGAAGATATCGCTGTATTCGGTACATAATTCCGATAATGTTTCATAAAAACGTTTTGCAAAATTTTTCCTTAATTTGTTCAGAATTATATTTTTTCTATTTTCCTTGTCGGTGTTATACTGTATTACGTCATAATCATTGGCATCTTCTGTTATAATTTTACTTTTTTTCATAGTGGTTACTGTATTGTTTGTATTAAGTATCCTTATAAATGCACCTAAAATAATACATCAGTAAAAAATATGTCAAACGGGTTTCAAATTGATTTGACTAATTTTTAATAAATTTTTAGTTTAAAAAATGATTTAAACAAAGATTTTAGTTATCTTCATTTAACACAATACTAAAAATCCTCAGTACTTTAACTAATTTTGAGTGTTAATTTTCAATATTATTTATAAATAATTTTTAAGAACCCATTCGTTAAATTTTACATGTTTCTATTATGGCCCGTTAGATGGCGCCAACAGTGTATCCGAAATTTTAAAGATGGTACCATTTCTTTTCCTCCCAATTTTTTAGAATGGCGCATATCTAAGAGAATTTAGAATGACCAAAACTAAGAGAGAGAGAGAAAAATTAACGAAAATTTCGACTACTCCTAACCATATGATACCTCTGTGAAAAGGTTATCTCTATCAAAAAATGGACCTCGCTGGGGTCTTGGACCCTCGGAAATTCTTAATAAAAATGTCCACTTCATAAAATGCCCTATATTTCGAAAACTAAGCGAGATAGACCAAAACGGACAAAATGTTTGCTCCTGTAGAGTGCCCTTACATGCCATTAGATGGTATGGACTAGCCCCGGGGAGGGTCCGGAGACCCTAAATTTGAACAAATTTTACGAGTAATTGCAAATAAAACTGTAGTTACTAATTTTTGACTTAAATTTAGATTTGTTAAATTTAACAAAAAATTCTTTTCGTTTATTTAACCTTCTTTTTAAATTTTTAACTCTACTATTTTCTTGAGCTGAAACATTTTCAAAGTGAGATAGAATTGATAAAAAGTAATTTAGAGACATATTTAACTGAAAATGAAATGAGAGAATTTTTAAGATATCAAGAGATAATTGCAGCATCATTTAATGAGAAGGTAAGAGGAGTTCATAAAAGGAAATTTGAAATGGAAAGAGTTAGGAATTAGATTTAATAAGAAATGGTTTATTAATAAGACTGACTTAGATATTCCGACAGACGTACAGTGGATACTTTCATTAGGACAAAAACATACATTACCAGTTAAAAGAGAAGATTTTCCGAAGTTGAGTATGATAACTGATGCAGAGGACTGTATACAGACAATACCGGATAAGGAAGAACAAGAAATAGCTAGAAATAGATTAACAAATATAATTAATAGCCATTTGAATAGAATAACATTGACAAACAGAGATAGATACATTTTGGATAAAGTAAAAGAAGCCGAAATTTTCTTAAAAAAGAATAGGGATTTATTTATATTGAGATCTGATAAGGGAAATACAACTGTAGCTATATGGAGAAAGGATTATGATATGAGAATGAACAATATCGTAGGAGATATTACAAAATATAGTTTACAAAATAGGGATCCAACGAATAGATTACAAAAGATTAATAATAATTTAGTTGATGAACTTTTTAAAAAGAAAATTATTATAAATACAGAGAAAATTAGACTTAAGACTAATATTTCTACAGCACCTAGATTATATGGGCTACCTAAAATTCATAAAGAAGAATTTCCATTGAGACCAATTTGTTCTTTTATTAATTCTCCATCGTATGAACTCTGTAAATACATTACTAACATTTTAAAGAAGATTACAGAAGAATCTAAGTACAATGTAAAGAACTCACTTGAGTTTAAAAATAGATTATTCAACAAACGGATACAGAATGATGAAAAATTAGTTTCTTTTGATGTAGTTTCTTTATTCCCAAGTATTCCTGTTGATTTGGCAATGAATATTATAAGGGGAAAATGGAATGTTATTGAGGAATATACAACTATTGAAAAAGACTTATTTTTCCGTATTTTGAAATTTTGTATAGAGGATAATAGATACTTTCAATACAGTGAGAAGATATATTTACAACGGAAAGGACTTCCAATGGGATCACCTGCTTCTCCAATTGTGGCTGATATAGTTATGGAAGAATTATTGGATACTTGTATTAAAAAACTTGATGTTAGACCAGGGATAATGACTAAATATGTGGATGATCTATTTTGTGTCATTTCTGAAAATGCAATTGATGATATGTTAAGAGCATTAAATGAATTTAGTCCTGATATTAAGTTTACCATGGAAAAGGAGTGTGATTCTAAACTTTCTTATTTAGATACTTTGGTAATAAGAAGAGGTAATAATTTGATAATGGATTGGTATCAGAAACCAACAGCGTCAGGTAGAATTATTAATTTTTATTCAAAACATAGTAAGAAAATCATTATTAACACTGCAAAGAATTTGATAGAAAAAGTATTGACTATTAGTGACAGAAAATTTCATAGAAAGAATGAGGAAATAATTAGGAATTTATTAAGAGATAATGATTTTCCGATAGGATTAATTTCTTCATTGATAAATCAATATAAATTTAGGAGGAATAGTAACACAGGTAATTTAATTGAACAGAAGATTTACAAGTCTATGGTCTATATACCGGGAATATCAGAACGTTTAGAGAAATCAAAGATAATAGATACTAATAGATATAAAATAGCTTTTAAATCATACAATACAGTAAATAAATTATACAGTAAGACAAAGGATAGGATACAAAAATTGGACATGTCAAATATAGTATATAAAATACCATGTAGTGGAAATGACGGAGAGAATTGTGATAAAGTATATATAGGTACAACAAAGAATAAATTGAGAACTAGAATAGCTGGACATAGATCAGATCAGAAATATAGACATATTAATTCACAAAAGACAGCATTATCTTCTCATTGTTCAAGTTTAAATCACTATCCTGACTTTGAAAATGTATCAGTTTTAAATACAGAACACAATTATAAACGTCGTTATATATTAGAAATGTTACAGATAATTAATACACCAACAACAAATAGAATTAACTTTAAGGCAGATATTGAAAATGTAGCTCAGAATTATAGATATTTAATACAAAAGAAATAGCACACATTACATTAATTTATAACACATTATATTATACATTTTTTATTGTTAATTATTGTTATTTTTGTTTGTTATACTTTTATACCAAAAACTTTGTTTGCTGGTATAAATGTATACATACAATTTATATTTGACAAATGCTTTTCAAATTTTTTCAAACTTTAAAATTGTTTATAATTTGTTCATTTAATTGTTATTTCCTGAAGATGCTACACATTGGAGTAGCGAAATATCGAAAATAAAAAATTTTTTAAAAATAAAAACCAAACCTTAAGCTCAAGAAAATAGTAGAGTTAAAAATTTAACAAAAAATATTTTAAAATCAGCAAATTTGATTTTAAGACAAAAAAACAGGAATAAATTTTGTTAAAGTTAAATTTTTCTGTTTAGCCAACAGACTTATAATTTTGAGTGAACTCTTTTGTGGATATATGTACATTAGACCGTACCTCAAAAAAAAAAGTTCGTCGTACACATGTGAAGTATTTTTTAATTTTTCGTTATTGCTTTGGCATTTAAAGTAGGATTTTAAAGTGTGATATATCGATTTTTTTGCCTCGAGGAGACCAGTGATTTGCTATAAAGGAAAAATCCAATGAAAAAAATTTAAAAAGGCAACCCCTACATTCGGCAACCAAAATATAAAAAAAAATTTCTACTGCGTTTATCGAAAAACTTCCTTAGCAAAAGTTTAATGATTTTTTTCGAACTTTCATTTTCTGACATTATGGTGGCACATTAGGGTGGTAGCAACTGATATCTGGTGGGTAACTACTAGAACGGGATACTTGAGGTCAATGGCCTTTAGAGCAAAAGACAGGTCTCCTCGAGAGAAAAACATTGATGTATCATACTTAAAGATCCGACTTTAAATGCCAAAGATATAACGAAAAATGTAAAATGGCGACCCCTACGTTCGGCAAAAATAATTAAAATTTTTTTTTTTGAAATCACCTTTTTGTTTTGCCTGTAAGGTGGTACGCTCTAATGTACATGTATGTATAAATGCACTTTGCTTACCCTACACTACACAACACTACAACATATTACAAGTCTTGCTAGCTTAGTTTGTGGAGGTCTCGGCTGACAACCTGGCGGCCTGGGTTCGATTCCCATCAGAACCATGTTTAAAAATAAAAAATACTAACAACAATTTTCCATAAGTTTTTTTCCCCTATTTGTTGTAAAATAAATTGTGAATTCTATTTGGAATTATTCATATTTGATCTTAAAACCGAACAAAAGTAATAGTCATTGTAGAAACAATTTTTCCTAACTTTTTTCAAAAAAATATTCAGAAAATCTATTTTTAGACTACATTTTTTTGATTTTGACAATGTTGTGAAAACGTTGAAAGTCAGCGCCAAGCAGCAGTTGGCCGCTGTTAGCAATCAGGTAACAGCATAATACTGTCAAGATTTTATTCCCACGTTCTGTCAACGCATAACCGATTATCGCCAATGATTTGCCAATATTGTGCAGACATTTTTCTGTCTGAGAATGTTTTTTCAACGTTAAAGTGTAATTTCAGGATCCTGTAAGGAACTGGAAAAATCTTATTTTTCAATTTAATCCCTCTAGTTTTTACCACAAACAAATTAAATTTTAACATAAATTTTAATATTTTTTTTATTTGGTCATATGTATATATGTAGGTAATATTTTTGGGAATGGTTTTTTACACTGGGTGGTTGACCCTTAACAGTGTATGACATTTATGGTGAATTTCATTACGTTTATGATAAGGATTCTATCAAATACCATATTACTCTCCATGTACCTCTTAAATAGAACTTGTAAAGTAAAATATTACTAAACTGTGAAATGTCATTCCCTCATGTCATGTCAACACCTCTAATTGGAAATTTTCAAAATTTTTATTTTTAATTTTCAGCTTGATTAATTTTTTAAAAGTAGGTACTTTATTATAAAATACAACTAAAAATATAAATACTCGTATTTAATATTTAACAAAACAAAAAATAATAGTGGTATTCATCTAACTGGATTTATGCCCTCGTAAACCGTGTATTTTTGTAATCGCGTATATTTATAACTTTACCTGTTTATTTGAATGAAAGCGCCTTAGAAAACTATTCACATTTTAATTTTTCATTTAGCCATTTTTTTTTATCTTTTCATAAATTAAACACAGAATTTTTTAAATTTGTGTTATTTAAAAACAAACTCGTAAACTAGATTTGACATTAATCGTATACAAAGTATACGAGGCGTAAATACTTTAAATGAATACCTTTACTGTTTTAACAAAATAACAATATTGACGCATTCACTAACACACTAAAATGTCGGTGAAGATATTATGCTGTGAATTTAAAACAATAAAAAAAAAAAATTAATTAAAAAATAATATAAGTGTACCCTATATACACATTTTTTGGCTTTTTGTGATTTTGAGGCAAAACCAAAATTCTAAAAATTCACTTTTGGCTGATGATAGATAGAAGATAGATACTTACTACACATCCACATACAAATTCACGTACCTACTATTGAATAAAAATAACACAATATATATTTTTTGGTTTTCTTTCTTCTTCTTCCTTTTGATATTTTTCAGTTTCAGTATTAATTTAATTTTATTTAAATTTGTTCATACAATAACAAATTTAAATAAAATTAAATTCACACACAATTTACTTGTGCTACTTTTTTCCTCTAGTGTTCATATGTGGGTTGAGTCCAGTGATGCCAATTTAGTGTTTTTGTCACTATTTATGTTGCTTTTTGATGGACTAAAATGGAAAAGATTTTTTGTTTTATAAAAGAAAAACACTAATAATTAAAATATCCCGCTAGGCTCTCTATGATCTTATTGTTAGTGATATGTGAAAGAGCAGAAAAAAACGAGTAAAAAGGTTAAAGTCGGGCATGCCGACTATAGAATACCCTACACCAGTCTGGGTAAAAGCCAACTAATGTCACCAAAATCAATAGGCTGCGTTATTGGGCCAATATAGGTCTGTGTACCAAATTTCATCAAAATATCTTAATATTTGCGACCTGCAGCGTATAAACAGTATAATTTTGGTAGGACCCTTATATGGGCACTAGGTCTAAACATGGACCGATGTTCATCAAAATCAATAGGCTTCGTCCGTGGGCCAAAATAGGTCTGTGTACCAAATTTCGTCAAAATATCTTAATATTTACGACGTGCATCGTATAAACAATATAATTTTGGGGGGACCCTTATATGGGCACTAGGTCTAAACATAGACCGATGTTCACCAAAATCAATAGGCTTCGTCCTTCGGCTGCCATAAGTCGGTGTACCAAATTTCATCAAAATATCTTAATATTTGCGACCTGCAGCGTATAAAAAGTATAATTTTGGTAGGACCCTTATATGGGCACTAGGTCTAAACATGGACCGATGTTCATCAAAATCAATAGGCTTCGTCCGTGGGCCAAAATAGGTCTGTGTACCAAATTTCGTCAAAATATCTTAATATTTACGACGTGCATCGTATAAACAATATAATTTTGGGGGGACCCTTATATGGGCACTAGGTCTAAACATAGACCGATGTTCACCAAAATCAATAGGCTTCGTCCTTCGGCTGCCATAAGTCGGTGTACCAAATTTTATCAAAATATCTTAATATTTGCGACCTGCAGCGTATAAACCATATAATTTTAGTAGGACCCTTATATGGGCACTAGGTCTAAACATGGACCGATGTTCACCAAAATCAATAGGCTGCGTTACTGGGCCAATGTAGGTCTGTATACCAAATTTTATCAAAATATCTTAATATTTACGACCTGCAGCGTATAAACAGTATAATTTTGGTAGGACCCTTATATGGGCACTAGGTCTAAACATGGACCGATGTTCACCAAAATCAATAGGCTGCGTTATTGGGCCAATATAGGTCTGTGTACCAAATTTCATCAAAATATCTTAATATTTACGACCTGCAGCGTATAAACAGTATAATTTTGGTAGGACCCTTATATGGGCACTAGGTCTAAACATGGACCGATGTTCACCAAAATCAATAGGCTGCGTTATTGGGCCAATATAGGTCTGTGTACCAAATTTCATCAAAATATATTAATATTTACGACCTGCAGCGTATAAACAATATAATTTTGGTAGGACCCTTATATGGGCACTAGGTCTAAACATGGACCGATGTTCAAAAAAATCAAACTTGTTCGTCCTTGGGCCAACATAGGTCTATGTACCAAATTTCATCGAAATATCTTAATAGGTGCGACCTGTAGAGTGCGTACAAGATTGCATGGACAGACAGACAGACGGACGGACGGACGGACAGACGGACGGACGGACGGACGGACAGACGGACATCGTTAAATCGAAATAAAAAAAAATTCTGAACCGATCGGTATACTATAAGGTGGGTCTACGACCAATATTTTTTGGTGTTACAAACATCAGCACAAACTTATAATACCCTGACCACATAGTGGTGTAGGGTATAATAAAGAAGACGTAGCGGCCCAATCTCATGTTAAGGGTTTAAAAAGTATTATAAAAATACAGCTTTACTATAAAAAAGAAAAAGTAGATTTTAAATCACAAACGTCGACTATTAATTTAAATTTCTTACCATACAAAATATTTAAAATGTTCCTTAAAATTCTGTTTTAAATTTGAAGTTTTAATTTGTTTTTATTTTATATTTATTTTGTTTTCAAATTTTGTTTACATTTATTTACAAATTTCCTTTTTATTTTTGAATATTTTGTTTTGGTTTTCAATAAAAATAAACAAATTTTTGAATGTATATGTTTGGCATTATTTTAAAAGTTCTATTTTAAATATTTTGTATATATATATTTAATCCTTTAATTCCCAGTGGAACATAGGGCCGCATTTTCTATAGTACGGTAAAAACAAAACCTTTGCTTTAAAATAAAGTCGACTTTAACAAAAATATACATTTGAAAAATATTGACAGTAAGGCTGATAGATTTTAATATAAAAAAAAATTATCTGTTTTTTCGATTATAAAAAAAAAATTGTAATTACTTGAAATTTTAAGTAAAAATTACAAACAGGAATTGTAAAAACCTCGTCCTCTGACGATTTCTTTAGGCAAGAATAAAATCCGGTTAGGGACATGCCATCAACAGATTATTTTTCAAAATTTTGCAAAATTAATTTCTTTAATGGAAGCTTTTTTTGGCGACGCTTCTACCGGTACACTCTAATTAATTTTTGTTTAAAGTTATCCAACTTATAGAAGGATGTGATGTGAACATTATTACACACAAAAGTTTAAAAATTATATTAAAAATTTGTAATTTTGCTATTTTTGTGACTAATTTTACCAACCAAAATATGTAATTCCGCCCCAAAATAAAAGAATAAATTTATTTTTAAAATATTTTATTAACAAGGAATGTTATAAATAATTAGGGCTCGGATTAAATACGTGTTTTTTGTGGTTAAACCAAATATCTTTGCGAATTAACAAATTTGCAATAAAATAACATCGATTTGTTGATACATATTTTTGGATATTTTGCTATAAATGCATATTTGCTATAAATATAATATGTTATATAATATAATATATAACATATTTTAATGCATAATTTACATATTTTCACAAATTTTTGAATAATTTTTTCCAAATCTGCATTTATATATATTTTGTATTTTTCTTTCTCATTGTCTTTAGCTATAGTGGGATGCTCTAAGTTTTTAACGACAAAATATGGTAGTTAATTTGTCATTTTATTATTAAAACTTGACAGTTCAACTACCAAATTTTGTCGGTGAATCTGATGTTGTTTTTGTAGAAAAAGAACGCAGGATCTAAGGCTTTTCCTAAGGAAATAGTTTTTACTTAGGTTTTTCTTTAGGAAAAAGTGCTCAGAAGATCAGGCTTTTCCTATACGAAACACATTCATTGGCAAAAAGAAATGCGAGAAAAATCTCCTAAGAATATGAAACTCGTATTAGGCTTAAATATTATTATAACATTTATTGTTAATAAAATAAATTAAAAACAATTTTATTCAATTATTTTCGGGCGGAATTACGTATTTCATTTGGTAAATTTGCCCACAAAAATAGAGTATTAAACACCTTTTTGAAATTTTTTAAAGCATTTTCAATGTAGATTTTCATATTTTGTATGAAATTAACTTACGCATCATGTGTGTAATTTTTTCATTTAGGCACTGGGAGTAAATTTACCGTATTTATAGTAGGAGTTCATTTTAATACTAAAAGTTTGATAAATTTAAACAAAAATTAAGTTAGAGTGTATATTTTATTTAAATCTGAAAAAGAATATTTGCATACATAATCCCTTAATCAATGCATTAATTATATTTGTTCCTCGCAGTAAATAAATGCTGATCTCCCCACGTATAATAATCCCGCTTCTTTTCGTTATCGTTATCTTCCATATAATTAAAAGGTGATATTTCAGCGATATTTAACTTAAAGAGGTATGACAGAAAAGTACAGATTTTTATTTATTTTAAAAATATTGCAAAAATATTTCTCAAATGATAAAAAGAAGATCATACTTGAAACTTCATGGTAGAGTTGTAAAAATATGGAATATTTGGGTACTGAGAACGAGTACCTAATACCGACCGCTTTTTCTAGTACTTAGTACTTAACAGTATCTTCTCAAGACTTTCAGAGTTGTATTTTTGGGGGTGGAAATATGGTATGGAAATATAACTATTTTTTAGGAATAAAAAAAGTATTGGGTTGTATCTAGCATTTAAAATTATCGATATTTTAAAACTCAGCTCGTAGTTTATTGGAGTTAACTGCGAATTTATATCTTTAATTATAACAAAACTGATTAATATTCATTTATTTTTAAAATCCTGTATAAACTTTTAGAAAATTTTTCTTTAAAAATCTAAAAAAAATTGGCTGCTGCCTTTTTAAGCCTTGTTTAGCAAAAAAAGTACATTTTCCACATATTTTATTGCGCTATCTACTTTTCAAAAGTTGTCATCATTGGTTGGGACCTGATAGCTTTTTGTTATAAATTGTTTTTGTTTGATTTTTTTTGTGATGTCTTTTAAGACCCAGAAAAATATATTATATTTTATTAAGACAATATACATATTTATTTTATTTTTCAACATTTATAGAAATTCATTAAAATTTTTATAAATTTTAAATAATCCTACTGTTAAGATACACTGTCTTTTTATAGTCATTAACAAAAATTAACAATTTAAAAATAAATTTCAAATTAGATTGTCTGAATATTGAGATCATTAAATTTGTTTGAATGTTGATTAATTAATTATTGATACTAGAATTGGTTCTCAATTACATATAAATATTTTCAATATACATATTTATTATACCCTACACCACTATGTGGTCAGGGTATTATAAGTTTGTGCTGATGTTTGTAACACCAAACAAAATTGGTCCCAGATTCACCTTATAGTATACCGACCGACTCAGAAACTTGATGATGAAATTTATATTTCTGTTTATAGTCTCTGCAAGATTTTAAGGAAAGATCTTAATAAATAATGAAACAACTAATGTCTTAAGTATTCAACATTATGAATATTATCACCGCTCAAGGTCCTCAAAATAGGTATTTGTTTGTTCGATTATTTCATCGATGGAGCTCAATCTCTTCCAACCGAGCCACTTATATAGGTTTGAAAATAGAAAATTGTCACTGGGGGCTTAATACGGAGAATGTGGCGGATAGGGTGGCAGTTCGTTGCTTAATTTATTGATATTTGCCATGGTGACTACACACTAAAGCGTTTCACCAAAAATATTTTTTTTTGATTTTTAGAACTCTTAAAGCGAAATATGGATCCTTAATAAGTTGAGAAATATGCAATGTAGGCACCTAAATTAATTCCTAGGTCTTACAATTACCTTTCACCCGAAAGCCACTCCAATTTCCATGAAATTTTCATATATTTGGTTTAATTTCATGTGAAATGGAAGAAAAAAATTACTTTTGTTTTAGTTTTTTTAATATTCTTCCTAAAGTGACAAGGGTAAGATTATACTGAAATCAAAGGTACGAGTATTTTAATGACATATCTAACAGATTTTAATTCACGCTCATGTATTGTCTTTTTTGAAATTATTGAGGTTTGAATTTGGAAAATTCTAAATTTTTACTTTTAGGGTCATTAAAGTTACCCTTAAACTAATAATTTACACCGCTAAATAATTGTTTTAAGTTGGCTGCAACCTCTGAGTAGTGATTTGGCAGATTTTGTAAAAACAAAGCACAAGAGAAAAACACTAAAAACTTTTTGCTTCTTCAAAAATCTGAAAAAAATTTTAAAAATCTTTTGGGCGATAAGCATTTATGTTTAGCTTTAATAGTTGCAAAAATCCAAAAAAAAAAAATCTTTTTGGTGAAACGCCTTACTATGTACCCACCCGTGCATTGTCCTGATGGAAAACCACTTTTTATTGGCCAAATGGGGAAGATTAAGCCATTTTAGTTTTTCGCTTGCCATTTTCTCTTTAACGATTTTTGACTTTTTATGATTTTCAAACTTTTGCTTGTGCATATATATGGTCGTGTAAAATTTAATTAAAAATGTTTCAAATATTTTTAAATACAGAAAACCTAAAATCTCGAGACCACATTGCCAAGAGTCTAAAATCACTGTAAGCAATAAACAAATAATTAAATAAATTAAAAGTTCTGAAAGGTTTTTATCCTCAAGGTGGTCCACTTTACCACGCTGGCTTTCACCCGTAATAAAGCAAGGTGGTTAGAACAGACCTTTTAAAACATAATTCCTAAATTCGATTTTTAAATCGGATTCAATTCTTTACGAATCTATTCTCAAAACATATTTTATTGATTGAATTATTGCCTACTTAAGACCTGTTAACTTATCACAGAATAAACTGAGTTTAGGGCTTAACCATAGTTATGAATGTCAAATTTATATGGAAATATCTGTGGTTAACTTTTAACCATGGTTATGTTGGAAATAAGTTACTCGCCCTTATTAAAACAATATCTTATTCAAAGAATCTATGTAATTTTTGTTGGTTTTTTTCATAGTATCAAGCGAATTGATATAATATAAAAAAAATTTATAGTTCGCGAATCAAATCATTAAACAAAATTGAATCAATTGAAATTTGCATAAACCATATCTTCACTTTATTCAATATGAAATTAGTGATTTAAAGTAATAATAAATTATTCAGTGATTCATAAAATGAATCAATTTTAATGCGCGTTCATACAAAAAAGAATTATCTTTTTCTTTATATTTTAAGCTCTGGTTCGAATGCATATTTTATTTCATGTTCAAACCCATTGTGCGCTTACTCTGTGTTCACCGGTACGTATGAATAATATATTGATTATGTTCGTAATTAATATAACGTATACGCAAAGTAGTGTATTATTTAAAAAGAAGGCCGTACATTAGAGTGGCATTTTTTGAACTTTAAATTTTTAACAATTATTGTTTGATTATTGTAGCAGTAGGTGTCAAATTTATGTGATGAGAATTTGAGGAAAATCTGAAAGCGGCCAGCGAAAGTGTGCCATTTTTGGAAAATTTTTCGAAAATTTATTTTTCAGAACCCAAATCAAAGATATTTTTGTGTTCTTTTTAAGCGCAAAAAGAAAAACTTCTATGAATTAGCCACACTATAAGCAAGGCCTTATGTGGGTGAGATGGCTAAGCTGTCGAACTCTACACCTTTTGCAATTGTAATTCAGAAAATATCAATTGAAATTCAGAAAATATCAATTGAAATTCAGAATTTCCATTTGAAATTCAGAAAACATCAATTGAAATTCAGAATTTCCATTTGAAATTCAGAAAACATCAATTGAAATTCAGATTTTCCATTTGAAATTCAGAAAATATCAATTGAAATTCAGAAAATATCATTTGAAATTCAGAAAATATCAATTGAAAATCAGAAAACATCAATTGAAATTCAGAAAATATCAATTGAAATTCAGAAATGGTCATTTGAAATTCAGAAAATATCAATAGAATTTCAATTGACATTTTCTGAATTTCAATTGATGTTTTCTGAATATCATTTGATATTTTCTGAATTTCAATTGACATTTTCTGAATTTCAAATGATATTTTCTGAATTTCAAATGATATTTTCTGAATTTCAATTGATATTTTCTGAATTTCAAATGACGGTTTCTGAATTTCAATTGATATTTTCTGAATTTCAAATGACGATTTCTGAATTTCAATTGATATTTTCTGAATTTCAATTGATATTTTCTGAATTTCAATTGATATTTTCTGAATTTCAATTGATGTTTTCTGAATAATAATTGATATTTTCTGAATTTAAAATGATATTTTCTGAATTTCAAATGATATTTTCTGAATTTCAATTGATATTTTCTGAATTTCAAATGATATTTTCTGAATTTCAATTGATATTTTCTGAATTTCAAATGGAAAATCTGAATTTCAATTGATGTTTTCTGAATTTCAAATGGAAATTCTGAATTTCAATTGATGTTTTCTGAATTTCAAATGGAAATTCTGAATTTCAATTGATATTTTCTGAATTTCAAATGGAAATTCTGAATTTCAATTGATATTTTCTGAATTACAGTTGCAAAAGGTGTAGTATAGTTATGTTTGTAATGTAGGAGTGCATGGGTTCGATTCCTACAGCCGACAGGTTGTTGAAAAAAAAATTATCATATAGAGACAATCTGAAAATAAAATACAAACAATAATACAATTTAGTGGAAAATCACAGATAAAGCCTGTCCATAAAAAAGGCAGAAACTACACCTTTTGCAACTGTAATTCAGAAAATATCAATTGAAATTCAGAATTTCCATTTGAAATTCAGAAAATATCAATTGAAATTCAGAATTTCCATTTGAAATTCAGAAAACATCAATTGAAATTCAGAATTTCCATTTGAAATTCAGAAAACGTCAATTGAAATTCAGATTTTCCATTTGAAATTCAGAAAATATCAATTGAAATTCAGAAAATATCATTTGAAATTCAGAAAATATCAATTGAAATTCAGAAAATATCATTTGAAATTCAGAAAATATCATTTGAAATTCAGAAAATATCAATTATTATTCAGAAAACATCAATTGAAATTCAGAAAATATCAATTGAAATTCAGAAAATATCAATTGAAATTCAGAAATCGTCATTTGAAATTCAGAAAATAGCAATTGAAATTCAGAAACCGTCATTTGAAATTCAGAAAATATCAATTGAAATTCAGAAAATATCATTTGAAATTCAGAAAATGTCAATTGAAATTCAGAAAATATCATTTGAAATTCAGAAAATATCATTTGAAATTCAGAAAATGTCAATTGAAATTCAGAAAATATCAATTGATATTCAGAAAACATCAATTGAAATTCAGAAAATATCAATTGAAATTCTATTGATATTTTCTGAATTTCAAATGACGATTTCTGAATTTCAATTGATATTTTCTGAATTTCAATTGATGTTTTCTGAATTTCAATTGATATTTTCTGAATTTCAAATGATATTTTCTGAATTTCAAATGATGATTTCTGAATTTCAATTGACATTTTCTGAATTTCAAATGATATTTTCTGAATTTCAATTGATATTTTCTGAATTTCAAATCACGGTTTCTGAATTTCAATTTATATTTTCTGAATTTCAAATGACGATTTCTGAATTTCAATTGATATTTTCTGAATTTCAATTGATATTTTCTGAATTTCAATTGATGTTTTCTGAATAATAATTGATATTTTCTGAATTTCAAATGATATTTTCTGAATTTCAAATGATATTTTCTGAATTTCAATTGATATTTTCTGAATTTCAAATGATATTTTCTGAATTTCAATTGATATTTTCTGAATTTCAAATAGAAAATCTGAATTTCAATTGATGTTTTCTGAATTTCAAATGGAAATTCTGAATTTCAATTGATGTTTTCTGAATTTCAAATGGAAATTCTGAATTTCAATTGATATTTTCTGAATTACAATTGCAAAAGGTGTAGATCTACACCTTTTGCAATTGTAATTCAGAAAATATCAATTGAAATTCAGAAAATATCAATTGAAATTCAGAATTTCCATTTGAAATTCAGAAAACATCAATTGAAATTCAGAATTTCCATTTGAAATTCAGAAAACATCAATTGAAATTCAGATTTTCCATTTGAAATTCAGAAAATATCAATTGAAATTCAGAAAATATCATTTGAAATTCGGAAAATGTCAATTGAAATTCAGAAGATATCATTTGAAATTCAGAAAATATCATTTGAAATTCAGAAAATATCATTTGAAATTTAGAAAATATCAATTGATATTCAGAAAATATCATTTGAAGTTCAGAAAATATCAATTGGAATTCAGAAAATATCAATTGAAATTCAGAAAATATCAATTGAAATTCAGAAATCGTCATTTGAAATTCAGAAAATGTCAATTCAAATTCAGAAAATATCAATTGAAATTCAGAAAATATCAATTAAAATTCAGAAATCGCCATTTGAAATTCAGAAATTATCAATTGAAATTCAGAAATCGTCATTTGAAATTCAGAAAATATCAATTGAAATTCAGAAATCATAATTTGAAATTCAGAAAATGTTAATTGAAATTCAGAAATCGTCATTTAAAATTCAGAAAATATCAATTGAAATTCAGAAAATATCATTTGAAATTCAGAAAATATCAATTGAAATTCGGAAAATATCATTTGAAATTCAGAAAATATCATTTGAAATTCAGAAAATATCATTTGAAATTCAGAAAATATCAATTGAAATTCAGAAAACATCAATTGAAATTCAGAAAAATGTAAACAGAATTTTTTATAGAATCCGGCCAGGTAGATAATGTTATACCCTATAAAAAATTTATATATGGATTTCATCAAAATACGTTTGATTAACAAGTGGGCGTAAAATTCATTTTACTTACGCGAGTGAGAATTATTTAAAATTTGTGTGCCTCAATGATTTTAGGTAGACTAATTTCTTTCTTGTTACGACTCTACGGGAAATTTTAACAAACTGTCACCGAACTGGCCCCTTTATATGAAATAGACTTTTACATGGCGTTGTCATAGGAGGGGGAAATTGACCCCTTGTGACATGTCACAAGACAAATCCTAGGACAGGTTACTGAACTCTCATAAAAAACAAAGTTCAGGGACCTGTCCTGGGATTTGTCTTGTGACATGTCACAAGGGGTCAATTTCCCCCTCCTATGACAACGCCGTGTGAAAGTGACCAGTCTATTTCATATAAAGGGGCCAGTTCGGTGACACTTGGTTAAAATTTCCCGTAGGGGAATTATAGCTCCAAAATGTAAGGCTGAAATTTAAAGCCAAATAATAGTCTTTAATATCAGCGTTACGTTTTCATGTCTAATTGAGCCATAATTCGTTACAAGAAAGAAATTAGTCTACATAAAATCATTGAGGCACACAAATTTTAAATATTTTTCACTTGCGTGAGTAAAATGAATTTTACTTATTTTGATAAACCCCATATACAAATTTTTATAGGGGATAACATTATCTACCTGGACGGATTCTTTTTAAAAATGTGTTTACATTTTTCTGAATTTCAATTGATGTTTTCTGAATTTCAATTGATATTTTCTGAATTTCAAATGACGGTTTCTGAATTTCAATTGATATTTTCTGAATTTCAATTGATGTTTTCTGAATTTCAATTGATATTTTCTGAATTTCAAATGACGATTTCTGAATTTCAAGTGATATTTTCTGAATTTCAAATGACGATTTCTGAATTTCAATTGATATTTTCTGAATTTCAAATGACAATTTCTGAATTTCAATTCATATTTTCTGAATTTCAAATGATGTTTTCTGAATTTCAATTGATATTTTCTGAATTTCAAATGACGATTTCTGAATTTCAATTGATATTTTCTGAATTTCAAATGACGGTTTCTGAATTTGAATTGATATTTTCTGAATTTCAATTGATGTTTTCTGAATTTCAATTGATATTTTCTGAATTTCAAATGACGATTTCTGAATTTCAATTGATATTTTCTGAATTTCAAATTACAATTTCTGAATTTCAATTGATATTTTCTGAATTTCAAATGACGGTTTCTGAATTTCAATTGATATTTTCTGAATTTCAAATGATATTTTCTGAATTTCAATTGATATTTTCTGAATTTCAAATGACAATTTCTGAATTTCAATTGATATTTTCTGAATTTCATATGACATTTTCTGAATTTCAAATGAAAATTCTGAATTTCAATTGATCTTTTCTGAATTTCAAATGAAAATTCTGAATTTCAATTGATATTTTCTGAATTTCAAATGGAAATTCTGAATTTCAATCGATATTTTCTGAATTACAATTGCAAAAGGTGTAGTCTGATTTGCAAATTATTAATGTGTTTATAACTTTTGAAAAAATGTTTATTCTTCTTCTTAACCTCAAACTTACTAAATCTAAAATTATATTTGATCAGCGTAATTCATAAACTTTTACAAGAGTCTTATTGCAGAATTTTAAGCTAATTTGTGAAAAGCAGTATTCATATTTCCTTAATAACGGTTTATAGTTGATACTTATTAACTTTAAACCATTTATAAAGTTTGGAGTGAGAAAGTCACCATTTGTTAATTATTTCATTTTCAGGCATGAAAGGATTTATTAAAGCCATTCCATCCCTAGAATGTGTGGCTTTCAACAACTTGCATTCATCAAACTGAAAAAAGCTACAACAATTGCGTAGCCAATGGCCTTTTTCGAAAAAATTTAAAAAAAAAATGTAATAATAAAATTAAAAAGGAAAACAAAACATAGTGATGTACAGACTATCAAAACATTATTCGACATTACTTTTTGTATGCTACGAATAATATGTTCTAAAAAATTTTCAATTATTTTTTTTTTTTTTTTTTACTTTATTTAAACCAATTTGTTTATTACAATTAAATAATATCGCCTCAGCGCCGCTAGGGCGTTAAAGAGGCTTGCTGGCAAATTATAACAATAACATAGAAATAAAAAAATAAAATATTATAAATATATTATGAAAAAAGATTGCTTAAATATTTATACAAAAAACAAATTATATTCATATATGTAGGTTCATAAGAAAGTATTGCTTCCAATGTTCTGCTGCAGATATTATATATATACGAAAACAATAAAATTCGAAAGCATTGTAAACTAAAAAAAAATGTTTAATTTTCATTACAAAATAACGTATTAAGCTTTTACAAACAGTAACAAAATAAAATACACAATTTTAATCAGAGAATTCAAAAATAATTTTTTTTTTCTTGGAGCTAAACATAATTATTTGAAAAAAAAAACGAAAAACTTTGGTAACTAAGGCGACACATATGCATCATCAGCTTCATCCTCACTACCACTAAAACGTTATCAGCATGATGGCAGGATCTTCTTTTTTTCGTTGATTCCATCAGTAGATTATCTATTTCTTCGCTGCTTTTAATAAGCTTAGGTTTCGATAACTCACTTTTCTTAATGTAAACTTTGCCAGCCCTAGGATAAACTCTCCGATAACCAACTTCCTTCAAACTTTTTGCATAGTTGAGTAACATTAAAGTTTCTTTACATAAAAAATCGTTCACAAAAATCCCCTTATCACTATCTTTTAGCTTTTGCTTGGTCGACATAGCAGCTTGCTTCGATTTTTTGCTGGTAAATTTTACAACCACAGATTGCTTTTTACTTTCGGTTTTCTCCTTTTTCTTTAGAAAATAAGCATCTTCTGTTTCATTTGGTTGCAAATCTACTCTAAAATCTTTCATCACTTTAACAACCGTTTCCATTGCTTTAGAACTATTTTCAGCTTCAATACCGTGAATTATGCAATCATTCTTCACTCTATTGTCATTTAAAAACCTTACAGAACTTTTCAGATCATTTATTTCACTTTTTAAATTTTGATTTTCTTTCTGTAAGACCTCTAACTTTCTTTTGTTACCAGCTATAGTTCTTAAAATGTCATCAAACTGATCTGATATAAACTGCATGGTCTCTTGCAATACATCCAGCTGATCAAGTTTCTTAAGCTTTGTTGTTATTTCATTTTGTTTTGTTTTTATTTCTTTTAATTCATTGCTTAGGCTAACACAACTTTCGTTACACACATGACAAACATACTCTTCTCTTTCATTTTCCAATAGATGTTCATATTGCCGTTTGTCTAGTGTAGTGCAAATAGCATGAAACGTTTTTAAGCACTTGTCACATTGAATGTCATCATCTTCCTTCCGCACTTCCAATTTGCATTGTTCACAAACAATTTCAGCTTTTTTAATACTGCGGCGAACTTTTGGAGGCATATTTGATGCAATTCTTGTAACAACCAACTGGTTTTAACGCACAATAATATTTTTTTATTAAAAATTAATTTTTAATACTGTTTTTAACGTTTTTAAAATTTTACAACCGGAGCACTTAAAATTTTTCAACTATCACGACAGGGTTGCCAACTACATCAATTAATGCTCTTTATTTTAATCGATTAATCGTGCAAATAATTATTCGGGGTTTTTTCTTAACCGGTTAATCGAACAAAATTTTAAAATTATTCCATTAATCGAAAAAATTTTCTGTTAAATAATATACATACACTTGTGTTTTTAATAATTTGATTTAAAAAAAGGAACAAATATAAATTCAGTAACTCTTCTGAAATTCATAAAAATAAAAAAATGTTATTACTAAGATCGGATTTTGTCAATATTTTTATTTTTCTGTCCTGTCTTTCACATATTTTTGTCCAAATCGGGGAGAACAACAACGCAATGAGTTAAAGAGTTAAAGAAGAATGTAAGACCCCGTACATTAATTTTTATCGCTTTCGTATGCATTCAATACATAAAAAACGTAAATGCAGAGAAGAATTCTTTTGAGAATTGATTTTGCCTCTAAGTTTCCATACCTCCATCCCTTTATTTTATTAGTTCAGAGTGCTTACTAAACAAGCTTTATTAGATTGAACATTAATTATAATTAATAATTCTAATAATCATTAATTACAATAATAATTATTGCTTTCGTTTAATATCGAATTTTAAAAAGTCGTAAAAAATAATTAAAAATTTATTATACGTAAATAGATAGGTACCACTACTTTACTAGATAAGTCACAACAACAGAGTAGTAACTTGGAAGATGACAAAGCAAACTGTGATAATTTTATGTTGTTTTTTCTTTGGGATTTAAAATGTTTATTAATGCTCCTACTTGAAAACTTGAAATTTTCATTGAGTTGAAGCTAACAAAAATTTATAGAAATTCTAAACGGTCGTCCTTGATTATTTTTTAGGCCAGAATGAAATGCGGATAGGTACAAGCCTACAGCAAATTATTTATTACAATTTTTTAAAAAAGTTTTGAGAGCATATTTGCTTTAATAAAAAATAATATTTTTAAACTTTTTTGTAATTTTCTTTCAATTTTGATTAATCGATTAATCGTATGAAATTATTCGAATTATTTGTTATTTGAAATTTGGCCATTTCAAATTATTCGAACAATTTCTGAGCAAAATTGTTCGATTAATCGATTGAATGCCCTAGCAAGTATGTTCAAGTAGTTTTGGTGTGACTAATATATGGATTAATGTATAGTGCTCAAAATTTATGAATGTGAGTGAATTTTTAAAACACACTCACAATATTTTATCGTTAAAAACAACAAAAAATACATATTAAATTAACAGAAAACACAATTAAAAAGAGGACTACTGATTTTTCATTATATTCAAACCATTTTGCTTCTCATTTTCAAACAGTGTTTAAACAATCCATAACAATCTTCAATTTTTAACTGACAAAATGGTAGAAAAACGAGTTTGTGGTTTGTTTTTCATATTTGGGAGTTTTTTTTGGAATTTTCAAAATACTACACACACAACACACACGTTCATATTTTTATTGGCTGTGTTTGTGTATATGAGTAAAGAATTTCTTGTAATTTGAATTCAAATAATTTTGTATATAAACAAACTATTTCAACAAAAAAGAAAACCGAAAATAATTGAATTTTTTGTTTTAAAACAGAAAACAACGAAATTATTTAAATTATTTTTTCTAAAAACAGAAAACTAAAAATAGAACATTTGACTGAAAATATCAACTCCTACAGACGAAACGTATTTGTTGTAGTTTATTTTTTATTGACTTATAAAAAAAGTTAAACAATATGTGTCCATGTATTTTAATTGATTCTTCAATTGAAAACAAACTTTACCTATTACTTTTCAATCGGTTATGGAAAATATATTGTGAGTGCATAAATCTAAAATATAAATATTTCGAAAATTTTCTGGTCGCAAATAGATGGGAGGGCATTTTAAAATTATTCTTTTTTGTTTTAATATTTCAATTGTAATTATTGTAATTGCTATGACGTTATTGTGATTTCATTTGCATGCTAATGCTAATGGTAACAATTTTTATTAGCATTAAATGGTAATTAGAAATTTATTAATTCAGTTCGAGGCCAATTCCCTTATTATGAATTAACATAATAAGTACTTTTTTCAAAAACTGCTATTTTTCTTCATCAGGATATTCTCCTAACAAATACTTCACAGAGTTTTTGCTTTCAAAAACCTCTAACACTTTCAGGAATGAAAAGACGATCGTTTCGGGGATTTTCGAAGTCCCCTCTTCAGTTTTCTTTAGAAAGTGGTGGCAATAGTGCAATGCAAATTGAAACATCAAAATTTCATATTAAACGTAGTCTACTACATCAACGAAATGAGAATGGAGTAAACAATAATGAATGAATAATGAATGAATTCAATCCTGAAAGTGTTAGAGGTTTTTGAAAGCAAAAACTCTGTGAAGTATTTGTTAGGAGAATATCCTGATGAAGAATAATAGCAGTTTTTGAAAAAAGTACTTATTATGTTAATTCTTAATAAGGAAATTGGCCTCGAACTGAATTAATAAATTTCTAATTAATTAATAAAAAGGTCGAAAAAACAATTTTTATTTTTTTGAATAAAAATTAAAACCCAACATTTTTATTAAATGGTAATGTTATTATTTTGGCATTAGCGATCAATTGTTAATGAAATTTCACTGCCAATAAAAAATTTACAAATATTTTGTGAAATTACACAAATGCATAAAAACTCCAATTATAATTGTTTAAAAAAGCATTTGTTTACAATAAATACTGGTAACTAAAAACGAACAACAATTTTGGCCAGAGACGTCATATTACAAATTTTTTAAGAATGAATGGTTGGAGTTAAACACTGTCCCAAATGGGATACATATGAAGCAGGGAACGAGTGAAATTTTATTGGAATGAATTGGAATGAATCGAAATGGATTGAAATGAGAGGAAATGGCGCACTTAATACAGGGAACAAAAATAAGTCACCCTCTTAACTGTTTCAAAAACTCTAACCATCGGGATCTCTCTTGAATATATCCTATTTGCATTACACTGTACCTACAGCAATTTCGAACTTTTTCCAAAATTACGGGTTTCTGACAACGGATTCTGGTAAACGAAACCAAAAAAAGGTAACATGTGTCGGTGTTTTGAAAGATCGCATCGGAATTTTATTTTAGAGCGGGGGTTAAAGTTTCCCCCTTTTGCCTGTTCGTGCAGCATATCGGTATATAAAAAGAGTAAAAGAGTTAAATTTGAGCATGCCGACTATATAATACCCTACGCCAGTCTGGTTAAAATAATAAAGTAAGAGGTACAAAATTATAAAATAAGACCGATCATTTACTCTACTGTTTATTAATTCCTTTGATTTCCAATTGTTTCCTATATTTATACTTAAAATAAACATTCAATTATGTTTACTTAATCATAAAAAAAAACTATTAATAATAAAAGCTTTAGCACAAACAAGAAATATACTCGTACATAAACAAAAATAAAAACGATAATGTTCTAAATGGGAAATCGCAGATCAGTAAAATTGCGTTTAAATATAAAACAAACATTCAGACGTAATTGTTGGATTGATTGTTGACGAATACTCCCAATAAGCATTTGGAAGATATATCACCCTGAAGACATTAGGCAATATCATTCATTTATTATTTTGAAGAAAATCAAAGTAGTATTTTGGTCATATCTTCTTTTTAACAGTTGGGAGATATATCGGTGATTTAAAAAAAAATGTCATTTAAAAAAATACATCATAAACATTCAAATAAAATATCGAAAATATCAAAAACGTATAACTTTGGGAAACTTTCGAAAATAAATTTGCAAAAATTAAGATAAGCATAGTATTTAATTATGTATTGCAAATATAAACTAAATACCTGTTTTTTTCAGAAAATAATGTGTGGCGAAGTAAATGCATATACAAAGAAGCGTAGTTGATGCGTTCAGTTATATAAAATAAGGATTAAAAATTGTAAGATATGTAAATTAATGTTAAATTTTTGTATGTTATATTTATAATAAAAATTAAAACAAAATATTTTGGTATAAAACACATATTTTTATTATCTGGGAGATTTTCTGGCGATATCTTTTTTTATCTTCCCGAAGATATATCGGCGATATTTGCAACACTTTTTTATATCATCTAGATGATAATCTAGCACTATCGCCTATTTATCTGCATGAAGAATTTTTTCGTATTGCTGTGAAGTATTGCAATTGGGACACATTTTCTACCAAATGGGGTATCTTCCGCAATATGAAAACGATTATTGCCGCAATAAAATTGGGGAAACGTATTCGTATTGCCATGTTTCATCTTTCAAATAACCTAACTTTAGGTTTGATTGTATTTTCATTTATTTAGTTCTATAATAATAAATTTATTTCAAATAAAAATACACTCGAAACAAATTAGGGTTTAATTTATCTGCTCTTATTGTGTTTTACAGTGTTTACAGAGTGCATTGATAAAAAAGAAGTTAGTACAAATATTAAACATATTCTGATTCAACAGAACAAATTTTTCGGTTAATTTGTCGTAGAATTTAGGATTGAATTAATATTTTTATAAATCCAGTTTAGCATAACAATTACTTTTATCTATATTAAACTAATTTTGCATGCTAATTTTTAATAATTTGTATTTCTTAATTTTATACATATACAATTTACAATTTACAGATGGCGCTATATTTTCATATATTTTATTTTATGATCATAAAATGGCTCATATCTCGGAAACTAAAATGGACAAAAATTCGTTACTCAGTACTTATTAGTCCCAATAATAAATATGCGCGTATCTCGGGACAGATCCAGAGAGTCCAAAAACCTAGATTTTAAACGACATTTTAGCAGAAATATTCAGTTAAATCAGGTAAAGTTTCTGTTGGAATTAGCTCAAATTCTTAGCAAATTTAATTAAAATTATCTGCATACAGGAAAAAAAATTGCCAACCGAATTGCTAAGCCTATTTTGGTAGCTACAACCAATAAATTCGGTTGGTGAAACCATATTGGAATGTGATTCCTAAATATTTTGGGTATTACAACTAAAATTCAGTTGTATAAACCGAATTAAGTTGTGATAACCAATAATCAGTTGCAACAACCTATTTTAGTAGATGTAACCGAATTTCAGTTGGAAAATGGCATATTTTTTCTCTGTGTGTGTGTATTTAGCTAACCTAAATTCAACTTAATTGAAAATTCTGCATTCGCAAATACGGACTATTTTATTAGTGTACACTCTGAATGCCCATTTAGCCTTAATATATATAAACCAAATTGGAGCATGGTTTGTTCCCGTTTTCAAATTTCAGCTTATTTGGCACTACTTGCTTAAAATTATTTGAAAAATTAGTTTTTACTATAACAGTACAACAAAATAAGAAAAATTTAAAGTATCGGGATTGCGACACATCAATTCTAAAAGTCTTTGGGGCACAGATCACGAATATGGATATAGAATTTTAAAGTGGCTATAGTTTAAGAAATATTTGCAAAAATGTTTTTGTTGGAAAATTAAATTTTGTAATAAAATTTTTGCAACAAAATACAAATTTAAAAGTAATGATGAAATATTCCTTTTATTTTGATTATTGCACATTGTGTCACAATGCGATAATATTCACTATATATATATATATTCCCATCGTTCCTATAAGGAACATAGGGCCTTAAATTCACTATAGATGTTGTTAAAATTGCAATTTCCTTTTTTCACGATTTTTTTAATAAATAACCCACGACGAAAGGAATATCCAATATTTTAATTCACACCTTTAGTAAAAATCACAAGTTTCTAAATTTTTCAAAAATATTTATGTCGTATTTCTTTTTAATTTTAAGAAAAGATTGACCAAAACTAAAAAATTTTGATTTTTTAAAACCCAAAAATTGTGGAAACTATGAGAAATCTTAAATTATAAAACTCAGATGACACCATTCAAATATGTAAAGCTCTCCAGCAAAAAAGCAGTAGGAAAAGCATCACAATTGATGATCTAGATGTGCTACTTTTTTAACAAAAAACTCTAATCATTTTAGCATTGAGTTGTCATAGGAGAGGAATACTTCCACTTCAACATTTTTGAGTACTTTTTGAAGAAGTGCAAAGGAAACTCTTTTTCACTAATTAAAATTTTAAAAGAATTCTACGAAAAAATAGATTTTTTTTATTTAAAAAAAATTTTTTTTATTGCCGCCACTGTGTATCGAACTTGCGGCCTCATGATTGCGGGTCTAGCTCTCTACCGCTGAGCTAGCTATTCTTTGATATGAAAGTTGACTGGCATAAAAACGCCACTTTGTCATTACGAGATATTGTGTTTTATTCTCTTCAATAAAAGTACTTTTTAAAGAAGTGCAAAAGGTGCACTGAAATTCAGTATTGTTTTCAGTACTATTCTCATAAGCGCATAAAAAGCAATTTTCATCCTTTTTATTTTATGTATTTTTAAAAATTGAAAAATTAAAAAAATATTGGATTTAAAAAAATTCATTATCAATATTAAAAAAAATATTGGTCCCTCCAGGAATTGAACCCACGATCATCTGTTTAGAAATAATAAATGCTACCAAAATCATTTTTAGGATCATTTTTAAAACGATTATGCTTTAGAAGCAATACTTAAGTGATTTTTTGGATGTTATCCGGAAGTAATTCTAAATAAGCTGTAAAAATGTACTAACGAATACTTTGGACGTAATGAAAAAAGTGATTTTTTGAAGTTGTTTAGAATTACTTTTAAAAAATTAATTTGAAATAAAACGAAATAAGGGGCTGATCAACATTATCAGCCTATTCCACATTTCCCGTACTTACTCTAATGAAAATCATTTCATTACAATTGATATCAATGCAATGGCTTATTTTTTTAAGTAAAAAAGCTTTATTAAATAATAATAAAATGTACATTTAAATTTATTTCTAGACCCGCGAAGCAGACAGGCCTGCAGGAAAACTTTTTTCAAAATTCATTTTAATTTAAAATAATTTATTGCGAGTTTATGAGGAATTGTTTTATAAGTTTTTTTCTTCTGGAATTGTTGCGTATGTTTTATTAAATTAGCTGGAAGCATATTCATGATCGTAGGTAAAGTTGTTGCAAATGTGTTTTTCTCCTATTTGTTGTGATTTTTACCAATTTAAAATCTACCTCCAGATCTAAGTCTGGTATTGTGTCCATGGTCAATGATATTTAAAAATTAAACACTGTTTTGTGATAAATGTTTTCTATGTTGAGTGTATGGAGTTCTTTCGAGACGATGTGTCCTGCAAGGGTGCTGATCCCGGCGGGTATTTTCTGCAGTTGTTGGTGTTATTGTTGTTGATGGAGTTACTACTTTTTGGGTTGTTATTGTTAATGATACTCGTTGTTTTTATATTGTTATCAGGATTGTTGTAATTATTTGTATCGATGTTGTTGGTGATGTTTATTTGTTTGGTATTATTTTTATAAAATGTTTATACTGTTGCTGCTTGTTGCGTATCAAAATGTTGTGTTGTTTCTGTGAGAATTTGTGTTGTTAGTTGCCAATTATCCTTGATTTTTTCTAAAATTTTCTGTATTCTATTCTGAGTTTGTTCAGATATTTACAATGAGTTGCATTTCTCCATACTCTTATCTTGTGTCTGATATACGACGCTGCAGTGAGAAATATGCCTGTCTTAGAACCAGTGTTGCCAACTCTTGAAGGTAGGAGAGCACCGTGAGCATTGTGAAAACGGGTAAAAAGGGTAAAAATTTACCAAAAATGGGGTAAAAAAGCACGATATTAATTTTTTGAAAAATTTAAGTCCAGAATTTAAAAACACATTTTAGTTTTGTAAAATCGTGTAAAAAATGTTCAAAAATAACTAAAAAAGGGGTAAAAAAGCACCAAACTAATATATAAAAATTTTGAAGTTTAAATATAACGAAGTTTTTATTTCAAATTGTACTACAAACACTGGAAAAATGTATTTTTTGTATAGTTCGTATTATTTTTTCAACTTTGACAGAAAATTGAAGAAAAATTAAAAAAAACACGAACAAGTATCAAAAATATAAACTGTACAAAAAGCACTGCCAAAAATTTGAAAAAGCACTGTAAATACCCGCTTTTTTTAAACGGGTATTTGTAAAAAATCACCGGGTACGGGAAGGAAAAAAGCACCAAAAAATACCCGAAAAGCACTGAAATGGCAACACTGCTTAGAACACTAAACGTAGAACAGTTGCTTAGGTGATAAAGCATATACGACGCTTTGCGTAATTTGTTTTGAGTTCTTCTATATATGTTTTCCTCTTGAAGTTTTGATCTGCATAGACGCCGTTGTATGTATTAACTTGTTCTACACCTTTTGCAACTTTAATTCAGAAAATATCAATTGAAATTCAGAATTTCCATTTGAAATTCAGAAAATATCAATTGAAATTCAGAATTTCCATTTGAAATTCAGAAAACATCAATTGAAATTCAGAATTTCCATTTGAAATTCAGAAAACATCAATTGAAATTCAGATTTTCCATTTGAAATTCAGAAAATATCAATTGAAATTCAGAAAATATCATTTGAAATTCAGAAAATATCAATTGAAATTCAGAAAATATCATTTGAAATTCAGAAAATATCATTTTAAATTCAGAAAATATCAATTATTATTCAGAAAACATCAATTGAAATTCAGAAAATATCAATTGAAATTCAGAAATCGTCATTTGAAATTCAGAAAATATCAATTGAAATTCAGAAACCGTCATTTGAAATTCAGAAAATATCAATTGAAATTCAGAAAATATCATTTGAAATTCAGAAAATATCATTTTAAATTCAGAAAATATCAATTATTATTCAGAAAACATCAATTGAAATTCAGAAAATATCAATTGAAATTCAGAAATCGTCATTTGAAATTCAGAAAATATCAATTGAAATTCAGAAACCGTCATTTGAAATTCAGAAAATATCAATTGAAATTCAGAAAATATCATTTGAAATTCAGAAAATGTCAATTGAAATTCAGAAAATATCATTTGAAATTCAGAAAATATCATTTGAAATTCAGAAAATGTCAATTGAAATTCAGAAAATATCAATTGATATTCAGAAAACATCAATTGAAATTCAGAAAATATCAATTGAAATTCTATTGATATTTTCTGAATTTCAAATGACCATTTCTGAATTTCAATTGATATTTTCTGAATTTCAATTGATGTTTTCTGAATTTCATATGATATTTTCTGAATTTCAAATGACGGTTTCTGAATTTCAATTGATATTTTCTGAATTTCAAATGACGATTTCTGAATCTCAATTGAATTTCAATTGATATTTTCTGAATTTCAATTGATATTTTCTGAATTACAATTGCAAAAGGTGTAGACTTTTGTGCACGAATCTTTAGTGTTGCTATTGTAGGCAGTTTGTGTTGTGGAATTTAAGTCTAATGTTTTATAATGCAAGATGAGGTGGTTTGATGTGCATTATTTAGTTTATAATGAGAACCTTGTCTTGATAACATCTCGTTGCCGTATTTAGTTGATTTTGCATAATTTTTGTTGCTTTCTAAATATTTTTGTGCTCGAAATGGATAACAATATCGTCTGCATATCGTATCAATGTCAAATTTTCGGTATGAGTAGCAGAAAAAATAATCTGCACTTGTTTTTTTACTTTTTTACAAAGTGGGCTATAAAGGCGTGGTCAAATATTGAAAAAATTTAAAAGTGTTTTTAGTAAACAAATTGTTAAATTTTTTTTAAATATGCCAAGAGGCTAAAATTAAACACAATCTATGGAGTTTTTCACGGGCTATTTTCTGAATCAAAAAAAATTAAAATTTTCAGATTAAGTTCTGAATTTGTATTTTTTGTGTTTTTATTAAAAACTCAATTTATCAAAAAACACCATATTTTTTAAATATTTAAAAAAAAATCTCTAAATAATTTTCTCGAGAAAATTTACATTAAATATGATTTAAATGTAGTTGTACCTTATTTTGGGAAATTTGTGCATGGATGCGTATGAGTATTATATATGTGGCATAGTGTTAGAAATAATAAATGTAATTTTTTCGAAAATTAAGCCGAATATCACTCTAAAAATGTTTAAACCTATAAAAGATCATGCCGATGGTTATACGTAGCCAAACCTTTGCTGACGATGTATGCAGGGAAATGGTGGATCTGGTTAATATAATTTTATATAAATAAAAATATTTTGATACAATCATATAAAGTTATATAATTCTATATAATCACACCGAAAAAATTTCTTAGTTACTGGCTACTAAATTTTCAACTGAGTCTCAGGTGAAATACCCCTTACTGAGCCTCAGTTAAAAAAATTAATTGAAGATTACTAAGTTGTTAGTTGAAAATAGTGCCAACTTGTGTAACTGAGAAATCGGTTACTTGCAACAATTTTTTGGTTAAAATATATTAATTAACACCTTTTCAGCAACTTTTATAGTAAATAAGAATTTTATATAAATTATTTTAACTTTTTATTTATATTTTCATTAATAATAGTTTAACAAAAATGTCAAACAACTTTTTTACTGGCAATGACCATGCAGGGAATTCGTGAACAGTTCTTCTTGATTGTTTTCTTCCTCACCTTTCTCTATAAAAAAATAAATTTTTTTTAAACCCAATCAGTTGCAATAAATTAACAAAAACTTATCTTAAAATGTAGTTTTCCTTCTGCACTTTTTCTAACCACTGTATTCCATTTGTATTCTAATTAATGGCGATCTTTTGTGGATCAAATACGTTTTTAAACGAGCGAAATAGTAAAAAACTAAAATTAATTTCAAATTATATTTTTATTCTTATTAACTTTGTCGTTGAAGAACAATTGACAGTTTGAAAAATTTGTATTTATATTTACAGGGTAACAGAAAAAGATTTTTATTTAACTAAAACTTTAGTTGAGTTTAATTATTTCAGTTATTTTGAATATTTTCAGTTTTGATTGCGAAATTACTTAACTGAGGAACTGAGAAATATTTTCGGTGCATAAATGGTTACATAAAAAATATTTTCACTCGGGATAGGAAAAAGTAGCCATAATGTGAACGCTTTTCTATGACAGAAATTAATCAGAAATTAGCAAAGAGAAAACAGATTTGTTCTGACAGCTAAATTTGTAGCCAATCGATTGGTTCATTGTGCTAGTGGAATAAATCGTTAGTTTATACAATGTAATTTGTTTCCGAGAATTGAAAATCGCGGGTCTAAATAAAAATTCGGTAACATTAACTGACAAACTGACAAACCTATTACAAGAAGATAAAAGAAAAATAAAATGGCAATTTTTGAAAACTAAATTGATCATAAAGGCAAACATATACGTTCAATATTATTGATGTTTTTAAAATCAACCAATTAGAACAAAGTATTTAAAAATAAAATGTTTTGATGGGTTGATTTTTTAAAAATTTATCAATAATATGGAACGTGTATGCCCTACTTAAGAGACACAAATAAATATAAAAAATTTTTGCTCGGGTACCGAAAGAACATTAAAAAACACTTTAATTAAAAGTACATATCATTTAAGTTCCCCAAATTTTTATTGGTTTTGCTGACAAAAAATTAAAAAATAAATTTTTTCGACGTTCAAAAAAAAAATATTAGAAAATAAAATTTAAAAAAATCAGCTATGACAGATTTGTGCGGAATTTTGTAAACCAAAATATAAAAAAAAAATTTTTTGGAATCGTTTCTAAATTGCGGCCTGAAATGTTATTTGCTCAAAAAGTGCTTTTGGCAACACTGTGGGACATCGTGAATAAAAATCATGTCATATACCCGCAATAGACGACGTGCTATTTTACTGCATTTTTGAAAAAAAAAACATCTTTTATTGTGGGTATAAACTAGTTGGAATAATTATAAGCCCAAAAATTTAATTCGAATTATTCGAAAAGTTTAAATGATATCTAGTATAACGTTGAGTGAGGTGAAAATACATCTTATGAAGAAACAAAAGAAAAAATAATTTATTGAATTCACGTAAAGGTAACATCACTTTAATATTATATTCAAAGAAAATAATTATAAGACCAAACATAAATATTTTTCATAAATACATTAAAAACAAAAAACAAGCCATTCTGGGGGGTGGAAAATTTCAAGTCAGGGTAAAAGTGCTAGACTAGTATAGTAAAACCTCCCAAGGGTGTGGCGTTATCAGACCAAACATTTTTTATGACCTTTTATATTTATACCCTACACCACTATGTGGTCAGGGTATTATAAGTTTGTGCTGATATTTGTAACACCAAAAAATATTGGTCCTAGACCCACCTTATAGTATACCGATCGTCTGTCCGTCCGTCCGTCCACGCATTCTTGTGCGCACTCTACAGGTCGCAAATATTAAGATATTTTGATAAAATTTGGTACACCGACCTATGTCAGCCCAAGGACGAAGCCTATTGATTTTGGTTAACACCGGTCCATGTTTAGACCTAGTGCCCATATAAAGGTCCCCCAAAAATTATATTGTTTATACGCTGCTGGTCGCAAATATTAAGATATTTTGAGGAAATTTGGTACACAGACCTATTTTGGCCCAAGGACGAAGCCTATTGATTTTGGTGAACATCGGTCCATTTTTAGACCTAGTGCCCATATAAGGGTCCCCCAAAATTGGCTTGGTTACAAACTGCAGATCGCAAATATTAAGATATTTTAATGAAATTTGGTGCGCTGACTCACATTATAGAAAATTTTGACACAAGCCCCATTTTAACCCATTCGAATTTCGGATCCAAACATTAGTTGGCTTTTACCCAGACTGGTGGAGGGTATTGTATAGTCGGCATGCCCGACTTTAACCTTTTTACTCGTTTTTTCTTATCTTTATGTTTGTTTGCTTAGTTTTTCAGCTATAACTCAAGAACCATTGATGATTTCTCATTTCATTCTTCAGAGAAATTGTAGCTAAGGCCTAAATAAATAATTGCAATAATAATAATATATCCATGTAAAAAATTAAGTTGGACTAATTTTATCGAACGAAATCTTCAAAAAATTATAATTTTTCCCCTTTTTTCATAAATTTTCGCCAATAACTCCAAATTTTTGGCCATAAACGACTGAAAAAATAAAGGCAAAGTCATTGCAAAATATTTTTGAGTGTGCAGATTATTTTTTCCTCTATATTTCCAAAAGATGGCATCATCATCGATCTTGATTCAAAAACCATGGCCCAAATCTATAAGACGATTATAAATATTTTTTGGGGTATCTTTGGTGATGGCGGTTTACATTACAGCTGTGGGTAGAGCAATAGGAAATAATAGAGGAAATATATTTTTTATTTGTATTTAAATTTTCGTATATTTTTTATTACATGTAATAGTAACATCGATATTTGTATTATTAAGTTTATACGTATTTCACATTTTATATGGACATAAACATTAAATTTAAAGCGAAAAATTAAAGTGAGCAAGCCAGACTACTGCTAGTCCGTAGCAAAATATTGTTTTGTTGGAATAATCGTTGTTTTTACAAATGTAATTGACAAAGAACACTCAATTATACATACAGTAATTCCCAAAGGGTATTTTTATGTAAAATTGTTGCTTTTAAAAAGTGTCGATTTATGTTTAAAATCATATACAAAAGTACAAAATTCTCTTCCCGTTGAATTTTCTACATTATATACTGTTTCGGTTTGTGTGTTCCAATCATCATTTTCTTATTGCGGACTACTGATGAATTAGGGTGATGGCCACGAAACAATTGAATTGTCAATCATGACAATGGTCAACATTTTTGAAACAACAAGTAAAATCTAATATGACAAAATCATATCGTTCTACGATATAAAGGTAGAAATCAAGGCTGGCAGGCTATACCGGTAAAATACCGTTATCGATTCAAAACCTTTTCAAATAACTACCGTTACCCCTAAAATACCGTTACCGAAATAAGCGAAATATCAATACACTCAAAATACCGTTACCGAAATAAATGAAATACGGTTATACCTAAAATAATTGCACGTGGTTATTGAGTATTTTCCATACATTAAGTTGATAAATTGGTTCTATTTTTAATCTCGTTTCCTTTTTGTAAAAAAATTCCGGGATGCATCGAAATAACCGACTACCGTTATCCTTAAAATACCGATACCGAATTAACTGAAATACCATTAACCTTAAAATACCCTTACCGAAATAATCAGAAAACCTTTATCTATAAAATACCGTTACCGAAATAACTAAAAACCGTTATCCTTAAAATACCGATACCGAAATAAATGAAATAGCGTTACCTTTAAAATACCGTTACCGAAATAATCTAAAATAGCGTTACCCTTACCGATAACCGCATCGTTTCGGTTACCACCCATGGTAGAAATATATAAAAATATAGAAAGTCCGAAAAGACAACTTTTGTATTTTAAAATAAGGACCAGAAATTGTGGTATGTCTGTTCAGCTTCTACATTTGAGTGGTAGTGATAAATTTTGTTAGTCTTTCTAAGATTTCATTTAACATTATTCTTTCTAGGATTGTGAAATCTGGTGAATCAAACAGTTTCATCGGCAGTGCATTGATGTAAATCGAAACCTATTTAGTGATACGGCCAGTTTGGAATTTATTTGATATAAAATAAGAAAATAAATTGATATTTTATGATACAAAATTCCTCTTGTCCATTAGAAAAAGTCTTGTTCCTTATGAAGTTTCTAAAGGAAAATTAAGAAAATGTGTCCATAATCTGATATATTTTTTTTAATTTCAAAATCTTAGCATTTTCAAAAATATAAAGTGTTTAATAATATCTGTCGATATTTTCCTGTTGTATTTTTCCTATCTAAAAAGGCTCAGAGCTTGGTTTCTGAAATCCTTCTTCTATTAAAAGGTATGGAATACAAGGATAGTTTCTCAGAATTTGAGGCTTTTATTATAGGAAGAAAACATCAAAATCTTACGACTTTCTAAATAGGAAAAGGTGGTCAGGAACTGTGAATTCTCTATTTAATTTAGAAAAAAATTCAGAAACACCCAAGAATTGTGAAAAGTTTTTCCTTTAGAAAAACTATTGGATTCTGAGAACTTTTCTAAAGAAAAAGCCTAAGATTGGGTTGACTTTTTCCTATAAAAATGCCTAAGATCCTAGGACTTCTTCCAGGAAGATTTCCAATAGAAACTCCTCACATTCCTGGGATATACGAGTAATGTAAGGTATTCCCTATAGGAAAAAGTATTAGGGCTTTTTCTATAATAAAAAGTGCTCGGAATCTGAGTTTTTCAAATAAAGATATCTTCTTACAGTCTAAGACTTGCATTAGGCTTAAATATTGTTATAATAACATTTTTATTAATAAAAACTATTCAACTTTTCGATTAATTCGAAATGATAGATGGTCACCGATACGATGCAGTTATCGTTAAGGGAAACGCTATTTTAGTTATTTCGGTAACAGTAGTTTAAGGGTAACGGTAGTCAGTTATTTCGATGCATACCGAAAATTTTTCTACAAAAAACAAACGAAAAGAAAACAGAACAAATTAATCAACTTAATTTATGTAAAATACTCAGTAACCAAGTGCAGTTACCAAGAGATGAGAATTAAAAATAACGGTAACGGTATTTTAACAATACCGGTATTTCATTTATTTTGGTAACGGTATTTTAAGGGTATCGATATTTAACTTATTTCGGTATTACCATTATTTTAAGAATAATGGTATTTTATTTATTGAGGTAACGGTATTTTAAAGATAATGGTACTTTGGAAACTGTATTTTCAACGTTAACGGAAGTCAGGTGAAAGGGTTTTAAATCCATAACGGTATTTTATCGGTACTGCCTGCCGATACTGTTTGAAATCAAATTTTGATCTTATAATTATTTCCCCGTATGTACGATATGTTTTTCTTCGCGATGTCCCACTTAAAAGCAATAAATTACAACAAGAAGACATGTCTTCTTTAATTGCATTTTCGTAAGTGATATAAGAGATTGAGGGCTAAAAAATGTGCTTCTAGTTCTAAGCTGCTTCTAAAATCAAGTTTTTTTGGTTTTTTGCTGCGTACGGGGTCAATGGTTTTTTCTCTGCTACAACATATTCAAATTTCATACCAATCGGAGGGAAACAAAACGCAAATCTCCGTCGTAGTATTAAAAACATATTTGCTGTAGTAGTTGTACTCGTTTAACGAATAAAAAAATTCTATATTAAGTCGAGAATCAAAAAATAAATCGCCCGAATTCACGAATTTAAAAATCGATCGAAGTGCACCAATTCTTCAAAGCTCTGATTGGTGCACTTTTGTTGTTATTTAGTAATTCTTGTTTATCTAAAAAAACAAAATTTATAAGTCTTTGTTAAGTCTTAACGATAATTTGTATTTTAATTTTTGAATACACTTATCAGTTCGGATTTTAGAATTTTTAAGCTGCCTACACACTAGGGAACATACTTAAAAAAAGAGAGCATTTTTTGTGAATGTGTGAGTGCGTTTGTGTGTGTGTGAGTGTTGAGAGCGTGCATTTCGTGTTTACAAAATTTTTTGATATTTTTTGTTCCCTCAACCATGTTCCCTAGTGTGTAGGCAGCTTTAAGCTCTTTTTGCTAATTTAACAAACACTTTTGCAAACATTTTGCAAAAACATTGTCGTTATGCATATTAATTTAATAATTTTATCAAGATTTACTTTTACGAAATGTTCCTGAACTAGCAACTGGCCGATTTGCTTCCGCCAATTTACAACATTTTATTTGCACTTCGTAACTTAAATTCTTCTCCAGTACTTCAAATGACTTTTAAATAAAAAAAAAACATTTTGTATGTTTATGGTCAATTTATGAACAAAAATATTTAAATGTTAACAAATAATATCTCAGTTACATCATGTTTTTCTTAAATTTTGGCACCACATTCTATATTTTTGCATTAAATTATTCCTCAGATTCTAAATAATATAAAAATGTTTGTTTTATTTTTAAAATTTTTTTATTTACAGTAAATATTACACTTCACTTTATTATATAAGTTTTATGTTCTTCACTTGTAATCAAATTTTACACAATTTCTTTAAAATACCAATATAATACAAATAATTTTCCTTATTTAATCTCTACACAAGATCAATGTCAGCAAATTCAGGACATTAACAAACAACAACAACATCTATAGAAATTCTAAAATATAATTACAAACAAAAATCAGCTGTTGGAATCTCAAAAAAATGCCACAATTTAACAACAAGCTAAACTGTTGACAATTGTTATAGAAAACACGAGAACTTTCAATATGGAATGCCCAGAACTAATGAGACAATAAAAGAAGGGCGCCGTCAAAAATTTGAATAAATGCATTTAAAATGCTGCCAAGTTTATGTGATACATAACTAAACATATAGGTACTGACAATATCAAATGAGATGAGGATCATATAAATATGCATTTAACGATATTTAGAACAAAAAAAAATCTGACAATATAAAAAATAAATGTTTGCAATATGCGTTCAAAAGAGAATAAAACGATAAATAATGTGAATTCTTTGCAACAACAATGCAAAACAAAAAAACACCTTGACGAAGAATGTTTTTTCTTCTACTTTTAGTATCTGTTGTTATATATAGATACTTGTTTACATTATATACACATTAAATACGTGGCATAACGATGATCACCCACTATTTTCATAAAAGATAAAAATTCTATCACTTGTGATGGTGGTGGTAAAGAAAACTTTTCTTGTTCTTCTTAGTTTGTGTTAGTATGGGTAGAGCGATTATGGTAATAATGACTAGGCCAACGCTGTCAATGCCAATAACATAGCAACAACTTTAAATTCTTGTTCTACTGACAACTTGTTGTTATTGTACAGAATTCTCTTATTACAACAACAACAACAAATAAAAATGTTTGAAATTATATTTCATATAATATTTTATGAAAATGTTTATTTTTTTATGAAAAATTATCTGACATTAATACGAATTCGTCCAATATCATTAACTAAGAGAGAATGAGAATGAGAGAGATGAATGATAATAATTTAATTTGAGTATTGCAAATTTCTTCTCTTTTTCTCTTTCTCGATCAATTTGTGTGAATCCTTGAAAGGAATTTCGTGTATGCATAGATTTTTTTGTATTTGTCATTGAAATATTATGTTCTTTTAGGAAGAGATTTTTCTGTTCACCCACACTCAGTGCTGCCACATTTTGCGGAGTATTTTTGGTTTTGTGGGTAGAGCATGAGTATTTGCTGTAATGTGTTATCTGATTTTTCTTGCAAGTAATATTTAATACTATTTTTTCGCTAATTATAAAATCTTTTTATTAAGGCACTTTTTTGAGATCTTAAAATTTATAATTAAAAAAAACTACTAAATATTTAGCCAGTATAAGATTGGATTCCGAAAAGACTCATAAAAGAGGGCATTTTTCTTTGCCGATAAAGCCTCTTTCAGAACGTTTTTGTATGATTCATAAAAGAGCATTATTGGGATTTTCAAAATTTTCTAAACCATCTAAATCATACGGGTCGTTTGCGGCCCTTTTGAGAACGGTCAAAAAGTACCATTAATTGAGTAGTTAGAGAGTTAATATGTTCCACAAAAATATTTGCTATGAAATTCTACTATAAGTCTCTGAAGACATCAAGGTTGAAAATTTAAGTTCAATGCCAGAAATAAGTCAAAACGTAAAATGTGTTTAAGGGTTAATTTCGTACTTATACACAATTGCCGCTTAAATGCCCACAAACCTAAATTTTGGGAGTAAACCATGTGAATCTTCTATTTCATGTATAACACTATGTGGAACATTTCCTTGGAACATTTAACCCTCTAACTCTTCAGCTTGCGAGTCTTTTTGTCCCTTTTAAAAACGAGGCCAAAAAAATCCCTTCAATTGAAGAGTTCGAGGGTTAAATAGTTCCACAAAACTGTACCTCTAGTGTTTTACTTAAGTTCGCTGAACACATCCTATACCTAAAATGGAAGAATCACATGGCTACCTAGTGCACATATGTAAAAAATCTATAACTCATCAGCAGGGCAAGGACTTTCATGCAAATGCATGTTTGTAGTTAGTGGCCCAAAAATGATTTTGACCAAATACTTTTCCGAATCAAAGAATTTGCAAAAAAAATGGCATCGATTTGTTGTTGCATATTTTTGCATATTTTGTTATAAATGCATATTTTGCTTTTAAGTGTATATTTTATTGCATATTTTATGATTTTTATTACATATTTTTGCATATTTTGCACATTATTGCATATTTTTTTAATATTTTTAAATATGAAATTCGATTTAAAAATTCATACTTTAAAACTAAAAAAGATTCTAAAGAATTAATTATTTGGAAGCTCTGTTGGTAATACAACACTACACTAGAAAGAGAAACACATAGTATACAATACTTTGTCATCCACTAACACATTTTCTATAGATGTAATTTTAAATTAACGTTTTCGAGTGTTATTGCTCACAAACAGAAATTTCAAAAATTTTAAAAAAATTATTT
This sequence comes from Leucophora obtusa, assembly GCA_949987735.1. Lineage (NCBI taxonomy): Eukaryota > Metazoa > Arthropoda > Insecta > Diptera > Anthomyiidae > Leucophora > Leucophora obtusa. The sequence goes on along the minus strand of OX465298.1, from coordinate 110,283,911 downwards.
TAAGGAAACTTCTCCCCGGGCATTAATTTCTGCCACCTTTTTTTTCTGAGTTACGAAAGTGAGTACGATTTTATAGTACACATATTTAAGTTCTATTTTATAATAAAGTTTTTTTTCAGGTAAAATGCCACACACCCTTAATACAGTCGACTGTATTTCTTTTTATTTTCACTGAATTTTCTAAAAATATATTTAACTATGTGTATTTGAAGACATATTCAGTGTGTTCGTTTACTCAAATTTCTTACTACTTTTACTACAATTGCAAAGTTTTGTTTACTTTTTGTATTAATTTTTTCCAGCTGTAGTAAATATAGTAACTTGTAGTAAGTAAACGAACAAGCTTATTGTAACCGATACCTGCATTTTTACGTTTATGTTAGTTTTTAATAAATATAATTAAAAAAACATTTTTTTTAATTGCATATTTTTTGGTTTTTAGTGCATATTTCATTATAAATGCATGTTTAAATGCATATATTCTATTTTTCGGAATTCTAGTTATATTTGGAACTCATTTTTTATTTTGTAAAAAAAAGTCCAATGGAAGATCGTTTTCAGGCTTCAATTTCGCTCGGCTTTAAAATTGAAAACTTGATTTTAGTAATTTTTTGTACCAAAACTTTTTGCCTCCAGATTAAAAGTTTAAGCAAGAACTCATACTTCACACATACTTCTCTCAGATGTCCCCTATGAAAAAATTTTTCCCACTTGATAATTGTTCTTCCCCCAGACAATTCGGTAGGGTATCTCATGGTCGAGCTTAGATAACTATAATTTTTACTTGTTTTTCCACTTACCCGGGTTAAAATGGTAATATATGATGATATATGACCAAATATATCCTTGGATCCGTAATTTGAGGGTATATGACAGTATATGATCATATATGATCATACATGGACATATATGAGTTCTTATATGCTCATGTACCTACTTACGCTTATATATAAAAGTACGATTTTTTTTTGTATTTTTCAACGAAAACCCTAAAGAAATTGACAGTTAAAGTAAATTATTAACAATATCATAAATTCGTTTTAATTTAAAGTCTAAATAATATAAAATCTATCGCCCGACTAAAAAAGTTTTCATATAATTTTATATGATTTGATATAATTATAAATATGTATATGTGTGGCTTTATATGACCATATACATTTATATTAACACTTTGGTTTTATAAATATGTTGGATATGACGTTATATATTAAGAGATATTAAGAGATCTGTAAATATAGTCTATACATAATTATATATAATTGCGTATCAGCTTCTCTGAACAATCTTATATCAAAATATATAACAAAGTTAATATAAAATTGTATTAATTTCATGTATAAATTTATCTGACATGATTTCTAATAACACAAAATTTTATAAAGTTTAATTGCAATATAAAAATTAAAAAAAACTCCGAAATTGTGGATCTGGTTTTGAATTTTGCACTTTGACATATACATAAATAAATGTTTATAATTGAATTTAACGTATATTTTTCAAATAGTTGGCAAAATACTCTTTATTTAACTAAAAATAATTTTAACCCTTAAATGCGTGGTGTAGCCATTTGGCAACATGAATAAAAAAACCCACTTGATACACAAAACTACATTTTTGGGCTTTGGGGGCCCCTTCTGTACATTGTCTTCCTATAGTTTAGCGCAGAATTTTTAAACAGTTAGAGTAAAAATCTTGGTTTTGCTCTGTATATTTGTGAAAAATCTAAAACGCGTTTTTTTTACAAAAAGTGTAATATTCAAAAATATTTGTTTAAATATTTAAAGTGATATTCTCGCAATAAAATTCATTTTGGCGACAATAAATTTTGCCAATTTTTTTTTTTTTTATATACGCTAAGATAATCAATTAAACAATTTAGCTATTTGGCAAAAAACCATATTTTTCAATAAAAATCACCTTTTTTAAAAATAATTTATTTTGGTATTTTTCTTGAAATGTACACGCCTTTAGAAATCATATATAAAAAAATGGTTAAAATAGAAGAGATCATGCATTTAAGGGTTAAAAAAATAAATAAGGGAAAACATTTTTTTTTTCATTGTGGAATTAAAGGCCGAAATAAATATTTTTACTTTAAATTTAAAAATAAAAACATGTTGAAATTAATATGGTTTAAAGGCTCCATTAGTCTGGTAGTATCGTAAAGAATCGTGTCAGCTGTTTACTTTCAACTAGTGATATTATACACAAATACTTAGTTTGGAAGTAGATTTGAAGTAAGAAAATCTATTGAAAATAGATTTCTACTTTACGATACCTCATTTCACCTCACTTTACTACCAAACTAATTTGGGCTTAAATTCATTTATTTTTCCGTAAAAAAAAAATAATTGTTAAAGTTAATTTTTTATTTTATAAGAAAGACACACATTTTGTAAGAAAGACCAAAACTCTAACCTAGAAAAAGTTGTTCCGACAAATTTTTAATTTGTATTGTTTTATTTTGTAAGCTATTTCCAAGTTTATTAGCAAACATTTTTCTAAACATTAAGCATTAGTATTTAATATGAATGAAATAAGTGATCTCAACAATATTTACTAAAATTTTCTTTGAAAATCTTCATCAAATTATATGTATTTATATATAATTTGATGCAGTTAGATAGACCCATTTTTCGGATCAAATTGTATCAGGTGAGATAACATGCTTATCTCGCTTGATATAATTATATATTCCAATATTCGGATCAAATTAGATATGGACGTATATATGGGTTTATATATGGTGATATATGATTATATAACATCTTTTTTAGTCGGGCGTACAATACATCTATTTACACGCAATTTAGAGATTTTAAACTAGGTTGAGGAATTACTAAACATAAAATATTGTACTTCAAGTAAAGATTATTCGAGAACTTTCCAGCTGTATCTCATACGTTTTCAATTGAATTTCAAAATGTATCAAATTTTTATAGATTACAATGGGGAAGCTCTGGCCATATTCTTCATATTGACAACTATAATAAAAAATAGTTAATTTTAATATAATTGTTGGAAATGAAGAGTTTTGTATTGTTTTAATTTGTTTGACCGCACCGTATTTTTTAATGAATGATTTATAAGACTTCATCTTCTTTTCTAAAAGGAATGTGCCTGAACTAGAAATTGATTTAAAAAACTCTTCATTTCAAAATAGGATATAGTTAAATTGGGTCGCATTCCATTAAATAACATGCTCTTAATGAACAAAAAAAATTTTTGAATTAAATTTGTTCAATATATCAACGATAGTTTTTATTAAGGGTTAATTAATCAATTTTAACCGTTTTTCGTTTTCGAGAGTTCTTTTTCTCCAGTCGTTACACTGATAGTGATCGACTTTACTTCGCGAATTCCAATCACAACGGAAACAAAAGAATTTCGGAAAACCACCTTTTTAAATAACACCTTGAAATATGTTCACAACTTTCAGGTCACAGCAAATCTTTCAATTACAGTTGGGCATCGATTATCCGGGATGGTCGGGACCAGAAGCATTCTGGATAATCGATTTTTCCGGTTAACTGAGCCAAAATTTTTAACGCTTTTTAATATAAATATTTGTTTTATTTAATCAATATACACACTTACAAAATATAATGTTAATAAGTTTTTAATTGCTACATATGTAACTACTTAAAAAATTCATTTATTTATTTATTGTGGTTTGTTTCTTTTCCTTAACTTTCATATTTTCCGCTAAGAGCTTCTCTTAGATGCGGTGGAATTGTATTTTATCTTGTTCTCTAATGCTCTATAATATTAATCTTTGTATAATATGTCCTTTGAATTTTTATGGCCATCTAAGAAATGTTCATAATGGCAACTAAAACTGCTTTCAGGGAAAGACTTCCAAAAAAGACTTGTTTACTCTCCATTGTAGATTTTTTTATTTATAAGATTTTCCTTTGATGTGTATTCTTCCAACTGATTTACAAAAATTGTGGCAGATACATAGTCGGCAGATGCTTTGTGAATTCCATGTTGTTTTTTAAAGTTCTGTAACTAGCATCGAGAATATTCACATGATAAGCTTATATTTAATTTTTAATGGAAGAACTTAGCCTTTTCCATTATCATTAAACTGGAAATTGGGATCCCTTTAAAACGTTTTTGTCGGAACCATTCGTATTTCGCTCTAATGTACTTTTTAAAGTTTTTCGATTTTGGAAGCGAGTAACTGAATCACTTTCTGCACAATATTTTAATATTTTATCTTTATTTTTTATTCAGTCATAAACTGTTTGTTTGCCAACTAAATCAAATTTTTCTTGAATAGTTAATACTTTTCTTTGCTTTTTACTCGATTCTAAAATTACTCATCAACACTCCTTACTACGTAAATTTCAAATGCAACTAAATACCAGAGGCAAAACATGCAAACAAGGGAATAACCTTGTTTCGTTTTAGACACATATTAATTTTAGTGTTGCTAACACGTTGAAACCAAATTTCGTAAAAATAAATAGTAGATGTTTTTCAATCCCGGATAATTACGGTTAATCGATTGAAATAAAAAAATCTTCCTTTGCTTATAGATCCCGGATAATTGATGTTCCCGGTTAATTGAATCACGGATAATCGATGCCCATCTGTATATCAATTATATTTGATTTTCTTCAATATATTGTCCAATGTTTCATAAGATTCCTTCAAATTTGTGCCCAATGTTAATGGAATTGACGGTTTTTTGTTTGTTTTGTGTAATATCACAACTTGAAACTGAGCCGTCAATGAATAATCGTCAACGGTATATAAATGCTGAAATTCGGCTTGGCGTTTCCGGTATGCCATGGCGCTAACGTCCTGCTGAGTGAGTTTTCTGCGCTTCGAAAATGAGATAAAAAATTCTGCGATAATCCCAACTTAGCCACAAAGTAATCCATTTGTGTTAGCGGTTTTGGTTCATCATCTTCTACATTGGGCGCATAATCGGGATCTTCTAAATTGGATGGTAAGGAGAAAAAACTTTGGAGTACCCATGCGGACATAATGTCAGGAATCGGAGGTTTAGGTGGTTCGACACCATCAGAGCGTGGCACTGGAAATGAACATACCCAGCTAAAAATCGACATATATGGATCCATACAGGTTAAATGTATGTGCGTGCATGCTCATAAACGTGCATTCATGACCATACATGGATATATAAATCTCCATACATGAATCATATATGACCACACGTGTGCATTAACGAAATTTGAGGTAATATCTACATGTGTGTACATGCATGAACATACATGAACACGCATGAACACGCAGGAGCATGCATGATCATACATGTAGATATTACCTCAAATTTCGTTAATGCACACGTTTGGTCATATATGATTCATGTATGGAGATTTATGTATCCATGTATGGTCATGAATGCACGTTTATGAGCATGCACGCACATACATTTAACCTGTATGGATCCATATATGTCGATTTTTAGCTGCCCGGTTAAAAATAATCACATGTGTTCATGTATGATTGTGTATGGAACTTCATATATGATGCCATAAATTAACATTAACGAAAATTGAGGTAATATGTAGATATATGATCATATTTGTGCACACATGATTGCGCATTTGAATTCATATACGTCTGTACTTTTCAGAATTTCATATACTCTTGTCATTAAAATGCATTTTTTTAAATTTATATATTAAAAATCTTATTATTTTATTTATATCATCTTAATACATTTTACTTATTATATGCTACTTATGTATGTCGTTACTGTACTTTGCCGAGGTAACCAATAACAGCAAAAAGAATAGCAATTTATACCTAATTTTTATTGTAGGATAAATTTTGGACTGTTATAGATAATGCGGTAAAGTACAAGAACACACTATTTTAAATAACAGAAAATCTAAATTTAATACGTGCAATAAAGAGCTAACAAAATCTAAAGAAATCTGCGAAATCCCTACTCATTTAGTAAATCCCATTCATTTTAGGATTGAATGTATCAATGTTATCTCTTACATCCCCTGATTTCAAACGTCAATTAGCCAAGTGACCAAAAATCCCGATGCAAACAGCTTAATACCATTGTTGGTGATTCTGAAAAGATATAATGGTCAATAAGTCGCGGGCATGATTGATTGAAACGTTTGCAAATATGTAGTGGATTTCAGTAGAAATTACCTGATCTTTGGAACGGAAAGCTGCCTTTCTTTTAGTAATGGAAAAAAAATTGATCAAACTAGCTTGAAAGTCAACAACTCCTGCCTTATTCGAAAAATTATGTAATAATATTTATTGGAAACCATATTTTTGGAAAACCACCAGCTACTTTGTAAAACTTATTTCTAAAATGAAAACAGGATAAAACAAGACAACTTACATTCGCATTACTTTTAGAAAACGTTTTTAAACTTACTTGGACAAATACAATTTAACATTTTTCACGATTTTCCCAAAAAAAACACATATTTTTAAATATTTTATTAAACAAATTCTTAAAAAGAAAAAATAAATTTAAACTTTTTGGCATTTTAATTTTGATGTATTAATCAAAGAATTTACAAATTATTAAAACAAAATAAAAAAATGTAAATAAAATCAGAATACCTACATTGTGAGAAAATTAACATTTTTCTTTTTACATTTTGAGTCAGAATTTTTCTACATCGGCTGAGTTTGTGTGACTTCATATTAGTAATCTCTATAACTATTTTGACAGTTTTTCAAAGTATTCCAGCTTTCTACTCTCAAAATTGTTCGAGATAGCGTTAATATGCATGCTACACAAAAATATTAAAAAATTTACAAATCTTGCAAACCAAAACTACAGAGGTGTGAGTTTTGCAATAATTTTATTTGTGAGAATATTTAGTTTATTTTTATATTTGAAAAAATCTTAATTAAACGAATATTCCATAGCAAAGGAATTGAAAATAATTAATTCAATAAATCGAACTCGACAGTTAATGGACATAATTGTTGTAAAAAGCAAAAGTAGATTTTAACGAATGGCCATATATGGACCAATATATGGTCTACATCTACATATATGTTTCCATAAATTTCCATATATGTGCTCTTGGTTTGAATGTATGGACACATATATGTATCCGTATATGGCATATATGTAAATATATCATACATATGCCATCATACACTTAACCACACATGAGAAAATATGAACATAAGTGAACATATATTTTTATTTTTAACCGGGTGGGTATACATATACTTTTGTCTTCAACTTTCTCTTATTAGTTCCAATATCATAATTAATGAATGCGTAGCACCTGCTTTTATCACGACCGTTTGGGTTTTTTACCCAGATTACCGGCTTAGCAAAATGCAAGTGTCCTCTTCGTCGATGAAACCAATTCAAAATATTGCTATAGCAATTACTGCATACTGTATTCGGCGTGAAATCTTCACCACTTGTATCCACTTCATCGACATATGCAAAGCTAAATTCCGGATTTTTCGCTCCTTCTTTCCAACTTTGGGCACTATACCAACACAAACTTAACAAAATTCATTTATTTTTGGGCACTTGTTATTTTCCATATTGTTCAGTTTTTATTCACTCAAAACAGTGGCTCATATGAATAAAAAATAGCAATTACTTCACAAATCTAGTCTGCTTGGGAGTAGACTAGAAATTTAATTTTCGTTTACATTTCATGCTATTTTACCAGCCAATTGTTAAATTTGGAGTTAAAAGCTATTCCTAAGCCCAAAGAAATTACTTCGAAGTAATTGCTAAGTTTTATTCATATAACCCAATGTGTTATTGTCTTGTCACATTAATGACAGCATGCTGTCGTGTGGTGACGTGTCGCCGCCGATCGATTTTAGTAGTTTTAAGCCGCCGCCGTTTGACTCGACTCGCACCGGCTTAAAATATATATGAGCCAGCAAAAAACAAAGCCGTCGGAATTATCATCGCGCCGCCGTATTAAAAAGAAATATTTTTTCTGAAGACTACACTGAGAGAATTATCCTTCAAGATAATAATGATATAGTTTCATAGAATTTTTTTCGTACAACCAATGAAGAATTTCATTATGTATATAATATTTAATTAATATTATGAAATTTTTCATAAAATTTCATAATTTCATTAAAGAAATTCATTGAATTTCATAAGTTAGATCTCCATACATTTAATGAAAATGTTCTTTATATATATGAAATTGTTCCATAGTATTTACTTTTTTTTAATTTTTTTTATAAAATATCGTCACTTCCTGAGAGAATAATCTTTTATAATTTTTATTTTTTTAAATTAATTTTTTATTATTAATTTTGGACTATGAAATTTTTTTATAAATCATATTAATTTTTTCGAAACTTTTTTTTATGAAACTTTTTAATTTAATGAATTCTTCCTTTAGATATATTTGGTACATCCGTAAAACATGCTACGATTTTATTACGCCTTTTGCATTTGCTACGTACTTTTAATTTATCCACTGCAGCTTAGCAACAACAACAACCAACTACGAGTATAATAAATAATAGTAAATGAAATTGATTCATAGATTTTATGAAGCTATTCATTGGCTGAATGATTTATTCATTGGACCAGTGGCCTATTAATTTTATGAAGAGTTTCATTGATTTTATGAACTTTTCATAAACATTGACTTTAATGAAACCTGTTTCATAGATTCTATGTAAAGTTTCAATGGACGAGTTCCAGTGACAATGAAGAAATTCATTACTGAAGTGATGATAATTCTCTCAGTGTACTTTACTGAATTTCACACAGTTTGGCAGCTATGGGAGAAAAATAATGAGAAAAAAATAGAAAAATTTTACATTTTTTCACATTTTAGCAATTTTTCTTGAAAGTAATGATTGAAACATTTTTGAAAATCTATTTTAAGACACATTACTTTGTGTTTTTTTGTAAGCATTTACACCCATATTTGTTGACAATTCGAATAAAAATACGAAGCACTCCAGCATTCAAATGTTATATGTGTCGATAACATAGGTGGTAGTGTTCTCGGTTAACAAGCAGGGATCCCAGGTTCGAATCCCAGCGTGACCACTTTTAGATATTTAATAAAAACAATATTTGTAATAAATTTTTTTAACGAAAATCTATTTTAGACCCATTACTTTTTCAATCCTCGTAACCACATAAGTAACCAATTATTTTATCACCTCCTCCCCATACATTACCTCGGGGCCCATCGCCTGTAAAATTCATCAGTGAAGTAAGGTGTAAAGTAATGCATCGGCCCCTATGGGAATACATTACTTTACACATTATTTGGAAATATGTGGTGTTGCTGGGTTTTTCCGATTAGTTTGTTTTGCACTTATTTTCTCTAGATAGCTACAATTGTGCCGAAGACAGGAAAACAAAATTCCACTTGGTTTCCGAGATATAGCCGTAAGAAAAATTGCATTTCTTCGAAAAAATTAAGTTTAAGGCAAAATATACATGAGGCCATAAAATAGTTTCCATAAGCACTTCGAAAAACCACACACGAGAATGAGTTTGCATTTTATGTGTTGCACTGTGACATTTTAAATAAAAAAATTACAATGCCACATTACGACTCAGTCTTGTTATAGGTACGTTCGAGTAACGAGACCTTCAGACGTAGTTTGTGATACACTCTCGAACTCGGGTGGTGGATGATTGTTTTCCGGCAGAAACGAATTTAAAGGGTGAACACACCAAAACTGCGACACTTAGAAACCAATACCAAAAAAAAAAACTAGATGGCTTTGAAATAAATTTTTTTTATTCGAATACTTTGAAGTTTAGAGGTAATAAAAATATTAAAATATTAGTTATTATTTGTTCCATATGCAACTGATCAGACTCTTCGTCGCACACGCGCCATCATCTTTTACACGAGTGCATCGTCGACTTTTCGCGACGCCGACAACCACTTGGTTTTTAATTCTGCAATAACTTTTACCACCTGTCTCCTTCAATATTCCCTTCACTATTGACCAGTATTCCTCAATAGGGCGTAGCTCTGGGCTATTGGGTGGATTGCAGTCGCGAGGTACTAAATCGATTTTATTTGCATTCTACCACTGCAATGTATCCTTGGCATAGTGGCAGCTTGCCAGGTCCGGCCAGAACAGTGGTTTGGTGACGTGACTCTTAATAAATGGCAGAAGACGCTTTTTGAGACAATCATCCCGATAAATTTGAGCGTTTATTGTTCCAGATGTGATGAAAGGGCTGCTTTTACGACCACAGGAGCAAATGGCTTGCCAAACCATGTATTTTTTGGAAACTTTGACTTCATTTTCAATTTACAGCTTTCAGGAGCATCTTTACACTCATAGAAAAAAGTTTGTAGAAAAGTTAGTAAAACTGTTAGTACATACTTCAACCTAACAAATTTTAAACTAATTTTTAGTTAAAATTTAATTTTTAGTTAATTTTTTTGCTACCTCCACATTACTAACTTACAAATTTTTTTGCTATTTTTTTTTTGCTGAATTTAGTTACTAATTTTTAACAATAAATTTGCTAACTTTGCAGTATTTTGATAAATTTTAGTTGCTAATTTTTAACAAAAGATTTGCTAATTTTACAAATTTTTTGTAAACTAAACGACCAATTTTGAACGCTTACAAACAGAATGTTAAATGGCTCATAAAAATTACTGCATATTTTTAACTCGCCAAAAATAATGCAAAAAGTTTTTAAATAAAGCTAAATTGAAATGGTTGAGAATTTGTCCTACTCATAAAATATCTAAATTATTAAAATTTATGAGAAAAGTTTCTATTTATCGTAATACATTAATTTTCAAAGATCAAGGTTTATTGTGGACGAACCATTTTAATATGAAAATTGTGATTAAAAGTATCTCTGGGGAGCAAGTGGAGTTTACAGGGATGACCCTAATTTTTTACCCCCAATATTGTACTTTTTAAGCTTATTTAAAGAATACGATATTTTTAATCGGCCACACCTTCTTTCCTGTGGGTGGAGCTTTAGAAGTGAAAATGGAAACTCAAATAAAAGAAGGGTCTATGAAATACATTTTCCCAATCAGAAAAATACAAACGGGAAAGCGGTGGTAAAGCACTTTAACAGGTGGTACAAGTACTGGAAAAAATTGCTTTCCCATTCCCAAAATGATAACATCATTAGACAAAATGACCGAATGTTTAAAAAGCGCCGGAAAAGCACTGGAGGAATAAAATTTTTGAACGTTGGCAAAACTAATAAATAGCTGGTCTGGAAATATATTTTCCAAAATAAAATTTAAAAAAAGTTCATATGTATTTATACCCTACACCACTATGTGGTCAGGGTATTATAAGTTTGTGCTGATGTTTGTAACACCAATAAATATTGGTCGTAGACCCACCTTATAGTATACCGATCGGTTCAGAATTTTTTTTTATTTCGATTTAACGATGTCCGTCTGTCCGTCCGTCTGTCTGTCTGTCCATGCAATCTTGTGCGCACTCTACAGGTCGCAGCTATTAAGATATTTTGATGAAATTTGGTACGCAGACCTATGTTGGCCCAAGGACGAACAAGTTTGATTTTTTTGAACATCGGTCCATGTTTAGACCTAGTGCCCATATAAGGGTCCTACCAAAATTATACTGTTTATACGCTGCAGGTCGTAAATATTAAGATATTTTGATGAAATTTGGTACACAGACCTACATTGGCCCAATAACGCAGCCTATTGATTTTGGTGAACATCGGTCTATGTTTAGACCTAGTGCCCATATAAGGGTCCTACCAAAATTATACTGTTTATACGCTGCAGGTATTAATATTAAGATATTTTGATGAAATTTGGTACATAGACCTATGTTGGCCCAAGGACGAAGCCTATTGATTTTGGCGAACATCGGTCCATGTTTAGAACTAGTGCCCATATAAGGGTCCCCCCAAAATTATATTGTTTATACGCTGCAGGTCGCAAATATTAAGATATTTTGATGAAATTTGGTACATAGACCTATGTTGGCCCAAGGACGAAGCCTATTGATTTTGGTGAACATCGGTCCATGTTTAGAACTAGTGCCCATATAAGGGTCCCCTCAAAATTGGCTTGGTTACAAACTGCAGGTCGCAAATATAAAGATATTTTAATGAAATTTGGTGCGCTGACTCACATTATAGAAAATTTTGACACAAGCCCCATTTTAACCCATTCGAATTTCGGATCCAAACAATACACCAGAGTTGTGTAGGGTATTGTGTAGTCGGCATGCCCGACTTTAACCTTTTTACTCGTTTTTTGCTACTGCCGTGATTTGAACCCAGGGCGTCAGATTGGCAGACGATTGCTCTACTCACTGAGCTAACGAGACATATAATATTTGATGGCTAAACACATAAATGAGTATTAATAGCTGGACAACTACTGGCTGTGCCAAAAGGCTAGTACTGGCAAACCAGTTTTTGTAACTAATATGTCAGCGTTGGGAGTGCAAAAGAAAAGTTGGTCTTGAAGGAGCTTTCCCACAAACAAAAAATTGATTTTATAAAACAAAAAAAATTTAAATTAAAAAAAACACAAAAAAAATATTTGCTTGCAACCGGATTTGAACTCGGAACCTTCTGACTACAAACCTTTTTTAACAAAGCGTCAGAATTTGTATAAAACCATTGGTCTACCAGTGAATTGGTTTTTATACCACTGGTAGCATTAGCTAGGTAGCACTGGATAACCACTGGTTGCAAACCCTGGCATATCACTCTAAGCCAATTCTATGCCAGTGGTTTTTTTTTATAAAGCCCCGAAATTTTTGTAAAACAAATACTGGCAAAACGCTTTTGCAAACGCTGGCAAAGCGTCCCAAATGAGTGTTCTGCCAGTCATTTATTTTTAACACCGTGGCTACCCAGATTTCTGACTGGGTTGTTATGGTTAACATATTATATAACATAAAAATTTGACACTTGCCAACGTTTAGTGTTAACTCTTAACGTTACTAAATGTCAAAATTGTATCGGAGAGACATAAGCCAACGTTGATAGCTTGCCGCACAAACACAGCTATTATTGTCTATAAATATTACCACTTTTACAAAAAATCATTCTTGGGAAATTTTCATTGACATTGAAATATAATTGGCATTACTTTATCTCAATGTCAATGCCAACAAATTTCATCACCGTTCAATCCCAATGAAATTTTTTCAATTTGCATCGATGAAAACAATGGTAATGAAATGTACACATAATTGAAGAAAAAGCATTGTAAGTAATATAAAAAAAAATATAAGAAATACGCGAGTTTTTAATTTTTTTTCTTAATTTATTCTTTTATTAAAACATGAAAACAAATACTTCTTTTATCAATTATAAATGGGCATTTAGGCATTGAACAATGCCAATTGAAAAAATTTCAATTAATTGACACATTCAATAAACTGGTCCCAAGTATGTTTTTAAATACACTTTTATTTTTTATTTATTAATTTTCATTTCATTTGCTCCTTTTTTACCTTTTTCCAGTCCACTTGTAATCTGCCAAAAGTTTTTTTGATATTTTCATTCTACTATTTTTTAGCAATTTTTTCGCTGATTTCAGCAAGTTAAATTGTTAATTGCAATTAACAAAAATTTAGCTCAAATATTACTAAAATTCTGTAAATTTAACAGTTTTTTTTTTTGCTATTTTTATTAAACTACTATTCAGCAATTTTTTTGCTAATTTTATCTGGTTAAATTGTTATTTGCAATTAACAACAATTTAGCTCAAATATTACTAAAATTCTGTAAATTTAACAGTTTTTTTTTGCTGTTTTCATTTTATTAATATTTAGCAAACTGATTCTGCTATTATTAGCAGTTTTTTCTGCACCATCATTTTTAACTAATTTTTAGTAACTTTTTCTGCTATTTTTAGGGACTTATTTGTATGAGTGTACGACTTGCAGCAGTATACAAATTTTTTCCAGCAATATATTTGAAATTTTGAAAGCAGTAGGTTTCGTCGTCCATAACAATGCTCATATTTCGTGATTTGGGATTCGTACAACTTGCGGCTGCGGGAATTCGCCGTAACATTCTGCTTTGCATCTCGAACTGGTGCTGTTTGAGCTTTAAAACTTCTCAGTAAAGCTTGCCGCTTTACCTTTTGTACGAAAGACTGCGATTTGAGTACAGATTTTGCAACAGAACGTGACGAATTCTTCGGATCTTGCGAAAATGCCCTGAGGACTTTCCGAGCACTGTTTGTATCACTTTGGTCATGCTCACCTCCGCTACCAGACTTTCTAGCAATTGTCAGACCTTCTCTGTAGCGATTTAAAACCCTGAAGACTGTCGAGTGGTGCACTTTTACATTTTTCGCAATTTTGCGCGCACTGAGAACCGGATTTTTTATATATTCGTGCAAAATAATTTGCCTCATTTCTAACTCGGTGGTCAATTTTTACGAAACTAAAAGTCAAATTCGAATGAAATTTCTCATACATGAAATTTAGGTTATGGCCTACTCAGGGTATTTGAATTTCAAAATATATAAATTTTTTGAGTAAGTTACAAGTTTTCTAAAGTGTCGCAATTTTGGTGTGTTCTCCCTTTACCTTGCTTTTTTAACGAATGACCAAAAGGTCTTCGGTGAGGTCTTGCGTTAATTCATAAAAAATTGTTTTTCTTGGGTAAATTTGTCTATACCTATGGCTATTTTGAATTTATAACACTGTGGCAGCACTGCCCACTCTATAAAATTAAAATTTTTGACAACGAAAAATTTTGTAAGATAGAGAGTTTTCAATTATTTGTGTGGAAATGCGTGAGAGAAAGAAACTGCGCAATGCGCATCAAAGAGTTTTGCGGAGCTTGCAGTATGTGAAAAAGCTCTCTAATACTCTCAATTATGCTCTTACCCTTTTTTAATCTTCCTCTCTTTTGGGAATATCCTTTTTCTCTACTCTATGTTAACTTTATACTAAACGCAATCGATTGCATCATAGTGATAGCTAATGATTAAAAAACACACACACACCTATCTATCACTACCTGACTCACACTCTATGCGAGCATACTACACAAATACTACTACTACTACACTAACACTTGGACAAAATAATTGTATTATAGTTGCCTCCAAATTCATCATTGTGTGCATGTATGAGTGCGTGTCTTGTGTGAATAGACAAGATCATCTATAGCGTTCAACCGACGACGACCACTGTGCTGTGCATGTGTGAACCGAAAAAGGGAGCGAATTTTATTTTTGCCACCTTCCCCACCCCCAAGGGGAATTATCATATAAACGGAATGAAGAGGAGTATAGAGACGAGTGTACGAACGTTTTAGCAGAGATCGTGGCAAATAAACGGTATCAAATTGCCTCATATAAAAAGGAACACTACCGGCTGTGTGGGTCAGAACGGCTTTCGAACGCGTAAGTGCAACACCAGTTGTTGATATTTTTGTTTTGGATACTGGTTTTTGATTTTAAAATACACACTATTGAATACTGTATGAAAAGATTCAAAAAAGAGAAATTTTGTACTGAATAGTGAAACATTTTTCTATTGAAAAATTTATAAATGGTGCATGAGTGTATGTGTGTCCTGAATGAAGGTCCTTAAAGTAACCTTCAAAAATTCACAAAAAAAATATTTTTCATAAAAACAAAAAAAATATATTGAAAATTAAATTTAGATTAAAATTCTAAAAAGAAACTATAAACTATAAAAAATTAATGAAAAAAAATAGTATCAAAAATATTTAAAAAGTGACTTTATGATTAATAAAAAACAATATGGCAGCTCTCAAAATTATGGATTACTCAACTTATGCTATGGATTACCCTAAAATGGATTAAACACAAATTTACAAAAAGAAAAAAACAAGAAAAAAAGATTCGAAATAATAGTTAATATAACCTTTAAAATCTCCAAAAAAGAAAAGAGGGTCGTAACCTCAAATTAAAAAAAAAGCATGCATAACTTGTATAACCAGCTATTAGTAGAAATTCTTATAAAATCTTAAATATAATAATGATAAAAAGTGTTGAGTTTGGAATTTTTTATAAAATTTCAGTTCAAAAATTTCAATTTGAAATTTTTTCAATTTATATACAATTTTAATTGAATTATTGAAACTTGAATTAGAAGTTTTTTTTAATTTAATTTGATTGCTAATTTTGCATTTGCATTTCAATTATTTGAAAATTTTAATGTGTTAATTTTTTTTAGATAATTACAAAACTTTAATGAGATTCCTATAGTTATATAATAATGAAATTAAAACTTTGAAATAAACAAGTTGATGCCATACTTGTTTTGAAATTCAAAACATAGATTAAATTTCAAAACAAATTTCAATTTCCTATAATATGCAAACAACAATAATGACATTTTCTAAATTTTAGTTTAATTTTCAATACTTGTTATTATGACAAATTTGAATTTTTGAATTATAATTTATAAATAAATGAAATTTTCAAACTTCAAAATTTTTCAATTTTTCCATTCTTTTTTTTTAAATTTAATTAAAGTTTACCTTTCTTAACTAAAACTTTGAATAAATATTCTTCATATATGTTTCAATACTTCAGTATTTGTATAATTAATAAATTTAGTATGTTTTAATTAATTGTAAAATTTATTTTCTCATATTAGATTTAATTTTTGTTACATAAAATTAAATCTATTTTGAAATACCAATTTAAAAATATATCAAAAAGACATTTAAATGATATTTTTAATATTTTTTTTTAAATAAAATGCCATAAAATCATATAAATGTTTTTGAAATTGTAATTTTTTGGTAAATACAACAAAAACTATTTACGAATGGTAATCTGAAATAATTATTTAAATAGGAAGTGTCAAGTATATTCGAAATATTTACAAATATTCAATTGGAATTCTTCAAAATCTACTGAAATTAAAGTCAAACTTTGACAGAAATATTTCAGTTTTTAATTAAAAAAAAATAATGAACTTTATGAAAAAAATAATAAATTAAAAATAAAAAATGAAAAAATCATAATTTTTAGGATATTTAAAAAAATAATATATATATATTCGAAACTCAAAATCGTTTAAGAAAACTTTTGATCAAAAAAGACAACAAAACTATAAAAAGAACAAAAAAGCTTTTTTTTTAAATCATACATACCATTAGGTTATGTATATATCAGAGAGAAATCTGAAGAGAGTGAGAGCGTAATATATATCTATATATATATAGACGGTTATATGGTCAATACTTAGGTGTGTGTCTATATCTAAAAAGTTTCGAAATCGTTTCGAAAGAAAAAATATTTAAAAATAACCACATAGACAATTTGTTAAATTTGTAGGTATTTTAAAATCATTGCGATCTCGCACTTCGGTCGTTTTAGATCAATTCCTGTGGCGGATGTGTTAACGAATTCTAACGGATTTTCAAAACGAATTACATATTCTTATTATTTTTACAACAAAAACGAAGCGATTAAAGGCTTATTGTCCTTACAAAATAAACGAAGTTTTTGAGAAACCAAAAAAATTAAGACACTTGTGCAAAAACTATTTTAGTAAGTGAAGTGAATCGAACAAAAAAAAATATTTCAAATATTTCGTTACAAAAAATTTAATTAAAAGTTATTCGAAGATTTAAAATAAAAATAATTTTTGTTAAAAAATATTTTAAAAAAATAATAGTTACAAACGAGTTTCAATTAATAAATTGAATTTAAAAGTTTTGAATAAAAATCCTTTTCAATTAAAGCAAGATTTCAACAAAAAATATTGAATAAGAATTGAAGTTAATAAAACAAAAAATTATTTGCACATAAAAAAGTTTGATCCAAATATAAAATGCGACCACAAAACAGATTTTAATTTAAAGATATTTTTTAATAAATACATAATTTAAAAAAAATTTAAAACATTTTGAAATATTTAAAAAAATATATATTTTGGCAAAAAAAAAAAACATTTTTAAATATCAATAACATTTTGCAATAAAAAAACAAATTTGGAGTCTCTTAAAAATAGCTAAACAAATTTTTTTTAATGGTTTGAATTGGAAAAAGCCTAAAAAAAGTAAATTCCTAGAAAAAGGTTTCAAATTTATTCTTACCTAAGAAAAGCAAAATATTTAAACAAATTTTTCAATTAAAAAAATTTTTTTTCATGTATACTGTGTTGCAATAATCTGAATAATTTTCGAAATTTTAAATTAAAAAACATAATTTTCCAAAAATAATATTTTAAAATTGTTTTAATCAAAGAAACTAAATATATATTTTTAATAAATTAAAAAATGTTCACTTTTATTAAAATTATTTCGAAATTTTCAATTTATTTTATATAATCAATGAGTGACACATATTTGTTTGAATTTCCGCCGATTTTTTGTTTTATAAATCTCTTTGATTTTTTTCGGTATTAGTGGTTTTTTTAACGCGTGCGCCTACAAAATTTTGTTTTCTAATTGATGCCACTCATTTGGACAGTCGTTTCTATAGGAAACTATAAATAGTTTCAACCCACACCTTAAGTTTCCCACAATATATGCACAGATGTTAGCGATGCACGGTGGATGGGTTAATCGTGTAGATGGTATTTTACTACTACATTATCCAATAGCCAAGATGTTGAAATTTTCATTCCTTGTCTACAATTTACACTGTATATGTTACGCATAGAATAAAATAAAAAAATTTAAAACAGTTTTACTTCGAATATAAGAAAATTTTTAATTTTTTGTTTTTTAAATATAAAGCTTTAATGTATGCAAAAATTGAGAGTAAATATATTATTCTAAGGCAAACTATCCAATTACCAAATAAAAATACTTAAGTATAAGCATATATTTAAAATTTACTTATTTGGAATTTCGAAAATGTTACAATTGTATGTGTTAGGGCTAGAGAAAAACTATATATAAATTTAAATTTTGAAAGAAAGCAAAAAACGGGTAATCCATAGATAATTAGGTCACTATGCACCAAATTGTGTATTCGAAAATTTTTCATCAAAAAAAAAAAAAAACAATATCGAAAATTTTTAAAGAAAAATACACTCAAAAATATATATTTTAAGTTATTTTTTATAATCAATTTAACACATTTTTTAAATATAATAACAAAATCTTTCAATATTTGCAAAATTTATATAAATGCAAGTAAAAATAAGCAAAAAAACTTGGTTAATTTATTAGTATAACGTCCCGTTTTCAGCTGCAGCTAATAGGGTATTTACATTGCGTTTATAATCTCAGAAATAATAATTTCAATCACTTTTACAATCGCGATCGTTTACACTGTGTAAATTGATGATTACAAAAAATAATGAAAGCTATTTATCGGGGTTTTCTTAAAAAAACGCTAAGTCACGACAGATTTAAAATGATTTTATTTTTTATAGTTGACAGCATTGAAAAAATTGTTGCAAAGATAATATATTTTATAAGATTATTGCCATAATCTTGTTTGAATTAGATTATCTCTTCAATGTAAATAAACTATTAGTCCCGAAATGTTGATATGAAACACTATGAAAAAACAATGAAGAAAAGCTTACAGATATTAATGCTACATTAATACCCAATTCACACAGAATAGTTAATCTACTAAAAGTCGGATTATTTGCTTAATCTAGCACCAAACAAAGCGACTAAACCACATTAACAGTTAATCCAACCTTTACTCTGGTTATTATTCCAAAACGATGATGCATTCACAATACTAATTGTATGCAACGCTGTGTTTTGTTACAACGAAGCTACGCAACACTAAAAAGCACACACACAAAGTCAGATAAAAATTAACGCTTAGACGCTGCCGCAAAAATATTTTAGCGCAGTCATCAAATTGTTTGTTAACGGCGACATTTTCTATGTTCATCTTATGCTGGATCGCTATCGGCGACACTTTGGTATTTTAAACTTTTAGCTGTCAAAAAATACATATGTGAAAGATGAAGATTAAAAATTGGATTAACTTTAATCGAGTAGATTAATTTCGCTGTCTAAGCGAGCTACTAGACTGAAAAGTTAATCCCTTCAAAAGCACTAAAAAAGTCAATTTAACAATATTTTGATCTGGTCGACTAACAGTTAATCAAACATTTTTCTGGCGAACGCCATTGCTGTTTGCATCATTTGGAATAAACTTCCTTATTGAAAAACATGTTGAAAACCAATGTCGTCCACAATTAAATTGTTCGGCCAATGATGTGACTTTTAATGACATCTCAAGCTCAATGCCAAATTGCACAACGTCTGACTAGCTTTTTGATGATGAAAGGTCGTAACAATTACTATCAAATAGTCCTTAAAAATCAGCCATTTGGTAACTAGTGAAAAAACCTTTGCAGATTCTCGTCAAGGCCATAATCAGCTCTAGCCCACGTGCAGATTCCACCCGTATTGGTCATGCACGTGCCGTACATCATCAAGCTGTTGATGTTTCTACACTCAGCTGTCGTACACATGACCCGTTGTCTTCAACAAATGATATTATGGCAAATGTCAAAAGCATTGCATAGCTAATGTCCGTAATTTCAAGCAATAGATATGAGTGTTAGATAAATACTGGTCTGTTAATTTAAGCACTCTTAAGGCACATCTACACGAGAGAGAAAACTTCTAGAGATAGAGCAAAAAGAACCTCTAATTAGTTCTATTGTGAATGATTTAAGCTATTTAGAGGTGTTTTTTGCTCTACCTCTAGTAATTTTCTATCTCGTGTAGATGTGCCTTTAGGCTTGAAATTACGGGCATAAGAAATATATTAATATAATAGGGGTTTTCATATAAACTTAGGAGATTCCTGTAAACTTTGTATAAATAAAAACCATATTTTTTATGTATGTATGAAGTTTGATTAAACTCATAAACATACCAAGTTTACCTCGCTTACGGGTAGAATACGAGTTTAAATGAAAACCCCTAATAGTTTTTAATTCAAAAACACACAAAATTTTATTTTTTTCTACAAATAATTAAACTTTTCCCCATTCTTGTTTACATAAATTTAAATTGTTTTTGATTGCTGAATAAAAATTAATAGTAAAAGTGGCATTTGATGGCATCATTGCCAGAGCCGGTTGCATGCCAAAAATATTTTGAAATGCAATAATATTGAAATTAAGTGTCTTCACTTGATCTGAAATCATTTTGACAGTTGCTTGTTATCATTTTATTGCATATAAAGACACCAGCTGGCTTCAGAAATATTAAGACCATCGCTGATTGCCAACGATTTGATCTTCCACACTTATGACATCAATAAAATGGATGCATTTGAACGTTCTCCCAAGATAAATGCAGATGAATTCTTCATGTTTTCTACAATGCACTGTGGGGCAGCAAGACTCAATTGCAGCCAATACTAGAATATGGAGAATAAGAAGTATATTTAAAGTGGTTTAGGCAGTTGCTGGTCACTAATCTGGAATTAGAATTTGAAAACTCAAATGGAGACTCCAAAATGACGGACTTAAATTTAAAATTTTGAATATATTACATTTTTGTCCTTAAAGGATTTAGGATCACTGACTTCGAATCTGGAACAAAAAATTCAAAATGGCGAATTCAATATGGAGATGTAGCGCATTCAAAATGGCGATTATAAACTTTAAGATACAATAAACATTCTGTAAATGTCACCTACAGGAATCAATTTCTTCACAAATAGAAAACAAATGTGAAATATATTGTCACTTATAAAATTACAGAATAGCAATAACTGGCCTTAGTTTTTTGTAAGGATTTACAAAAAATTCATTAAAACGATGTATTTAATTTTCCAGCGCTTATGAAGGATGACATAGAAATATGATAAAGCATATGACAATTATAGATATTTTAGCGTATTACATTAGATTACAATTAATTGTTGCACAAAGAAAAGATATTTGTTGTCCCAACCGAATCATTCGAAATGGCAAATTTTGAACCAGCTCCAGCTCAAAAACAACAACACAATTCCAAAATAAAAGTAGTCCAAATTTGGCATTTCCATCAATGATTTTTACAAATACGTGTTATAGGAAAGAACCGATACCATTGTGAAATAAACAAATTTTGAGTAGAAAAATGTGGTTGTGCATCACGTTTCAATATGTTGTTGTATTTGTATTATTTTATTAGAGGTAAATAAAATGTTTTTTGAAGTATTCCTTAATATTTTTGCTGAGTGGTTATAATTTCTAAACAACTCTGTATTCCTACAACGAATTGTGTACAACTCTATAAAACACACACACACAAAGTCAGATAAAAACTAACGTTAAGATGCTGCCCCAAAAATATTTTGGCGCAGTCGTTAAATTTTGTGCTACCGCTGATATTTATATTAAGATGTAGAAAATTTAAAAATAAATGGAATAACTTTTTAATAGATACAAATTTATTAGACGAAAAAGCAAAATCTTTTGTTAAAATAAATATTTATTTAAAAAAATTGTTAAATTCTTTTAAAAACTAACAAAAAAGCAATTTTGAAATTAAAATTTTGTATTGAAATAAAAAAAATACATTTCAAATGTTTCGTGTTAATTATATTTTTGAGTGTATACAAATATTAAAATTACAAAGAACCTTTTTTAACTAAATTTCTTTTATTTTTCTTCTTTCAGGGAAGCATTTGGGCTGAGACGACGAGATAATAATTTGTTTAATTAAATTCTAAAATAATACAGAAGTTTTTGCGTTTTTAGCAAAAAAACTCTAGCCCAATCTCAAACGAGTTTTTTTAAGTTTAATTTTTTTTAAAGCGAAACTAAATCAAAATGCCGCGTCCAATTGCTAGCCAAGAAGATGAGGATCCATCCCCATTCTTGTTTGTATCTTTGGAACAAAGGCGTATCGATCAATCGAAACCCTATGACTCTAAGAAGAACTGTTGGGTTCCCGATGAGAAAGAGGGTTATCTCCTTGGTGAAATCAAAGCCACCAAAGGTGATATTGTCAGCGTTAGCTTGCCCGGCGGTGAGGTAATACAAAACAACCACAAAAACACTAAGAAGATAAAGAAAATGTTAAGCAAATCTTCTTATGGAATGGAATGGTTTTAAAATCTTTTTTTATTGGAATCAAAAGAAGAAATTTTCAATTTTTCTAAAAGGAATTTAAAAACTAAGGGCCGATATTATAGTGAACTCTTAAGTAAAATTTAAGAATTAGGTGATTCCCCCGAGATTTTGCTGTTTATAGCATCACTTACTTGAAAAATACACTTAAGTTAAAATAAACTTAAAAGTTCGCTTTAAAACTGGTCCTAAAAGTAAAGTTTTTAATGACACACTGAACATTCTACAAATGTCACCTACTGGAATAAATTTTTTAAAACAACAAAAAATTATAAAAATAACTCGGCAACAGCTTATGTTAAGATTTTGATCAACACGGCGTTTAGAAAATGAGTAAATTTGAGGCAAGAAAATCTATTGAAAATATATTTCTATCTGACGATATCTCATTTCGCCTCACTTTACTTTCAAACTAATTTCAGCTTAATGAAGCCTTTATACGGAGCCTTCTGTTTCTGTCTCGCTCTGAATATCAGTGCAATGTAAACAATTTTTTTTGTTTACATATGTCATCGGTGATCTTTCTTGTGATCTTAGCAAATCTATACTGTGCAATATCATTACTTGGTATTAGTTTTTCGTAATGATAAACAACAAATTAATTAAAACTTTGGTTTTAATTTTCCGGTGCTTTTGTAGAAATATCACACTTAAAACAAGTGACTATTATAGAAGTTTCAGTGTATTTCTTATCAAAACTTTATTTTGCTTTTATGTTCCTTTAATTTTCAAATGAAAATTCTAAATTTTTTCTTTTGTTGTATGAAAAAATTGTAGGTAAAAGATTTTAAAGCCGATAAGGTGGAAAGAACTAATCCACCTAAATACGAAAAAGTTGAAGATATGGCTGACATGACTGTCTTGAACACACCTTGTGTCTTGCACAATTTGAGACAACGTTACTTTCACAGACTTATCTACGTAAGTGTCCCTTAACAAACCATACTAATCTCTTTTGTTTTTCTCTTTCTCTCTCTGCCTAAATCTTACAAAAAAAAAAAAAAATCTTGTAAAAATTATATGGGGTTTAAAAAAATGGGTTGAATTTTTGTAAAAAAAAAACTTAAAACGCGTTAAAACTAAAAGACCAGAGATTTTAAGAAAGATCAGCTCCAACAAGTCAACCCTCCAAAATACGAAAAGGCTGAGGATATGTCTAACTTGACATACCTTAACGATGCCTCCGTATTGCACAATTTGAGACAACGTTATGTTCACAAACTTATCTACGTAAGTATGCTAAGCTTTAAAATAAAAGCTTTTTGTCAAAGCTTCCATGTTTAAAAACACCACTAAACAAATGTCCTTAGAAGCCTTTTTAACACTATTTGTTTTTTATTTGGAAAATCATATTTATTTTTAAAAATTCATATAATTTGCTGGCTATAATTAATTACAATTAATTAAAATTTAAAATCAAGCTTTATGAAAATATCAAAACTAACTGGCAATTTGTAGTTAAGCTAACAAAGCTTTTTTATGTTTTCATCAAAATAAATTTTCTCTGTTTTTTGTTAAGTTATGGTCCAAAAATTGTATCTAACGCGTTAGATTTGCAATTTTTACACCCTCTCTTTAACAAAATTTCAAGAAAAAATATCAAAATTTCATTTAAAATTAAAAAAAGAAAAAAAAATTGTGTAATCATTGTCTTTAATTGTTTTAAACCTGCTTTATTGTATGCACGCTCTAATCATCTCAGAATTTGCTCTTCCAAACCAGTCTCGAGAACTAGAACTGGCCCAAAAATGGAAAAAACACACACACTTACATACATCACACAAATTGGTATTATACATCATTAAAAAAAAAAACTGGAAAAGTTATATCAATCGATGAACCAAAACTGCATTAAAAAAAACTCATACAACCTGCAAAATTCGTTAAAAACATACAAACACGAAGCCATGCAGGAAAATCAGCAATAACAGTAAAACTATGACTTAACTGAGCTGAAATTTTCATCATCACAAACAAAAAAAAAATCCACAAAAATTATATACAACATAATGGTCATTTTTTTTGTTTATTTTATTTTTCAGTAGAAAACGTAGTGAATTTATTGTTAAAAGCCCCATTAGTTAAAAAATTTCCTTCCTTTAAAACCGTTTTATATTCAAAATAAAATTCTAATCAAATTCTTTTAAATTTCCCTTTTGTTACTGGAATTTTAATCATAATGCAGACCTACTCTGGTCTTTTCTGCGTTGCCATCAATCCCTACAAGCGTTACCCCGTATATACCAACCGTTGCGCTAAGATGTATCGTGGCAAGCGCCGTAATGAAGTGCCACCCCATATTTTCGCCATTTCTGATGGTGCCTACGTCGACATGTTGACCAACCACGTAAATCAATCTATGTTGATTACCGGTGAGTCTGGTGCTGGTAAGACTGAAAACACCAAAAAGGTAATTGCTTACTTTGCCACCGTTGGTGCCTCGACCAAGAAGCCTGAAGAAGGTGCCAAGAACAAGGGTTCCCTGGAAGATCAAGTCGTACAAACCAATCCTGTTCTTGAAGCTTTCGGTAACGCCAAGACCGTCCGTAACGATAACTCTTCTCGTTTCGTAAGTTATAACTTGCAAACATTTTTAGATGTAAAATTTACTTAAACTTGTTATCACTCTCTCTCTCTCTCTCTCTCTTTTATGGTACTTAGGGTAAATTCATCCGTATTCATTTCGGTCCCACCGGTAAATTGGCTGGTGCTGATATTGAAACATGTAAGTATTTTTTAACATGGCAATACCATTTACACTTTTCGGATTAACCACGCACTGAGGGAATTATTTATATGGCATCAATGAGATTTTGGATAAAGTCAACTTTTTATTGAAATAATGCAGCTTTTCATAAAGTTGTATGAACATTTTTTTTTGTTGAAACTTTATGAAGTAGTTCTATTAAAAATCCATACTTTGTGATGAAAGGTTTATTAGTATCCTTAATAAAACTCAACCAAAGGCTTGCCAGATTCTTTTGATCGTTATCCCAAAAAATTCTCAATTTAGATTAAAATTTTTTATTTAATTTACTTAAGTTAACTTTACAAGAAATACGCTATTTTGCTATGAAATTTATACAATGTGTTCGGCACAAAAAATAAGCTATAAGTTCTTCCACAAAATTTTGTTTCGTTGCCTACTTGAAAACTAATGTATAAATATTAGCAGGTTAAAGGCTAAGTTATTCCTCTTACTAAGATAAAAATAATTTTTTTAGTGCCGCTACTTAAGAAGATTGAGCAAAAACGTACCTTAGCTTCAATATATATTATTCAAACTAAAATCCTTTGCTCCCAATACTAAGTATATTTTTTCTGCCAAATTTCATAAACATCCGCCCATTCGTTTTAAAGCTAAGATAATGTACTTTGAAAGTATCCTGATAAATTACTGTGTGTCCTTGGACCAAATAAGGAGTTATTATAAAAGTTAAATCTTCAATCTAGCTTTGAGTTCATTATCAAAAGTTTTTAATGAACTGAAGTATATTTTTTAGATTTTTGAAAATTGTGTTAGTTTTAAAATAACTATTTTTTGAAATTTTAATTTAGCCAGTTTTGGCTTCTACACCACTTTTGGCTTCTATACGAAGAATTTCTTCTCAAAAGGTTTAGAGAATTTAATTTTCTATCGGAGTTGCTTCAATTATGACTATAAAATATACACTTGACGCATTTATGGGTAATTTTATTATAGCTGCTCTGAGGCATCTCTAACCATTAGAAGGTTAATGGGGAAACAAGTAAAAATTTAAAATAGGACATGGCGACCATATGTAACCTTACTCCACAATAAAAATTGAAGCCATATTCCGGGAAGCGGTGGAAATGGCAAATTTAATAAATATGTGTAATAAATAGGTAACTCTAAAAATTGCCTATAAAAATTTGTTATTTAAAAAAAAATTTAGTCTGATCGAAAATTTCCTCATCAAGTTCGTAGAGTGAATTTATAGAATCCAATAGTCGGAAATTTTACTAAGAAAATTTTTAAAAATTTCTTCATTCTTTTTTTTACATAAATTTTTAAACGGAAATTTCCGATATTGAATTCTATAAAACCTCTATAACATTTTGATGAGAAAATTTCAAATCCGATTAAAATTGTTTTCATTAAATTAATTAAGTACCTAATTTCGTAAAACACTTGGGTGAAGTGAAGGAAACTTTCAATGTAAATTGTTTTTGTAACAATATAACGCAACACTTCACCGAAGTGTTTTAAAAAATTACCCCCTAATTTTAATAAATTAAAGTGTTATATATTTATTACACATTTTTATTTAATTTCCCAGAAATTACTGCTTGCTTGGATGCAGTTTTGTCAGGGAAAGTTGAGCAGTAAAGCGATTGCATTATTGATGATAGCATGCCTAATTTTTGTTCGAGATAGCTCGCGTGAAAGCAGTTGTTTCAAGATCAGAAAAGGCATGAATTCACCGCTTTTAATTAATGCTCCTGTTTTTCTTTTAAAATGTCGATAATTCATGCCTAGTGGAAGTGCATATTATAAAGCTTTTCAACTATTTAAAATCATATCTTCTCAAAATCAAAATATTCCTGCATATTTGTCCGTGAAGAGAAAATGCCTCTTATTTTTAGTAAAACCTCTTATTTTCATTAAAATAACTTTTTTCCGCATTTTAAAAAATTTTTATAAAAGAACCGCAAAAATATTTAAGCAATAAAAATGAATTGCTCATTTCATGCCTTTTTGAAAAGCACAGCAAAATGCGATGTAAACAATTAATCAACTTAGGCCTTTCCTTAGTGCGGTTTACGGAGCTATACATTGTTAGAAGCGGTAAAAGTAGCAGTAAGGAAGCAATAATCGTGGCAAGCCTGGTCGCCCAATAAAATTCTCTCTACGTAGTTAGAGAAAACTGCTAAGGATATATCAAAAACACCCCTAAATAGCACTATTATGAATTATTTATGCTTATTAGAGGTGTGCTCTGCTATATATCTACCAGTTTTCTCTCACTTGTGAATCTGCTTTAATATTTTTGGTTTAATTTACATTTACTTATTAATTTTTTTAATTATTCCTTCCAGACTTGTTGGAAAAGGCTCGTGTCATCTCCCAACAATCTTTGGAACGTTCTTACCACATTTTCTACCAGATCATGTCTGGTGCCGTTGCCGGTGTTAAAGGTATATTTTACTTATCATTTCACTCTCCCCATCTCTCTCTCTCTCTCTCTATGTCGTGTCTTGAACTATCAAGATGTCATTAATATCATACTCATACTTTACAAATTTTTAGGTTTAGGTCAAAAACGTTCTAACTTTTACACTTTTTCTCTACTTACTATTAAATATTTCATTTTATTTTTTGTTATTTTTGCCAGAATTTTGGTGTTGAAAATTAATAATTTCATGAAATTTTTCCTCTAAAAACAACCAACATTTATGATTTGATATTTTTATATATATTTAGAATCCTGTTTGTTGTCCAACAATGTATACGATTACCATATTGTATCTCAGGGCAAGGTTACTGTCGCCAGTATTGACGATTCTGAAGAATTCAATCTTACCGATGTAATTTTCTTTCAATATTTCTTTTTATATTATATAGTAAATCTAACGCCGCTAATGCAATTAAAGCAGCCAAAAATTATCAACTCTATTAGTTTAACATATTTCTAACTATTCAGTAGAAAAATCTTATATTGATTTGAATTTTCAGTTCCTTAAACTGAAAGAAAAAACTCTAATTGCTTTAACAATCTAACAATTTATTTAGAAACACAAGATTAGGTAAAGAGAACTTAGGTAAAACTAGTAGTCTGTTATACACATATATATATTTATTTATTCATTTAGGTTAAAATTTAGTAAAACAAAAAGCTTTTTGTATACTGTTAAAAAATTATCTATTTAATTTTGTTTAAAAGAGATGACATATTTAACACCAAAAATTGGTGATTATCCCGGAATATGTCAGGGTAAAACCAGGATACCCGGTGTCAACGATGGTGAAGAATTTGAATTAACCGATGTAAGTTGGGGATTAGGTTTATAAGATCCCTGAAATATCTTTATCTCTGTCGCACTCTAATAAAACCCTACTCGTAGAGTCCTTGTATCAAAATAAAAATTAAAAGAAAAATCCCATGTGATATATACAAATCTTTATTTCTCTCTCTCTCTCTCTTTCTCTTTGTAATTTTTAGAAAATCTCTTTCTGATCTATATATACATACACAAGTTTGTATATTATTATACTATATTTATTATAAATATATAATTACCTCTGCTATATATAAATATATATAAAATTAATTAATACTTCTTGTATATATGAATAATTTTCATTTGGTTATTCCGGAATTTCTATCTCTTTGATTATTATACTGGTAAACTTTCTCTCACTCTCTCTGTTTTACATAAAAATTTATTTTGTTTATAAAACTCTTGCTCTTTTACAATTTACACTGTAAAAAATATATAAATGTAAATACACCTTTAGTAAAAATTTATTAACTAATCTAGGTTAGGAGCAAGGCTCTTTTGGGTTTTTTAGAAACTTACAAAAAATTAATTTAAAATTCTTCTACCTTAAGGCACTGGGTTATTTAAAGTTTTATCTTATAAATAATTTTTTATTACTATTAAGAAAAAGGATAAAAAGCCCGCTCCTGGCTTGGATTAAAAATCAAAAACTCATACATTTTAAAACCCGATGTAGATACACGAATAAAAATTCCATATTTTTCTTTAGTAACGATTACAAACCAATATATATACCACACCTAGCTGCCATCAGTTCAGATCAAATCAAATCATTTAATTCTTTTTATCATTAAATTATTGAGTGTCAATATTTTTTAAATAAAAAAAATAGACGTTCTTGATGAAAATTTTATGAATATACCAAAAACTTACCTTAAAATTTTGTGACTTAGAAATGTGCATCTTGTCGGACAACATCTACGATTACTTTAACGTATCCCAGGGTAAAGTAACTGTACCCAGCATAGATGACAGTGAAGAATTCCAACTGGCCGATGTAAGTTCCAACTAAAACGTTAGGAAACACATAAACTATGGCATACGAACATCACCACCACCACTACCTCCAACAAAAACCACAAAGACATAATAAATCACAACTACACCTTAAAACAACATCTCCCCCAGCCCTCCCTAAAAGACCTATATATTTAAGGCCTTTTTCCTCTTACCAAAACAAACAAAATCCACACCTTTATACTTTTCACATGGAATCTGTGTTTTCTTTAATCCAATATTTTTTTACTGTGTATGGCCTCTCTTTGTTTTGAACTCTTTGAACGAAAGTATACAAAAGAGTTCGTGTTGTTTGGAAATGGTATCCCCTTTATGTATTCTTCTGTTTTTTTACTTAAGATTTGTAAGACTTGGTTAAAAAATTTCAAATTTGTCTACAAATCGGTGACTAATTAGGAATGTTCTGCATTATACGGCATGTTAAGAAATTTGACGACAAAATCTCCAATTTTTATATAAAATCGAACGACTGACCATCAGTAGAGTACTTGATCCGTGTCGTTGAAATTTTAAACTTTTTATTTAAATTTTAACAAAAATCAAAATGCACGTTATTTTACAATTTTTTTATAATGAAAATAAGTGAAAATCCCTATCCGTTCCCTATAATTATACTTTCTCTCTCAAAATCTATACATACGTTTTAATTCCGGAATATTTTTTTTACTGACTTTTATGTAATTAATGTAAAAAGTCTCCAGAGAATGTTAGTTTTCTTTAGAAAAATTCCAAAAACCATGGAATCATTTTGTGTTAAAATAGATTACTGAAAAAATATCACCTTTACTCAGTGAATTATGTTCAATCAACTGCATTTAAAATTAACTGATATTGCAGCTACTTTTAGTTATTGAACAAAAATTTACAGTTAAAAATAAGGGCAATATTAGTTATTTTAAATGGAATTGTAGTGTACACTTTTTAACTGAAATTGCATAATTCTCTGAGTGCTTTAAGAAATGATGAATTAAGGTGAAATACTTTTTAGGTTTATAAAACCAATAATAAAAGTGATTAACAAATATTATTAACAAAACCGCTTGAAATATTTATTAAAAATCTAAAAATATATCAGTAATATAACCAAACTTTAACAGAAAATAAATTCAGTTTCATAACTAAAATTGTTTGAACTCAGAAATTTAAACACAGAGAAGCAAATTATAGTTGAATCAGTTATTTTTATTTTACGAACATTTTTTAAATTGAGTGCGAATTTTATTAAAGTAAATATGATTCTAGTTGAAATAAACTTGTTCGTATTTGAATTAATATGTAATTTTTTAGAGTTTTTTGCATTTTAAAAGTAAATAGGAACATATTTAAATTAAAAATAAAACAAACTTAGTTTGATTTCAAAGCTGTTTTTATTTAATTTCGTGTTGTTTCTACTTGATTTAAAATTTGTTTTTCTGTGTGAAAGTAATAAACTGTTAAATATAATTTGTTAGTTGTAAAATTACTAAAAAATTTAAGCATGTTTAAACCAACAACTCACAAATATGAAAACTTACTTTGGGGGATTTTTTCCAATAAAATGTTTCTAAACAAATAAACTATAAAATTTATAAGAAAATATTAAAATTGTGATATTTTTCATATAAATAATTGTAAAGTAAATTGCTAAACATTTTATCGAGGAAAAACTAAAACCTCAAGAAACGCCTAAAAACTAAAAAAAATACCCTAAAAACTGCTTAAACCACCAATACTGCTTTTACAACAAAAAATTCAAAAAAATTCTAAATAATAACAAGAATATTCTTTAATCTTTTCAAAAATTCAGCAAGCTTTCGATATCTTGGGTTTCACCAAGCAAGAAAAGGAAGATGTCTACAAAATCACCGCCGCTGTTATGCACATGGGTGGCATGAAGTTCAAGCAACGTGGTCGCGAAGAACAGGCTGAACAAGATGGTGAAGAAGAAGGTACTCGTGTCGCCAAATTGTTCGGTTGTGATACTCAAGAATTGTATAAGAACTTGTTGAAGCCCCGCATTAAGGTCGGTAACGAATTCGTCACACAAGGTCGTAACGTACAACAAGTCACCAACTCCATTGGTGCCCTCTGTAAGGGTGTGTTCGATCGTCTCTTCAAATGGTTGGTCAAGAAGTGTAACGAAACTTTGGACACTAAACAAAAACGTCAACATTTCATTGGTGTATTGGATATTGCTGGTTTTGAAATTTTCGACGTAAGTTTTCAGTGTACCAATTACACACACAAATACATACATCATACACACACACACACATCCACATACACATACACATGTCATAAACAAAAACAATCACTCTTTTTCTCTACCTCTTTAAAAACGTTAATGAAACTTATATAATAAAAGTGAGAAATACACAATTTAAAAATTGGTTTATTGTCTGAATATTTTTTAAGACATTTCCTGTACAAATCGACCTCCATTCATGAACATATATGAACTCCTACATGGTCATAAATGATGTCATAGAAGTATATACATGTCCATATACTTCCATATTGGATTTATATATGTTCATATGTATTCATATATGATCATACTTGAACAAATTTCTTCACTTTTCATTAATGTACCTACATATAATCATAATATATGGAAATGTATGATTATGTATGTAAATATTACTTAAAATTTCGTTTTTGCCCACATATGTATATAATTTGTATGCACAGCGTAAACTGCGGGGACATTTTTCGGATTAATATATATATATATATATACATATCTGGTCCCTCTTATTATCATATATGGAATATTTATGTACACATATGTGTCATATATGGATGCATATTGGACATTTATGAAGCATATATGCTCATGCATAGTCGACTTTTAATGTACATATATGGGTATTTTTCATAAAACTCAATCAATCAATATATTGTTAAATTCATAGAATAAATATGAAACTTGTTTATGATGAAACTTTTCATTAAAAAGACTTAAATTTTTAATAGTATTTTATCAAGATTTTCATTAATTTTGTTAACATTTTTAAACAAAACTATTAATTTCAATTATGTTTCTCAGCGTCTTTAAGATAAATTTATGTAAATACAAAATTGAATGAATTTTTTCTTTACAAGATTTACGAAAAAGTTTCATAATATTGATGAAAAACTTTAATGAACCTTGCATCTTAATTAAACTCTTTTTGTAAACTAAATGAAATTTTTTATAAATTATTTAAATTAAAAATGTCATTGGCTGAATTACAAACAAATTTCTTTAATAATTTGAACAATTCATTGTTATATTGAAGATATTTTTTATAAAATTTCAGTCTCTTCCAAATTTTCAATTTCTCACACTCTCACTCTCTTACAAAATGTATATTTTGAAAAGAGAAGATTATTAAAAATTATTAATGTTTCAGAAGTTTAGAGAATAAACTAAAAATTTTTAAATAACTTTTAGTTTTAAAATTTATTTAAAATTTTTTGTTGCTATTAAAAAAAAAACACTACAATTAACACACTTAATTCAAAACGGATCTATCTGGAAAAAAATAGATAGATAAAGAAACAACAATGAAAATCCCTAAAATGTTATATATTCCTTGAAAGTTGCTGTCACATGTCACCCACTCTCTTGTTAAAATAATTTAAATCCATCAATCTCTTTTTTACACGGTGTAGTACAACGGCTTTGAACAATTGTGTATTAACTTCACCAATGAGAAGTTGCAACAGTTCTTCAATCACGTCATGTTCGTCATGGAACAAGAAGAATACAAAAGAGAAGGTATTAACTGGGACTTTATCGATTTTGGTATGGACTTGTTGGCTTGTATCGAATTGATTGAAAAGGTGCTTATAAAAAAAACACAAACAAAATTTTCCGTTTTGTCTCTTCCAATGTACTCGTACCTTGTACACCTGTTTCAATCTATGTTTCTACCTCCCGTCCATACACATCAATGTTATTGATGACAATATTCTGGAAAATTTGTCAATGAAAGCAATTTTGTTATAGAATACTTTGGCTGATTTTCGATAATCTTGTTAATAATATTGTTAGTGTACAATAAAGGCCTGCATGAATGCATATAAAAGATTCTGTGAAACATTCAGTACAATTTTTTCAATTCAGGAATCTTTAATTGAAATTCAGAGAATATCAATTGAAATATATAAATCATGAATTAAGATAGATATTATGTTTTCTGAATTTCAATTGATGATTTCTGAATTACAAAAAGTGTAGTGCATGTTTCACAGTCTGTTTTAAATGCATTCATACAGGCCTTTAGTGCATAGGGCAATGTAAAAGTTTTGTAATGTTTAACTTTCTCAAAGCTTTTCAAAAGCTATGTCAAAATAACTTTACAAAGCTGTAAAGAAAAAACTTTTTACGAAAAGCTTTGACTTCTTTATTTAAGAATGTTTGCTCTGTCTGTCTCTGCATCTCTTGTTTTTCTAATAGTTTGTTTATGTATATCTAAAAGTTCTAAGGGGTTCTAAGAGAGTTCATATTTATGAAAGCATTTCTAGAAGAGAACGAACGTTAACAGGTAAATTTGTATGAAAGTATATATATAGAATAAAAAGCTCCTACAGCCAAAATTATTCATTTGTCTTGTATTGCAACACTATCTCACGATTTCTTGTATTTGTTATTAGTAATGACAATCTGTTCACACACACATACACACACATTCACCAATTTTTAAAAAAGACATTATTACACCGTTCACACTCTGCATCTACAATTATTGTATTAGATTTTCCATATGAATGTTTATTATATTTATGTATTGGGTTATGATTATAATTAGTACAATGGCTTTGAACAATTGTGTATTAACTTCACCAATGAGAAGTTACAACAATTCTTTAACCATCACATGTTTGTGTTGGAACAAGAAGAATATAAAAGAGAAGGCATTGACTGGGCCTTTATTGATTTCGGCATGGATTTGTTGGCTTGTATTGATTTGATTGAAAAGGTTTGTTCCTTAAGAAAAAAAAAACAAAAGAAAATAAAAACGACTAACGTAAAAACGGGCCTCAAATTAATGGAATGTATGGAATGAAGAATGTACAATATTAATCGTAAGACATCACTTAATTTTAAGACATAAGTGACTTTTCAAACCCCAAACACAAACTTCACCCTCACTTAAATATGGTAACCCATTTACACCACAATCTTTCTGAAAGTTAATCATTTCTATACTTTGAATGGCTTTGTTTATACACTCCACTCATATTTTCATTGAAACCGGGGTTGATATTATTTTCAAAACTCAATATAGTACAATGGTTTTGAACAATTGTGTATCAACTTCACAAATGAAGAATTCCAGCAATTCTTAAACCATCACATGTTTGTGTTGGAACAAGAAAAATTCAAACCTTAAAGGAATTATCTGGGACTTTATTGATTTCGGTATGGATTTATTGATTTGATTAAAAAGGTTTGAGCCTTAAAAAAATGGAAATTAAAAAAGGACTTAAATAAAACCACGCGACCACAAAAAATAATGAAAATGCTAAAAGTTTGTTATAATTAAAAGTAGTTTGAAATTATTTACTATTAAGCCGAAAATCAAACAATTCGAGGTTTAAAAAAGGGACAACTTTACCAAATCCCTCATCACTTAATAGCATAAGTGACTTATAAACACACTCACCCACAAACGCACACACACACTTGTCATATTCCATTCACACCATATATTCATATTTTGTTTGTTTATTTTATCACATATTTATCTCATGTTTTTTTTGAATGTTTTTATTTATATCATGTATCTTGGGTTAATTGTTTATAAACCACAATATAGTTCAATGGTTTCGAACAATTATGTATTAATTTCACCAATGAAAAATTGCAACAATTCTTTAACCATCACATGTTTGTATTAGAACAAGAAGAATACAAACGTGAAGGTATTGAATGGACCTTTATTGATTTTGGTATGGATTTGTTGGCCTGTATTGATTTGATTGAAAAGGTTTGTCCAACCAAAACTTTTAAAAGAAGCTATAACAAACCTGAGCCTTAAACAAATATATGTGGAATGCAAACTGGAATGTTGTATGATTTATAAGGCACCAAACTTTCAATATATGTATATCACTGATCGAAATATAAAGTGATATTATTTATGTATGTGTAGCTTTTTGTCATCTCCCCACCCACCCCCCCCCCCCCCCTTCCAATTATTTCATATCAACCGATAAGTGATGTAATTGCAACCTCAGCACTCTGTTATCCATCATACAATTTACTAACCTCATAACACATTTTCCATTCATCACAAAAAAGAAAAACATAGAAAAAAATCTACCTTTTCCCGCCTCATTGTTTCTCATCCTTATACAACTTGTTATAATTCCGGCCTTTAGTTCAACGGTTTCGAACAATTGTGTATCAATTTCACTAATGAAAAATTGCAACAATTCTTCAATCATCACATGTTCGTTTTGGAACAAGAAGAATACCAACGTGAAGGCATCGAATGGACTTTCATTGATTTCGGCATGGATTTGCAAATGTGTATTGAATTGATTGAAAAGGTATTCACTTGAACAAATTTACTGACTATCAGTGATACTTTATCTCTTAGAGAAAAATCAACAATTCTCTTTTTTCTTTTTTTTTTTTGTAGTAAAGTAGAAGTAAAAACTAAAAGCTTTTACTAAAACAAAGTTAAATTTTAGTACAAGCCATGATACGACCATAATTGGTAGATGCATTAGAAATCAAGTTCTCTCGATTACAACAAAAAAAAATTCATTCATATCAAAACTATATGAAACAAGAAGCACCTGAAGTGTCGAAATAAAACACTAAACTGTCAATGCATCTACCATAAATGGTTTTTATCATAGTAGAAGTAAAAAGTAAAGTAAAAATAATACACAATTGCCTTTATTACTATCTCACTCTCTCTTTTAGTCCAAGCCATGATAAAACCATACTTGGTTGGTTCATAAGAAATCAAGTTCTGTCGATTACAATAAAAAATGTAATCGACTACTCTTGACTCATATGAAAATTATATGAAAAAAGCACCTGAAGTGTCGAAGTAAAACACGAAACTGTCAATGCTTCTACCATAAACGGTTTTATCATAGTACAAGTAAAAAGTAAAGTAAAAAAAAATACACAATAGCCCTTATCACTATCTCCTCTCTCTAGTGAACCAATAATCTCTGCTGTTTTTACTAAAATACGTTTGCTTTCTGTTTTGTAATACGTACCGTTATTCCGTTTGTATTATATTAACCTCCTCATGTTACGTAGTGTTACTCACTCTCTTCAATACTTTTACAATTTAAGTACAATAACTATAATCTTAAGTGTCATTTAGCCATTAAAACAAGTCTTTCAGAAATCTAAGCTTTCTAAAAAAATCTAACAAATCATCTAATATGGTAAGTAGTATTTAATATACTAAAATGTTTTTAATAAAAGTGGCTCGTTGAATTTAATCCCAGTAATTGTTCTAATCTGAATTTTGATTACTCGACAGAAACTAATGGCGATATCTTTTCTCTCTTTGTCTCTATCTCAATCCAAAAATAGCCTATGGGTATCTTGTCCATCCTTGAAGAAGAATCTATGTTCCCCAAAGCTACTGATGCCACCTTCGCCGAAAAGTTGACCAACACTCACTTGGGCAAATCTGCTCCCTTCCAAAAGCCCAAACCACCAAAGCCCGGTCAACAAGCTGCTCACTTTGCTATTGGACATTATGCTGGTGTTGTAGCCTATAACATCACCGGTTGGTTGGAAAAGAACAAGGATCCCTTGAACGACACTGTTGTCGATCAATTCAAGAAATCACAAAACAAATTGTTGATTGAAATCTTCGCTGATCACCCCGGTCAATCTGGTGGCGGTGAACAAGCTAAGGGCGGTCGTGGTAAGAAGGGTGGTGGCTTCGCTACTGTCTCTTCGGCCTACAAGGAACAATTGAACAGCTTGATGACCACCTTGCGTTCCACACAACCTCATTTCGTGCGTTGCATCATTCCCAATGAAATGAAACAAACTGGTGTCGTAGATG
Source organism: Leucophora obtusa (assembly GCA_949987735.1). Classification (NCBI taxonomy): domain Eukaryota; kingdom Metazoa; phylum Arthropoda; class Insecta; order Diptera; family Anthomyiidae; genus Leucophora; species Leucophora obtusa. The sequence goes on along the minus strand of OX465298.1, from coordinate 110,245,881 downwards.
CTCATTTGGTTATGCATCAATTGACTTGTAACGGTGTACTTGAAGGTATCCGTATTTGCCGTAAAGGTTTCCCCAACAGAATGTTGTATCCCGATTTCAAACAACGGTAAGTAGATGTTGTCTTAAATGCAACAACAAAGCATATTTTTTTTCATAGCATATCAGTATTAGCCATAACTTAGGAACTTAGGAACACTTTAGGGTACCATAATCTAAGTTAGATTTACATTTTACATCTTAATTATTTTTTTTTCCTTCAATACTTAGTTACATGATTTTGGCTCCAGCTATTATGGTTGCTGAAAAATTGCCCAAGAATGCCGCAGCCAAGTGTTTGGAATCTGTTGGTTTGGACGCCGATTTATACCGTATTGGTCACACCAAGGCACGCAAGCTATATGTTCAAAAGAAATCCCCAAAGTCCCCTTTAGTTGTAGTTTAAGATCCTACATTTGTAGTAATTGTAATCCTTGGTGCTGTACCTTTGAGTACTATCTGTGTCTCTAAATTGTTTTAAGAGAAACATATATTCCAGCTCTCATATTGAGAGTATGTTGTCTGACTCTTTCATACTTTTTCTCTCACTCATTCTTATTAGATATTTGTAGTACAGTGTGAGAAAGTATGATAAAATTTCGTTTGGACTTTATTGTTTTATTTATGTAGTATACACATTTTGTTTTACACTTTTTTCCTTGTACTTACAAAAATAATACTCTCCTTGTATATTATTGTGTAAAAAGAAATTTTAATATTTAAAGCACTAGTATTAACACAACTTACACTTATGGTCTTAAATATGGGTCTCTTTCGCAATCTACTTCTTCTTTATTTCATTTAAATTGATTATTTGTTTGATTAGGTTTTTGAGCCGTTTTCATTTCCTTTTTCCCCTAAAGCTAATAAGCTTTAAGTTTAGCAAGTATACATAAAAATCTCTTTTTTATAAATTAAATTCTACTCATTTCATATTTGCAATACATTGATATGCTCTCTTTATATTTATATTGTTCTACAGGTATCGTATTCTTAATTCAGGTGGTATTGTAGGAATTGAAAAGGAAACTGATCAAGCTAAAATAATTCTAGAATCTACTGGTCTAGATCCTGACATGTATCGTATCGGCCATACCAAGGCATGATATTGATTATATTAAAAACAAAATTGTTTCAAGAATTTTATTTCCCTTAAAATCATATTCACCCATGGTTATAGAATACTTAATTGGTTATACAAATCATTTTCCTGGCTCTCTATATAATGATTGAAATATTAGTTCTCAATAGAGCTTAGAACCTTAGTCTCGTGCTCTTTGTGAGCTTAGCTTTAAAAGAGATTTTTCCTTTAGCACTTATAATCAGCACTCACTTGAATTTTGACAATATCTCTGCACTGAATATGTATTTTAGTTAAGCACTCTCACTTTGAAATTTGTAAAATGTCGCACTCAAGTTTTGTATATTATCACTCTCTTTTTATCTCTCACTTAAAGTTTGATTTAATGTTACACTCAATTTATGTTACACACTCACTGTTTGTGTTAATTCACAGGTATCAAATTATTAATCCAGGTGGCATTGTAGGTGTCGCTGATATTAAGAAACAATCTGAAGTTCTACTACAATCCACTCCACTAGATCCTGATATGTATCGTATCGGCCATACCAAGGCATGATATACTGAATTTTTATTTAAATCATTTTACTTAAAAAATTCGTCAAGAATTACTTTTTGGATTGTACTTTTTTCTCTCAAATTCCCTAAACCCCTCCGCTATTTTGAACACTTACCACCGTTATATGAACGGTTTTATGAATTTAAGAATTTGAGCATGTAAGCCATATTGATCTACAATTACAACACATATATCCACTCAAATTTACATTAAAATAGTTTTATATATTATTTACATTATATTTTTTATTTAAACATTTCCTTTTATCCTTCCTTTCCAACATTTAAAACAGTTACCAAATTTTGAATCCCAAGGGCATTAAGGATCTTGAGGATCCTAAAAAGGCTTCCAAAATTCTTATTGAATCCACTGAATTAGATGAAGATCTTTACCGTATTGGTAACACTAAGGCATGTTCCTGTATAAAATATTTTTTTGTCCTAATTTCAGTTATGCCGCACTTTTCAAAAACACTAAATCGTGGTAGAAACTCATAGAAAATGTAGGGGTTTACTGAAACCTCTTAGTAGATGATGATCAACAGATGGTTTTGAAAATCACTCGAACAGTGGAAACCTTTCTAAGTAGAAGATTTGTTTTTGTTTTTTACAACATAGGCCTAGAGAAAAACGTTTCAAAAACGTAGGCTTTAAATACACCTGACACCATTTATAAGCCATAAAAAAATATTATAGCGTAAGCTTATAGAACACACAGGGTTGTTTACACATACGATACATTCCCGTAAAAACCTCCCTTACACTATCATATATTATCGTAGTTAGTCATATAGTTAACCAGTAGTATTTGGTTTAATTGTTATTATTTCCACATATTTCCACACATATATTAAACATTACACATACAATCCTTAGCTATCAAATCCTTAACCCCAAGGGTATCAAGGGCATTGATGATCCCAAAAAATGCACCAAGGTCTTGATTGAATCCACAGAACTTGATGAGGATCAATATCGTTTGGGTAACACTAAGGCATGTCACCAAATCCAATTTTCACAATTATTGCAATGAAAATTCTTCATTATACACAACTACACATTCAATTGAAATTTACACTATTGCCTGTTTAAACCTTTGAAAGTTTCTGAAAAACAAGTTTGAAAACTTGCCAAAGAAACTTATTTTGCGTATAATTGGATGGGAGTTAAAACAATATAATATTGCACCCCCAGCCACTCCATAATCAAACCCTAAACCCTCTTACACCCCCGTTATACCATCCATTTTTTGTTATACATTTAAACTAAAATTTGTAATTTGAATACAACTTATAAATCAAGGACTTTCAAATTACAAAAATTTGGTTATAAGATTTTTAGTATTTATTTATTTTTTTCTTTAGTAGAACTAGTTTTTATTATTTATTTATTTATTTTATTTATAAACTAACTTTTTATTTGTTTATTTTATTCACTCTCACCTTTATATTGAATGCATTCTTTATTCACAATTACACATACACACTCGCTATGATCATGTGATCTGAAAACCCTCCAAAAAAACAGCTACCAGATCATGGCTCCCAAATTGATTAAGGGTGTCGAAAAAGACATCAAGTGTACCGAAATTCTTATTAAATCTATTGATTTACCCGAAGATCAATATCGTATTGGTCGCACCAAGGTATATGATTGACAATATACTTACCAAACAAAATTTATATATGTTTAACATTCGCACTCATTATGTACATAAATCAATCATTAAGTATTTAACCTCATTATTTGTTTATTTTTACTAACAGAAATATGTAAAATGTCTGACATATCCTTTTGTTTAATTTGTTTATAAATCCTTTAAATGTTTGAAATAACTTTCTTTTTTCCGTCAAGAAAAATTTACTAATATGTTTTTTTAAATAAAAAAAAAGTGTTTTTGAAGAATTATGCTTAAGCGAATCAAAACAAAAAACATGTTTCAACAGAGTTTGAGTATAAAAATTTGGACAAAATTATTAAAAACTTTCTCACATAATGTGAGTAAACAAAAAGAATAATCAAAGAAAATAAATTAAAAATCTTCTAGCTTTATTTGATGATTATATAAAATTTCAACATTATTTGTTTAATTTTAGTTAAAAAAGTTTTGCAAAGAAATGACTAAAAATTTGTATAAAAAATGACGAAATTTATTATATTTTTATCACTATTAAACGTTCTAAATTTTTGTTTTATTGGTTTATGATATAAATATTTTCAACAATGTTTGTTGAAAAATTTTTGCCAAAATTATATAAACCAACAAAAATCAATACTAAATTTAAAGCTTTAAGTTTCTAGTAGTTAAAAAATATGAATATTGCTTTAGTAGTTAAAAAAAATATGAATTTTCAATATTTATTGTTTAAAACCTTCAAAATGAGCTGAAAATGTGTAACAAATACAAATTTCCACTGAAATTAAAAAAATTATAACAACTTGATAATTTAACAGATTCTTGCTAAATTGGTTTATAATATAAACACTTAAAAATATTCTTGCTAAATTTTGTGCGTATTAACTTTCAACATAATGTGATTGAAACAAAATTTAAAAGGCAATTTTACATAAAAATTTAATATTTTCTGCTGTAGAATAAATAAATTAAACAATTCAACAACATTTGTTAAAGGATTTACCAAAAGAGTAAACAATTTGAACAAATCTTTATCAATATTAATTTTTTTTTAATTTTCATAATTGAGAACTTACTGGTTTACAATATAAACAGTGTTTGTTGAAAATTTCTGCAAAATTATATAAACCAACAAAAATCAACATTAAATTTAAAGTTTAAAATTCTCTAATAAACAATCACAAAATCTTGCCATAAATCAAATAAATATATTTTTAATATTAAATATATATGAATTTTCAACATTTCTTGTTTAAAACCCCCAAAAATCTAAATATATAAAATATATAGTATATTCTACTGAAATTAAAAAGACCAATAAAATTCAATAATTTGGTAATAATTTCAATGATATTGCTTTATTGGTTTATAAAAGTATAAACCTTTCTTAACTTCGAGCTTATATAAACTTTCAAGTTTTTTTATTGAAAACTATTTAAAAAGCCAGAAACAATATGTAAAAATAGTACGGAAAGAGTATTTAACTTAAAACTAAGCAAACAAAAATATTCGACAATATTTCTAATGCAAATAATTTTTATAAATTTTTATAAAAAAGGGCAAGAAACTAAAAGAGTAAACTATTTGATTAAATCTTTATCTTTATAATTTTTTTAGATTTTCATAATTCGGAGCTTATTATATATACAATATATAAACATTTTCAACATTGCTTGTTGAAAAATTGGTGCCAAATTATATAAACCAACAAAAAGCAATATTGAATCTAAAGTTTAAAGTTCTCTGATAAAAGTCTCAAAAATCTAATTTATCTATCTTCAGTAGTTAAAATTTATGAATTTTCCACATTTATTGTTTAAATCCTCTAAAAAAGCTAAAAATATAAAATCTACGAAACGTCGGGAAAATTTGTAATTAAAATGCCTTTTTGTTTAGATCGAGAGAATTTAGGACCTAGTAGCTTAATAAAAAATACAAACATAAAGTATTTAGAACTTTCCAGTGAAATTAAAAAAAATACAGTAATTTTTAAATAATTTTAATTAGTTTGCTTTTTTGGTTTATAATATCAACATTTAAAGTTGGCTTTTTTTTTGTAAATTTTGTGATTATATAAAAACTATCAACTTTATTTATTAAAAACTTTATGAAAACCCTGATACAAAATTTAAAAACAGTACGGAAAGGGTATTTCATTTAAAAGTATTCTACTTTCTTTAATGGCAACTAAGTAATCATACATAAAAATAAAAACATTCAATAATTTTTGTCAAATTAAAGTAAAATAATTATGTAAAATTGGAAGAGTAAACAAATTTATTTAAAGATTCACTAGATTTTTTTATAATTTTCATAATTCTTGGTTTATTGGTTTATTTTGAACATTATTTGTTGAAAAATTTGTGCCAAATTTATATAAATCGACAAACAATCAATACTAAATTTAAAGCTTAAAGTTTTATAATCGGAAATCGCAAAGTTTTGCCATAAATCAAATATATCTGGCTTTTGTAGTGGAAAAATATGAATTTTCAAGATTTATTATTTAAAACCTGTAATAAAAGCACAAAATATATAACATAAATGTCCACTGAAATTAAAAAATGCCAAATAATTGCAATAATTTGATAATGATTTTAATGATTCTTGCTTCAACGTCTTTTGTTGAAAATTTTCTAAAATTGCAAAAGTTTTATAAAGCAGTAAAAAATTTACACACTTAAAAATAGATTTAAATCGCAAAATTTTAAACGTAAATCAAGTAAATATTTTCATAGTTGGAAAATATGAATTTTTCATACTTATTCAATGTGTTCGATTACTCGAAATTCTTACTACTTTTACTACAATTGGAAAGTTTTGTTTACTTTTTGTATTGAATTTTTCCAGCTGTAGCAAAAGTAGTAACTTGTAGTAAGAAAACGAACACGCCTATTGTTTAATATTAAAATTTGTCAAATTAAAATTTGTCAAAAGTTCTTAAAATGTTGAATACTTTGCTGTGAAACATGTTTTAATCATACTTTAGTTTAATCTATAAGAATTTTTGATTTTAACATATAAATATTTTCTTGTCCTCCATCCCTGGGTGTTGCCCCTTCCCTTTGTTTTTGGAAATGTTATTCAAAAATATCTAGGTGTTCTTCCGTGCTGGTGTCTTGGGTCAAATGGAAGAATTCCGTGATGAACGTTTGGGCAAGATTATGTCCTGGATGCAAGCTTGGGCTCGTGGTTACTTGTCCCGCAAGGGCTTCAAGAAATTGCAAGAACAACGTATTGCCCTCAAGGTTGTTCAACGCAACTTGCGCAAATACTTGCAATTGCGTACATGGCCCTGGTACAAATTGTGGCAAAAGGTCAAGCCTTTGCTCAATGTATCACGTGTTGAAGATGAAATTGCTGTAAGTATTCAAACTTGGAAAATATACAAAAATTATTATAAATTTCAGGTATTCTATTTAAAGGAGCTGAAGGTGATTTTTTAATAAGAAAATTACAATAAAAAGTAGATTTTGTTATATTCTTCTACACTAAAATATAATATAATAATACTGCATTTACACTTAACCTAAAACTAGTTGTTTTTGAAATTTATTTGTATTTAGGTACTTGTCAAATTCCATAAAAGCTATGAATCAAAAACTAAAAGTTTTTTAAAACTACCAGTTTTGGGTTGTACTGTAAATTGGGCTTAAAGCTGAATAAATGACAAAAAGCTTTTTGTATCTATACAATGAAACTCGTTTAAGACAAACTCGGATAAAATGAATTATTGCTTAATACGAACTAATTTGAAATCTCGACACTTTGACAATAATTTCTATATAAAAACCATGTGTAATACGAATTCGCTTAAGAAGAGCTTTTGGTTAAAATGAACTGTTACTGATGGACTAACAAACAAAATTTCAAAATTATGAACTTTTCAAAATCTAGCAATTTTTTTTAATTTTTTTGTTTTTGTATTTTGAGTAATTTTAAATTATTTAAGAAATCAAGTGAAAAAAGGCACAATTTTTAAATTATTTTTTGTCATTTTAAATATTCATTAAATATTGTTGGTTCGATTACTGTAAACTTCGCTTAAAACGAACTATTACTTCTGCTCCCATGGAGTTCATCTTAAACAGGTTTTACTTTATAATAAAGGCTCTGATATATCATTCATACTGAACCCAAAACTAAGTTTTTTTTGGAAAACTTGAAAAAAAACGAAAACTCTTATTATTTGTTTTAGTGTGAATGGGATATAAAGAGAGTTTTCACTTTAAACTTTTTATATAGTTAGAGTTATTGACAAACTAAAACTAATTTAATATCTTAAGACTAAATGTGTTTTATAGAACACACTCGCAAAAAATTGTTAGTAAATTTGTATATTTCCTTTAAATTATATGAAAACAAGTAATTTTTTCTCATCGAAACCTACACAATTTCTTTGAGTTAATTGATGTTTCACGATGAGGTGTTTATCATCATTATACACTCACAAAAAGAACATTATTAATTTCTATTAAATTTGATATTATTTCTTTTATTAATAAAATATAATTTTGAGTGTTTTGCATTTGAAAACAAAATGGCCCTCAAATAATTGAAATTTCTTAATTTTTTTTTTTTGCTTTACAAGTACAAATCATGTTAAGCAGCTGTTGTGGCTAATAACATCTAATTATCAAATGGCTAATTTTTCATATTTTTTTCCCCCATTCAATTTCAATTACAATGTCTTTTGGTCTTTTACACTTAGAGAACAATTTTTTTTTTTTGCTTTAATAACGAGCTAATTTTATCGTATCCATCCCACCTACGCTTTTCAACTTTACGGTGAATACCTATAAAATTTATGATTTATTTATGACGACTGTATTATTATTGATTTTCTTCATCTATAAATTTATAATAAAAATGTAAAATCTATATATAGATGCCAACACTCATAATCGCAAATCTCTTTAAATCCGCAAAATGTTTAAAATAATAAATATGGCCTACATTTCGGTTGAAGCAAAACAAGATTTTTATCTGGAATTTCTAGATGATGTTACTCATAATTAATGAGTTAAGGAAATGTTTTTCTTAATATTTCTATAGATTCGCTCATTAATTTACATGTTGGTGTTCCTACATACAAGTTGATCAGAGTGGTTTGAATATTTTTTTTTTTGGTTTTTAATTTTCTTTAGTAGAGGTGGTGGTGGTGGTACGTACTATTTATGGTTTGTTGGCCTAACCTCTGCCTAGTTGCCACTGCCTGTATTCACTTTATTTTTAATTAATTAACGTGAAGTGAACAAGTGTGTTTTGTTGCCCCTTATTATTGGCAACTCAAAAACTGCCGCACCCAAATTAACACACACTTTTTTTGGTGATGCCACAAAAATGAAATTTCCACTCAAGAGGGGTAAGAAAAGAAGGACCAACAACCGAACAAGAAAAAAAATCTTGATATAAAACAATTTAAATAAGATGAGTAACAAATTTTAACACACACGCAGACATTTAATTTTATTTAAAAAAAAATACAAATTTATGACTTTTTCATAATTCATTTAATTGAATTCTCATCATTTACATTTCCATCATTTCAATATGTAGGAAAGAAATAGCAAATCATATTGTGTGTTTACTCTAAAAACACACCTGTGTCATATCGATCGTTTAGCATGATTGTTATAATATTAGTTTTCCTTATAAAAAAACAAAAACCAAAGATGATGAAGAGTACCAAGTGTTTTTCAGAAATGCCACACAATTATTAAGCATTCAAATTATGAGTGGTTACTCAGAATAGAAAATATTTTTTTTTGCTTTTATGGGGCGTTGCTAAAAATTGAATTAATAATTTTAAAATTCATCGAGCACTTTGCAACAGCAAGCATTCCAGTTGTTGACCAGTAGCTAAACGGATCTCTAGTTACCTGGGCTATGCGAACTATACCAATCCAACGATAAAAACGAGCAAATAAATTTAAGCGATTTTCAATTTTAATATCAATTTAAAAATAACGGTTAAATTTTAACGGGCTTCTGAAGAAATAACGAAAAATTAATCGGTGGAGTTTTAACAGATTGTTAATCAATTTTAACTAAAAGTGTTTTTATTACAAATTTCAATTTCAAATGGCTGAAGATAAAAAAGTAAAAAAATCTAAAAAGTCTGAAAAGTCAGATAAATCCGATTCGGAAGTTGGTTCAGCTACACCACCAGCTGAAGCAGCCAAAACTAATCCAGAGGAAACACCTGCGGCGGAATCAGAAGCTGAAAAATCTGCTGTGACTGAAGAGCCAGTTACAAATTCTATACCTGCTGAACCACCAGCTCCTTTACAAGAACCTGAACCACAAGCAACTAAAACTTCTAATAATTCTGAATCTTCTGATTTACAGCGTCTTGAGGAGAAGGCTAAGAAGGCTGAAGAACTTTTGGCTGCCGAAGTTAAGGTACGCAAGGACTTGGAAGGCCTTAATGCTAAGTTGTTAGCTGAAAAGACTGCCTTGTTGGACTCCTTGTCTGGTGAAAAGGGTGCCTTGCAGGATTACCAAGAAAGATGTGCCAAACTCCAAGCCCAAAAGAACGACCTCGATAATCAATTGCGTGTAAGTATTTACAACATCGTATAAAATATTTATTTCAATAAGCAAAAATCATAAAAATTGCTAATGAAATGTGGAAATCACTGAAGCATATCATCTTCTAAAAACAAAAAAAAAGTACAGTGAAATTTATGGCAATATATATATTTTCTTGCTGTGACAGTAATTGAAATTGATTGGTTAACACAAGTGATATGCTTTGATTTCTTAAACATTTTATGGCAACAATTTTGTGCTAAATTTAGATTTAGCCTTTTAGCTAATGAAAAAAGAATAGCACTCATCTCACCCCTTTGCTTTTTTTAAAAATATTTTTGTTTTTTTCGCTCAATAGGACATTCAAGATCGCTTGACTCAAGAGGAAGATGCCCGCAACCAATTGTTCCAACAGAAAAAGAAGGCTGACCAAGAAATCTCTGGCCTCAAGAAGGACATTGAAGACTTGGAATTGAACGTCCAAAAGGCTGAACAAGATAAGGCCACCAAGGACCATCAAATCCGCAACTTGAACGATGAAATCGCTCACCAAGATGAACTCATCAACAAGTTGAACAAAGAAAAGAAGATGCAAGGTGAATCCAACCAAAAGACTGGTGAAGAGCTTCAAGCTGCCGAAGACAAGATCAACCACTTGAACAAGGTTAAGGCTAAGCTCGAACAAACCTTGGATGAATTGGAAGATTCCTTGGAACGCGAGAAGAAATTGCGTGGTGATATCGAAAAGGGTAAACGCAAGGTTGAAGGTGACTTGAAACTCACCCAAGAAGCCGTCTCTGACTTGGAACGCAACAAAAAGGAATTGGAACAAACCATCCAACGCAAGGACAAGGAATTGTCATCCATCACCGCCAAATTGGAAGATGAACAAGTTGTTGTCCTTAAGCACCAACGTCAAATCAAGGAATTGCAAGCCCGCATCGAAGAATTGGAAGAAGAAGTCGAAGCCGAACGTCAAGCTCGCGCCAAGGCTGAGAAACAACGTGCTGATTTGGCCCGCGAATTGGAAGAATTGGGTGAACGTCTTGAAGAAGCCGGTGGTGCTACCTCTGCCCAAATTGAACTCAACAAGAAACGTGAAGCCGAACTCAGCAAATTGCGTCGTGACTTGGAAGAAGCCAACATTCAACATGAATCTACCTTGGCTAACTTGCGCAAGAAGCACAACGATGCCATCGCTGAAATGGCTGAACAAGTCGATCAACTCAACAAATTGAAGGCTAAGTAAGTATAACAGTTTTCGATATTTTGTAAAATTTGTTTCTTTGAAAACTGTAGCTGTGGAAATTATTTGTGGATGCCGTCTTAACGTGTTATTTTGTGTTAATGATTTCTAATAGCTAATTGAAATATATTTTCTTCAAATTTTCTTTCCACACCTTAACAGGGCTGAACATGATCGCCAGAGTTGCCACAATGATTTAAATCAAACTCGTTCTGCCTGCGATTCACTTGCTCGCGATAAGGTAATAAATCCTTATGGGAATTATTTTACACACAAAACTAAGCACTTATATGTTTACACTTCCTTGTCAGTACAAAAACCTTACAAAATATACTCTACTAGAAATTCTTTAAGATATTCTATGGTAAAAATCTTTAATAATTTTAAAATTTTGCGGCAAGTTTTTCCCGTTTTAATTCAACATTCAACGGCTACAAGAAGGATTTCCCAAGAATCAGCCTATGTTTATAAGAATATTTTTTTTTATAATCCCACACACATTTCTAACATTGTCGAACTAAACAAAAATTTATTTTATTACCAATCTAGGGCTGAAAAAGAGAAGAACGAATATTACAGTCAATTGAACGATCTCCGCGCTGGTGTTGACCACATTACCAACGAGAAGGTATACATACTGATTCTTATATTTATTGTCGTAGAACGCCGCTGTAAATTTTATGCTGATAGTTTTTGTAGATTTGAGAGTTTATTTTTTAAAGATTTTAAGGTATCCATCTTGGAATCCGAAAATAAGCTCTGGTAGCTGTGCTTTCTGATATAAGAATCTCAGAGACTTGTGCCTCGCAAGTCTTACGATTTTTAGCTGTAGATAAAATTTGTGAATATACTTTATGTATATATATAACAAAAGCCGCATTAATACTAGCTAATCCAAAAAAATTAGAATCCCTGCTAACCAAATACTAACTGTACATAGCACACACAATTGCCAAAATATATAATGTACTCTTTTGTCATAATCATCATACTAATGAAAAAACCACTTCACATCCTCTCTCTCTCTCTCTCTCCCTCTCTATCTCTCTTGCTAAACAAATAGGCTGCCCAAGAAAAGATTGCCAAGCAATTGCAACACACCCTCAATGAAGTCCAATCCAAATTGGATGAAACCAACAGATCCCTCAACGACTTCGATGCCGCCAAGAAGAAGCTTTCCATTGAAAACTCCGACCTCTTGCGCCAATTGGAAGAAGCTGAATCCCAAGTGTCCCAATTGTCCAAGATCAAGATCTCTCTCACTACCCAATTGGAAGATACCAAACGTTTGGCTGATGAAGAATCCCGCGAACGTGCCACCCTTTTGGGTAAATTCCGCAACTTGGAACACGACTTGGATAACCTCCGCGAACAAGTAGAAGAAGAAGCCGAAGGCAAGGCTGATTTGCAACGTCAACTCAGCAAGGCTAACGCTGAAGCTCAAATCTGGCGCAGCAAGTACGAATCCGATGGTGTTGCCCGTTCCGAAGAATTGGAAGAAGCCAAGAGGAAGTTGCAAGCTCGTTTGGCAGAAGCTGAAGAAACCATTGAATCCCTCAACCAAAAATGCATCGGCCTCGAAAAGACTAAGCAACGCTTGTCCACCGAAGTCGAAGATTTGCAATTGGAAGTCGACCGTGCCAACGCTATTGCCAACGCTGCCGAGAAGAAACAAAAGGCCTTCGACAAGATCATTGGCGAGTGGAAACTCAAGGTTGATGATTTGGCTGCTGAACTCGATGCCTCTCAAAAGGAATGCCGCAACTACTCCACCGAATTGTTCCGTCTCAAGGGTGCCTACGAAGAAGGCCAAGAACAATTGGAAGCTGTCCGTCGTGAAAACAAGAACTTGGCTGATGAAGTCAAGGACTTGCTCGACCAAATCGGTGAAGGTGGCCGCAACATTCACGAAATCGAAAAGGCCCGCAAACGCTTGGAAGCCGAAAAGGATGAACTCCAAGCTGCCCTCGAAGAAGCCGAAGCTGCCTTGGAACAAGAAGAAAACAAGGTCTTGCGCGCTCAATTGGAATTGTCTCAAGTACGTCAAGAAATCGACCGCCGCATCCAAGAGAAGGAAGAAGAATTCGAAAACACCCGCAAGAACCACCAACGTGCCCTCGACTCTATGCAAGCATCCCTCGAAGCCGAAGCCAAGGGTAAGGCTGAGGCCCTTCGCATGAAGAAGAAGTTGGAAGCCGACATCAACGAATTGGAAATTGCTTTGGATCACGCCAACAAGGTAAGTGTTATCGCCTAACTGTCCAGCTGCACTAGCAATGCTGCTCGTGGTATACCAAATACTAACAGCTCAAATAACTTTGTTCTCATTACTTTTATTTAGGCTAACGCCGAGGCCCAAAAGAACATTAAGCGCTACCAACAACAACTCAAGGACATCCAAACTGCCCTTGAAGAAGAACAAAGAGCCCGCGATGATGCCCGTGAACAATTGGGTATCTCCGAACGTCGTGCCAACGCCCTCCAAAACGAATTGGAAGAATCCCGCACCCTCCTCGAACAAGCCGATCGCGGTCGTCGCCAAGCCGAACAAGAATTGGCCGATGCCCACGAACAACTCAACGAAGTCTCCGCCCAAAACGCCTCCATCTCCGCTGCCAAGAGGAAATTGGAATCAGAACTCCAAACACTCCACTCCGATTTGGATGAATTATTGAACGAAGCCAAGAATTCCGAAGAGAAGGCCAAGAAGGCTATGGTTGATGCTGCCCGCCTCGCTGATGAACTCCGCGCTGAACAAGATCATGCCCAAACACAAGAGAAACTCAGAAAGGCCCTTGAACAACAAATCAAGGAATTGCAAGTCCGTTTGGATGAAGCTGAAGCCAACGCCCTCAAGGGCGGCAAGAAAGCTATCCAAAAATTGGAACAACGTGTCCGCGAGTTGGAGAACGAATTGGACGGTGAACAAAGAAGACACGCCGATGCCCAAAAGAACCTCCGCAAATCAGAACGTCGCGTCAAGGAATTGAGCTTCCAATCCGAAGAAGATCGCAAGAACCACGAACGTATGCAAGACTTGGTTGACAAGCTCCAACAAAAGATCAAGACATACAAGAGGCAAATCGAAGAAGCCGAAGAAATCGCCGCCCTTAACTTGGCTAAATTCCGCAAAGCCCAGCAAGAACTCGAAGAAGCTGAAGAACGTGCCGATATGGCTGAACAAGCCATCAGCAAATTCCGTGCCAAGGGACGTGCCGGTTCCGTTGGTCGTGGTGCCAGCCCCGCGGTAAGTGTCACAACCAAAATCATACAGCTCTAAATTCGAAACGCTTTTCAACTCAAAAGAACTGCCAACCATTGCAAAAAATAATGACAAAACATTTTTATTTTATTTTCCAATTTCTCTCGTACAAATCTCATGCAGATTTAAATTAAGCAAAATGGCACTGTAAATGATTCACAAAATATGGTCCACATTAGAGATTCAATTAGCAAAAAAAAAGAGAAACTAGATCATAAGTAAAAGCTTTATGCATCTCTTTCATGATAAAGAAATGCAACATTCAACATTCAATTTATTACTATAAACCTAAAAAAAACTCAAATAAAAAAAGAAACAACCAGCTTAAAAACCCAATATTTCATCATCAAAGCATCTAAATTCATCGCAAAAAGAGTCATAATAAAATTAGTAGAAATCAAGCTGAATTAGAGAAAAAAACATTTCAATTATCGAAACCTTTCTGCTTTTGTTCATAATGATAATGAAATAATTTTATTACTACTACTACTATTATAATTGTATATGTATGTGTGTGTACTGCAGCCGGCAGCGTCAAATAAAGGTGGCCGCAAGAGTGTGCTGGACCAGTAAACAATCTTTCATTACATTTGTAAGTGCCAAAGAGTGGTTACTCAACAATATGTTAAACTCCCACACCTGAATCCTGAAAGTGATAAAAAAATATAAAATTGAATGTTTTAATTGTTAAATCATAAATCTCTCGCACACACTCTCTCTCAGTCGTTCTCAATTACACACATACATACGTTTGATGTTTTGAAATTTTGTACACTTGCACTTGTAACGTGTTAAGATTTTACTGTGTTCCTGTTATCACTCTCATTATGTTGATGACAACAGCAATTCCCTTATTCACTCTCTCATTATAATGGAGAAAATGTTCATTTACCCTACGAATTCATACAACTCTCCCAAATACTCTCTCATTGTGCTGTTTTGAGTATTTTATAAGATAACTGTCTCCATTTATAGTTCTCACTTAAACAATATTCCTCTCATTTTTCAATTTTGTATTAAATAAAATGTTTCTGTTTATTTATTTAGTTCAAATCGTGCATGCTTGTATTTATTTTTTTTTAATTTAAAGAAAACATATTTAAAAAAAAAAATTTTTCTCCCACTCTCTCATTCTATTTAGCCCCGTGGTATGTCCGTGCGGCCACAATTGGACGGTATGGCTTTCCCACCAAGATTCGACCTTGCTCCCGAAGATTTCTAAATGCCATTAAAACATTTTAATTTATTTTATTAATACTATTTCATAATTATTTTATTTTACTTTAATTTATAAATACTTTACAACACTTTTTGTTTTTCTAATTAAAAAAAGAAATAAAAAACAATTGAAAAAATTTATAAATATTACAAAACCTTAAATTAGTATCCATAAAAAATTAAATGTATTTATAAAATACCAACATAAGAGAAGCCTTTAATGGATGATTAAGAAAGTTATGAATGAAAGAAGATCGTTAGATGTGTGTAGAAACTTTCGCCTGACCAACACTCCAAAACACACTCATGGCATCAGACCATAAAAAACCTTTACTCATATTAATGTAAATTTTTTTTTATAAATTATAATATTTTGTATTCAAAATCAAAAAAAAAAAAACATGACCCGTCATTTCTTTATATGTATATATATAATATACTTAATACTCATATATAATATGTACGTTTAGGTTTAAAAAATCTCGATTGTCATCTTTGTGTCAAAAGTAGTCGAAAACAATTAAAGTGAATACTACACATTTTAAAACAAATAAGAATAAAATAATATCAAAAAAATATTTTTAACAAAAAATTAAAAAAAAATGTTATTTAATTATGTATTTATTGTAAAATGCACTTTACACCTTAGATAGATTTGGAAACATTTATCACCATCACATACTCTCAAGTATTTGTCTCCAATCAACCAATTCATTTGTATCACAACCACACAACCTCAACTACTGCACATTTTACTACTCTATCTCTCACTCACACACACACACTCACTCATCTTATGGCGCTTATGTTTATGTTATTTTTTAATTAATCAAAAATATTTAAAATAATTTAAAGATAATAATAATAATATTAAAAAAGGAACAAGTATACAAAAAAAGGAACAAAATAAATGTAAATCAATAAAAAAAAAAAACATTTAAATCTTTAATTGGTACATTGGGTTGGTTTATAGGTACGTAGATATACAATTTTTTTGGAGCCCCATGTTGGGCGACATTGAGCCGGTCAAAGTTAGAAATTTTTTCAGTCTGGTGGAAAAGATTCAAATTAAAAAAAAAACAATATCCTCTTTACAGTTGAATTGTACACTCATAGAAATAAATCTGTAAAAATAACAGAAAAAGTTACTAAAAATTAGTTAAAAATGATGCTGCAGAAAAACTGCTAAAATTAGCAGATTTTTTTACTAAATACTAGTAAAATGAGAACAGCAAAATTAAAACTGTTAAATTTACAGAATTTTAGTTATATTTAGGCTAACTTTTATTAATTAATTGAAAACAGCTAATTTTACTGTAAAATCTGCAGAAAATTTTGCTAAATATTTGTAGCCTAAAAATAGCAAAAAAACAAGTTATATCTACAAAATTTTTGCTATTTTTAAGCTAAATTTAGTTGAATGCAAATAGCAGTCTATTCTGCTAAAATCAGCAGAAATATTTGCTAAAAAATTGTAAACTGCTGTTTTCAAAAGGCTCGATTTTTATTTGCATTTAAAAAAAATCGAAGAAAACTTCGAATATTTTAAATTTTTTGGTGATTTTTTAGGCTACTAATTATTTAGCAAAATTTTTTGCTGATTTTGGCAGGTTAATTTGCTATTCTCCATTTACAAAAATTTTGCTCAAATATAACTAAAATTCTGTATATTTAACAGTTTTATTTTTGCTGTTCCTATATTACTAATATATAGCAAAAATAATCTGCTAATTTAACAGTTTTTTTCTGCAGCATATTTTTAACTAATTTTTAGTAGTTTACTCAAACTATACAACTGATTATTATTTTTTTTGTTATCTTTTGGATACCCGGGTGAAAATGGTCATATATTATGATATATGATCGAATTTATGGGTTCATATATGATTACATTTATGCTTGGATCCGTAATTTGAGGGTATATGACCATATATGATCATATACGGACATATATGCTCACATACCTAATTGTGTTCGTATATAAAAATACGATTTTTTTGTATTTTCCAACAAAAACCTTAAAGAAATTGATAGTTATAGTAAATTATTAACAATATCATACATTAGTTTTAATTTACAGTCTAAATAATACAAAATCTATCGTATAATACATCTATTTATACGCTACTAACAATTTAAAAATTTTTAACTAAGTTTAGGAATTAATAAACATAAATTATTGTACTTCCAGTAGAGATTATTCGACAACTTTCCAGCTGTATGTATACGTTTTCAATTGAACTCCAAAATTTATCAAGTTTTTACAGATTATAAAACGATACTCTGGCCATACTCTTAAAAATTGCTTGCAAATGCCAGCTATAATAAAAAATAGTAAATGTTAACACAATTTTTGGAAATAAAACTAAGAGATTTGTAATGATTTAACTTGTTCACCCGCATAATGTTTTTTCAACGAATGATTTATACGACTTTATTATTTCTTCTAACAGGAACATATCTGAACAAAAAATGAATTTAAAAAACTCCTTATCTCCAAAAAGGTATAGTTCAATTGGGTTGCATTCCATTAAAGAACATGCTCTTAATAAACAAACCCGGTGAAAAATGCTCTTATACGCTCAAACATGTTCATATATGGTTTATGTATGGACACATATGAACAAATATGCATTTTTTATGAACATATATGGATTTTATATGAACATATATGGAAGTATATGTGATTCCATATATGGAAAAAGATTGCATATACAGACATATATGGAGGTATCTGCTATTTCATATATGGAAAAGGCACTCATATATGGACAAATATGGAAGTATGTGTTATTCCATTTATGCAAAAGGGACTCGTATATGAACATATTTGAAAGAAAACATTTTTTCATATGTGTAAAAGAAGCTCATGGATAAATATGGAATTATATTTAATGCCAAGAATAAAAAAAGGAACATCTGTAGCGCCTAATTTGAATGTCATACATAAATTTATATCTATAGTACAACCTTATAATAAAGGACAGCAACGTTCGCATGTATTCGCATATATTTAATAAATGTATATGTTCATATATGTCCATATAGCAACATATACTTAGGTGTTACCTCATTTTTCGGATCCATACATATATGGTTGAACCATAAATGTTCATATATGGACATTTTTCACCGGGAAAACAAATGTTCTTAATTGAAATTTTTCAAATTGTCTTTTAAACGAATTTCAGTTTGGTGATCATAATTTATTTATTGCAAAGACGTAAAGTCCAATTCATTCAAGAATCCATGTAAATATCGGTCAGTAGATGTAATGAAAAAACATAAAGCGGTTAATTACAATTTCTTAAAAAAATTTTAGTATTGTCATTTATATATTCATACCAATTTCCGTTTAAAAATTCATTCGGATCTTAATTCAGTAGAATATGGATAAAAAAAATTAAAATTAAAAAATCTATATGACTCTATATATGGACGTACGTGACATATATTATGATATATGGAACAATACATGAATTCATATATGCAGATGTCTGGCATATATGGAACACTATATGCAAAGTATTATGATATATGAAGTCATACATTCTCATATATGAACTTTTATTTTCAGTGCATTTACCATATATGCTCCCATATATGTCAGATATGTTCATACATCATTCATTTATGATCATATATGCAACTATATATGCCAGTATATGAGAATACATGAACATTTTCACCCGGGAAGTATGTTTATTTTAAACGAAACAAACTAAAAGGAATGCAAATCGGTTGTTTACTTTTTCAGCAAACGGAGTTTCAAAAACAGACTATATTTTTGTAATTTTTCCAAATTTATTGGAATATAACTAAAAAGTGACGGTTTGTTACAGGAGATATTAGCCGTTTTTTCTAATCACTTGGATTTAATAAATCCAAGAAGTATTTCTAAAAGTGCTCAACAGATGGGTTTAGATTCTCCCTATTTTAAAAAAATTTTCTGTCCAACACTTCTTTCACCCTAATTTTTAATAACGAATTCGATGATGAAGGATTTTACTTTAACTTTTAATTTTTAATTATATTTTATATAAAACAGCGATAAACAGTCTGCCTTTTCAGTTTTATCACTTTAATTTATATTTTTACACAATTGAAAAATTCCATTGCAACCCGGTGAAAAATGTTCATATACGCTCAAACATGTTCATATATGGTTTATGTATGGACACATATGAACAAATATGGATTTTTTATAAACATATATGGATTTTATATGAACATATATGGAAGTATATGTTATTCCATATATGGAAAAAGATTTCATATACAGACATATATGGAGGCATCTGCTATTTCATATATGGAAAAGGCACTCATATATGGACAAATATGGAAGTATATGATATTCAATTTATTCAAAAGTGAATTGTATATGAACATATTTGCAAGAATACATTTTTCCATATGTGTAAAAGGAACTCATATATGGATAAATATGGAATTATATTTAATGCCATCAATAAAAAAAGGAACATATGTAGTGCCTAATTCGAATGTCATACATAAATTTATATCTATAGTACAACCTTATAATAAAGGACAGCAACGTCCGCATGTATTCGCATATAGTTAATAAATGTACAGGGTGGCGCAAAAATGACCTTCCCATGTTTTTTGGCTGTAATTTAAAAAAAAATGAAAAACTTTGATTCTTCTTGTGGATTATTTTTATTTGGTCTTTTAATTTTTTTTACATCAAGTCGAGAATATGATGTCATGTAAATGGCCGCCGCCACAGTTGATTGTCATTTGAGCCCATTTTTTCATTCATCACCAATCATGAGTGATGAGGCCCATTTCCATCTTAGCAGGTACGTAAGTAAGCAAAATTTACGCTTCTGGGGCACTGAAAATCCGCGTGTAACCCACGAAGAGCCATTACACCCGCTCAAAGTCACTGTATGATGTGCTGTTTTCGCTGGAGGAGTCATCGGACCTTTTTTCTTCGAAAATGCCCAAAGTAATACGTTACTAATATTGTGATATATCAATACTTATGTGGGAAATAATGAGTTACCGATATGGAGATATATATATCACTACTTCTTTGGAGTTTTTAAAATAATATATTACCGATATTGTATTTAATAATAACTTATTAATAAGGGTAAAAATAATAAGTTATTCGTAATATATTATAACTACCCGAGTAAAAAAAATTATATATAATTATATGTGGCATATATTACAATATATAATTAGACATGTGGTTATGTATATCCATATATAATTATATATGACGTTTTTTCCGAAAAATTTTCCTTATATTATGCCATATATAATTTCATCTAATTAGATATCGGCCTTCATAATATTAGATATGGCATATATAATTATATATTACATAACATGGTTGATCTTATTGTATATATAGTTATATATAGAACTATATCTTAATATATATGGTGGCATTTTAGCAATATATAATTATATATGGTATCATTTAAACAATATATAATTATATATGGTGACAGTTAAACTAGATATTATCATATATGGTGCCATTTAAACAATATATGGTCATATATGGTACCTCATAAACAAAATCTTTAATTCAGTTCCAGATATGATAATATATGGTACTATATATAGTGCGATATATATTTATATATGGTGCTATTTAAGCAATATATTATCATATATGGTGCCATTCCAACAATATATTATCATATATGGTACCATTTAAACCATATATTATCATATATGGTGCAATTTCAACAATATATGCCCATATATGGTACCTCATGAACAATATTTTTAATACAGTTCCACATATGATAATATATGCTACCATATATAGTGCCATATATATTTATATATGGTCCCGGTGAAAAATGTCCATACCCGAGTAAAAAAAATTATATATAATCATATGTGGCATATATTACAATATATAATTAGACATGTGGTTATGTATATCCATATATAATTATATATGACGTTTTTTCCGAAAAATTTTCCTTATATTATGCCATATATAATTTCATCTAATTAGATATCGGCCTTCATAATATTAGAAATGGCATATATAATTATATATTACATGACATGGTTGACCTTATTGCATATATAGTTATATATAGAACTATATCTTAATATATATGGTGGCATTTTAGCAATATATAATTATACATGGTATCATTTAAAAAATATAGAATTATATATGGTGACAGTTAAACTAGATATTATCATATATGGTGCCATTTAAACAATATATGGTCATATATGGTACCTCATTAACAAAATCTTTAATTCAGTTCCAGATATGATAATATATGGTACTATATATAGTGCGATATATATTTATATATGGTGCTATTTAAGCAATATATTATCATATATGGTGCCATTCCAACAATATATTATCATATATGGTACCATTTAAACCATATATTATTATATATGGTGCCATTTAAACAATATATGGCCATATATGGTACCTCATGATGAAAATTTTTAATACAGTTCCAGATATGATAATATATGATACTATATATAGTGCCATATATATTTATACATGGTGTTATTTAAGTAATATATTACTATATATGGTGCCATTTAAACCATATATTATCATATATGGTGCCATTTCAACAATATATGCTAATATATGGGACCTCACGAACAACATTTTTAATACAGTTTCAGATATAATAATTGCAATATATATTGATATATGGTATCATTTAAACAATATATTACCATATGTGGTGACATTTAAACCATACATTATGATATATGGTGCCATTTCAACAACATTTTTAATACAGTTCCAGATATGATAATATATGCTACCATATGTAGAACCATATACTTTGATATATCGTATCATTTAAACAACCCGAATAAAAATAGTTACATATAGTCATATATGTGATTAAGTTATATCTGTTTAAATATACAGTTTCATCCGAAGAATGGCCCGATATATTTTTATCAATTGTTTATAAATTTTTATCTAATTGTATCAGTTTAGATCAGACCTGATTAAATTATGTGTTAATCAGATGAAATTGTATCCGATTTTGACTTGATGCAATTTTATCGGTTTATATGTAATGGTGTCAGGTTTGATCGTAATTGGTTCAATTTTATATAAATAAAATATAATTGTATCCGACATTTACCTTATACAATTGTATTAAAGTTTTAAACTGATATCAGGACAAAATTGGGATATAACTATATAATTTTGTATACAAATATATCTATTTGGACCTAAACTGATATAAATAATAAATAATAATTAATAATTAATTAAATAATAATTAATTCTTAAGATATCTCAGCTGATTCTATTCAACTCTGTGTATGATAAACACAGATGTTTGAATTACAACGAACCATTAAGGTTCAAAGCAAAAAAGAGTAATAATAACAAAAGGATAAAAATATCATTGTTAAATTTCGTTGATGTTAGTCTAAGTTGAGTTGTTGATAACAAACTCGATTTGCTTTCAACATTCATATAAGTAGACGATTATCAAAATATTAACCCACTCAAAGGCGAAAGGCACTGATGATGGCTTTGTAGCGAAAGCCGAAAATGCGCATTCTGCCTTGCTGGTCTTATCGAATTTTTTCAATAATTTTTATTCTTTGTAATTTACTTGTAAAAATTGTATCATCTTTCTTTGATTTGAAAATAATTTAAACAGAAAGTGATATTAATTTATGATCTTGAGTCAAACTAAAATAACATTCAAAATATTGTAATTTTTATGAAATCAGTGCTCTGCCAGTGTATTATTTTTTGAACAGTTGGCAATATATGTCTGGGATCTTATTTAATCCCAAATAAATGGAGACGTAGTACCAAATATAATGCGGCATCTAATTTTATCTGTCATTTTTATGGATAGTTTTAGATGTCAATCCCCAAATATATTGCTGTTTCTAATTCTATCTGCCATTTTAATGCCTAAATAAATTGCTGGATCTAATTCGATCTGCAATTTATGGGAAAAATTAAGATTTTACCAAATCACTATATATATCACTGGATTCAATTCGATCTGCAACTTATTGAAAAAGTTAAGATCTTACGCAATCCCGAAATATATTACCGGCTCTAATTTCATCTGTTATTTTTTCATAAATTTAGATCTTACGTAATCCCCAAATATAATCCTCGATCTCATTCGATCTGCCGTTTTCCAGATAAAGTTAGATACAACTTAATCCTAAAATATATATGTGACCTTCTCCGAGAAAAGGGACCTAGTGTGTGAAAATTAAGTTTTGAGAAGAACGCATTTAAAGTTTCATAACGCATTATCACTTTAAACACACCTTCAGTTGGGATATGCGATTTGGTATGGTTAGGTGCCTCAACTCATTTCATCTTATTCTACACCCTTTTAGGTACCAGAATCCACTCTTAAGTCAAAACCCGTTTTTTGACACACTAGGTCCCTTTTCTCGGAGAAAGTCACATATACCTAGATCTACTTTTTCGTATAAATTTAGATCCAAGTTTATCCCCATATATATTGCTGGATCTAATTCGATCTGCCATTTTTCTGATAAATTTAGATCCAAGTTTATCCCCAAATATATTGCTGGATCTAATTTGATCTGCCAATGTTCGGATCAATTTATATCCAAGTTTATCCCCAAATATATTGCTGGATCTAATTCGATCAGGCATTTTTCTGATAAAGTTAGATCCAAGTTTATCCCTAAATATATTACTGGATCTAATTCGATCTGTCATTTTTCGTATCAAATTAGATCTAAGTTCATCCACAAATATATAGCTGGATCTAATTCGATCTGCCATTTTTCGGATCAAATTAGGTCTTACTAAATCCCAAAATATATTGCTGGATCTAATTTGATCTGCCATTTTTCAGATCAATTTATATCTAAGTTTATCCACAAATATATTGCTGGATCTTATTCGATGTGCCATTTTTCGGATCAAATTAGATCTAAGTTTATCCCCAAATATATTGCTAGATCTAATTCGATCTGCCACTTTTTCGTATAAATTTAGATCTAAGTTTATCCACGAATATATTGCTGGATCTAATTCGATCTGCCAAAATTGAGATCAAATTAGATATAAGTTTATCCACAAATATATAGCTGGATCTAATTGGATCCGCCATTTTTCGGATCAAATTAGATCTAAAAATATCCCCAAATATATAGCTGGATCCGCCAATTTTCGGATCAAAATAGATCTAGGTTTATCCCCAAAGATATCATTGGACCTCCCAATTTTGAGATATAACTTGATCTTAGTTTATCCCCATATATACAATGGGATCTAATACGATATGATTGGATACACCCAATTTTGAGATCTAATTGGATCAGCTAGATATTACAGCAGATCTTAAACAATATCAAATTGGATATGATTAGATATTGTGCGAGATCAATTTTTTTTACTCGGGTATATGAACATTTATGGTTCAACCATATATGTATGGATCCGAAAAATGAGGTAACACCTAAGTATATGTTCATATATGGACATATATGCACATATACATTTATTAAATATATGCGAATACATGCGAACGTTGCCGTCCTTTATTATAAGGTTGTACGATAGATATAAATTTATGTATGAAATTCAAATTAGGCGCTACATATGTTCCTTTTTTTATTCATGGCATTAAATATAATTCCATATTAGTAATGTGTAACGACTTATTTCAGTCCATACAAGTAAAGGGTTCTTCAACAGGGACGCTACAAAAGTAGAAAGATAGGGACAGCAAACGACGCCATATTTCTTGCCGCTCCTTTGACATTTCTCTTCAGTAAGATTTGCCATTTCATGATGGAAAGATATACGAGCCAACAACGAGTCGAAATTATTAAAATTTACTACCGACATTCGGAGTCAGTGGCCTCGACGTTCAGAGCGCTACGTCCAATTTATGGTCGTCATAATGAATGGCTTCGTCAATAAACAAAATATGCGTTATTGGTCAGACAGCAATCCACACGTACTCCATGAGTCATCATTACATCCCGAAAAGATCACGGTTTGGTGCGGTTTATGGGCCGGCGGCGTCATTGGGCCGTACTTCTTCCGTGATGATCAAGACCGGCACGTTACTGTGAATGGGAATCGCTACCGTTTAATGATAACCGAATATTTTTTGCCGGAATTGGATGATATGGACTTGGAGGACATGTGGTTCCAACAGGACGGCGCCACAAGCGACACAGCGAATGTCACAATCAATTTATTGCAAACCAAGTTTGGAGAACGTGTTATCTCACGAAATGGTCCAGTCGATTGGACGCCTCGGTCGTGCGATTTGACGCCTTTGGACTATTTCCTGTGGGGCTACGTCAAATCTATGGTCTATGCCAACAAGCCAGCGACGATTGATGAACTTCGTACGAATATTGGCCGATTTATGCTTGAAAAGCGTCGAAAATTGGGTTCAGCGTCTGGACTTCTGCAAGCGTGCCCGTGGTGGCCATGCAAAAGAGATCGGTTTCCATACATAATGGCATCGAACGTACTTTCACAGGAATAAAGAATTTCATTGATATCCAAAACCATTTTTGTTTTATTTAAAAAAACTTTTGTAGCGCTCTTATTGAAGAACCCTTTATGTACTTATTTTAGCTAACCAGTGAATTTAATATTACAAGTAACAACTTATTTCAGTACTTCCTTCGTAATCACTTATTTTAGCCTATACCGGTACGATTTAGGCAACCATTTACCCCCAATGACACCCCATGTTAAAATAATGTGTTATGCGACCAAACTGTAAGTAGTTACAATTTTTAGTTTCTTATTACATTTCCCTTTACCTGATAATAGAAGGTTTTGCTGGGGATATCTGTAAAGTGATGTTTATTAATGCCAATTCATTCTTATGATTGAGGCATTAGTAATTGTAATGAATTTACTATTCAATCGGCATTAGTAAGGAAATCGATGTATTTCAAAGCATTAGTCAAAGTAATGATGATGCAAAAAATTTCATACCCGAGTAAAAACGTTTGTATATAATAATGTATAATTTTATATACGCATATATATTTTTGTCCACCAGTGTATATAACCGGACATTATTATATGTATCCATATATATTTTTTTTTCTCTCAAAAAATTGTAATATGATGTCATATTTAGTTGAATTTTATTACATATCGATCAGTAGGGCAACCAAAAAAAAAGCTCTTAAAGCAATGTTTTAAGCTCTTAAAAAAAGCTCGAAAAAACAGTAAAATAAGCAGTTAAAATGCAAAAACAAGCCCTTAAACTTCATTATTTCTTCATTAAAATCCTCATAAAATTATATTTTTTATTTAATACATTCTTAAATTTATTTTCATCGGGAAATACATTAATTGCATTAAAGAATTAAATGTGCTAAAATCCAAAAATTCTAACAAATTGTGAAAAATTATCTGGATTTCATTCTTGCCTAAGGAAACCGTCATTGTCATATTTGTATTATTAGAATTCGGGAAGGAAAAATAAAAATTTTACTTTAACAAAAAAAATTTTTAATTTAAAATAAATTTTAAAAAACTAATTTTAAATAAAAAAATTTATGTCGACTTAAAATAATGTTTAAAATTACCGATTTTATGAAAAAAAAGCTAAAATTGCTCTATTTTCGCATAAAAAAGCTAAAGTAAGCTTATTTTTTTAAAGAATATAGCAAAAATAAGCCAATATTTATAAAATATGCAAAAACAAGCAAAATTAGATAAAATAAGCAAAAAAAAGCTCTAACAAATATAACTTAAAATTCTTATATTTTTAAGATCAGAACTTGTATTTAATCTAAATTGTTCTATCCTTTCAAATAAAAAACATGCTGTGGCTTCTTTTTGGTTGGCCTATCGATCAGTATATAATTGTATATTGCATTTAAAAGTAGATACGGATATTCCAATTTGATATGACGTTATATATACCTATTTAATACATAATCCAAAATAATATATGTTTTAATATGATATAATTTTTAAAAAAAAACACGATTAAGTTTTGGATAATATTAGACAAGACAACACATGATTTTGGGACTTAATTCTGAGAATTGCACGTGAAAGTATCACCAAAAATAAGAACTTCCGCATCATTCGTTTTGTCAAGTTGGCTGCATTAAAAATTTAATTGCCATACGAATTTTTTGGCTCAAGGCGGATTGTTAGCACTTTTTCTATATTTTAACACAGTTATATCTCGGTATACCGTACAGAATATCTCTTTTGTGTCTGAAGCAAAGTTGTAGATATTGAATAGGAGAAAAAAAATGCTGAACAAACCTACCCGAAAAAAGTCCATCCAGTGCCTTAAAAATCGCAAAAATGCCAATTTGTTCACCTTTTTTGCTCAATAACTGGATTAGAAATCCACAAATATGCTGTTTTTTTTATAAACTTTATTTTGCATGAAAATAAATATTCTGATTCATAATACAGCTATTCTTACACAGAAAATATAAGATTTTTATATGTTATCTATGCATGAAAACAAAATTTAGAACATTTTCAATTATTGTCAATATACATCCTCGTTGAAGTTGACGCTTGTGGTTCTAATGATCTTGTTTTCTCCGTAGGTCGTTCATATTCATGTTCTGAGTCCGCATCATCATCCGAGTTGGACATAATATTCAAGGGCATGTTTTGTTCAGTGTGTCCACCAATTTCAGTGTCATCTTCATCATCGGTGCTTTCAGCTTCAAACTGCATAATTTTAGAACTCCACCAACAAACCTCCGCAAGAAATGCATCTAATTTTTTGCCTTTGAATCGCTTTTCCAATAACATGGTCACCTGGTGGAACCTCTCTCCTTGTTCGTCCGATTCCTGAGGTAATTGTGCCAAAAAGATATCAAGCTAGAAATGCATGAAATGTAATTTTAACGTCATGGATGCATTGACTTTTTCGAAATAATACAACAAGTTGTCCACTCGTGTCTGTATATCGGCTCGCTGAACACCAGAGCACCC
The DNA here is from genome assembly GCA_949987735.1 of Leucophora obtusa. Classification (NCBI taxonomy): domain Eukaryota; kingdom Metazoa; phylum Arthropoda; class Insecta; order Diptera; family Anthomyiidae; genus Leucophora; species Leucophora obtusa. The sequence goes on along the minus strand of OX465298.1, from coordinate 110,217,343 downwards.
ATATGTGCAAAAGTGTTATTTTTCCAGCTCCCCGCTCATTTTTGGATAGGTTGAGAGTAAAAAATAAGATATGTGCAAAAATTGGGTTTCTGCGATGTAAACCGGCCAGGCCGTTTACATTTATATCCTCAAAATTACCCTAAGAAAGGTTCATGGATTTATTTAGCTTTGAAGCAAAATAAGTTTTTTTTTAATATTTCGTCCATGACAGAAATCCCGAAATCTGATTCTGAGTTATAGATTTTTTACATATGTGCACTAGGAAACCATGTGAATCTTACATTTTGGGTATAGGATGTGTTCAGCGAACTTATGTAAAACACTACGATGTACATTTTTGTGGAACTATTTAACTCCTAACTCTTCAATATAAGGGACTTTTTTGACCCCGTTTTTAAAAGGAACAAAAAGACCCGTAAACTGAATAGTTAGAGGGTTAAAATGTTCCACAGGAATGATCCTCATAATGTTTTATATGAAATAGAAGATTCACATGGTTTCCTCCTAAAATTTAGGTTTGTGGGCATTTGAGCGGCAATTGTGTATAAGTACAAAATTAACCCTTAAACACATTTTAAGTTTTGACTTATTTCTGGCATTGAAATGATTTTTATATATTCATATATGATTTTTATACAATCATTTATGATTTTATACAATTATAACTTGTCGAGTATTGTGAAACATATATTTTTATATAATTATATCAAAAGATATTTAATTATATAAAATTATATTAACCAGATCCACCATTTTTCGGATCAGATAATATATTTTTTATATAATTATATTAACCCATACATGATTTGATCCGGAAAATGGTGGACCTGGTTAATATAATTTTATATACTTAAATATCTTTTGATATAATCATATAAAAATATATGTTTCACAATACTCGACAAGTTATAATTGTATAAAATCATAAATGATTATATAAAAATCATATCTGATTATATAAAAATCATTTTTACTAGGGTGGTTGAACTAAAATTAGTTCAAAGTTTATTTGCGCATAACTCTTAAAGTAAAGGTTTTACAGAAAAATACTAAATAAGCATATCTACAGACAATAATGTGGCTATAGGGTTGTCAGACGGGCTTGATTTGGCTTGATTGTCAAGCTTTTTCAATGCGTGTCAAGAATAAAGAAAAAATGTCATTTGTCAAGCTAAAATGGAATTTTAGAAATTTTTCCATCAATTTGATAAGAAAAATAAAAAAAAAATTACCCATCCCGGTTAAAAATAAGCATACATGTTCATAAGTTGCCATACATGTAAACATGTATGATCACACTTATTGATGTATGAACATAGATGGCATATATGAAATCATATATTTTTCCGTACTTTCAAAGAAAAAGCCCGTTTATGGTAATGTGTGTATTCATGTGTGTTGATATGTGCCATATATTGTCCCATATATGACATAAACTCTCATATATGAAAGCATATATTATCACATATAAAATTATAAGTGGGTCTTGTTTTTTAATTGCAAGATCACATACGTGTATTAGGGATATAACTTTTTTAGGCGTGCAAGCTTTCAAGGCAAAACCTAATAGATAATATTGTCCTGATAATAAAATTAGTTTTTTTGAGTCAGCACCGAAAGCGATTTCTGAAATGCTTCAAATTTTCAAATATTGGTAAAATTATCTTGTCCAAATGGTGGGAAATGATTTTTACTGATATTTGTATTAAAAAATTAAAAAAAGCTTACAAATTTGGAATGAAATATTACTTTTTTTAAATTAAAAAAAATTCATTTATACAAAACTTCAATGTGTTTGGTGCGGGAACTTTATTAACGATCGCGAAAAAGTAAAATCTTAGTTCTTAATATTTTCCATGCTCTACTTGAATTTACCTTGGGAGAAATGACATTTGCAAAAATTGCAAAAAGTTATATCCCTAATATGAAAACTTATGTAGGAATAAAAATCGAATATGAAATGGTTTGACAGTAATGCAGTAGAACTTTGCAACCTTTCGTGTTGATTTCGTTGGGAAGGTTTCGAAGAAGTTTGTTAACACGAATCCTTCAAGTTTCAAATTTTGTCCTTATTTAATATATTGTCAAAATAATATAAGAAAACGATTAGTAATAATGTTTATTAACACTTTATTAAAACTTGTTATATACAGGATTATAATGAAGGGAAAATTACAATATGATTTTTTAATAGGAAAAAACTTTAAAAATGTGATTTTCTCTAAAGCGTGCTTTAAAATTTGTGTTTAGACAAACTCACAAATTCCTAACGCTTGTCTTAAAAAAATCTCTAGACTTCGAGAACATTTTCTTACCGAAAAACCATCAGATTTTAATAAGATAAAGACAAAAAGAAAAATAATGATTTCTTAAGGAACTTTTCCTAACGAACCATAGATTTCAAGGACATTTTTATATGAAAATATAGAATCAGAATTTTCTACAAAAATGGGTTTAGATTAAAATCAAGTTTTCTATTGCAAAACTTTATCGGAATCTGAATGAGTATTTTCTCAGAAAAATTTCAGTAAGGGTTCAATCAGTGGTGAAGATTTAGAGCTAACCAATGAGACGCCATTTTACCTTAGCCGATGCGTTTTTTACCAAACACATTTGATTACATTGAAAAAATAAAAAACATTTGTGTTTCTAATCAAGTTGCATTTAATGTTGTTTTTTAGTTTGAAAAAAATAATAGTAATAAAAAATAAAATATACATAAATAGTGAAAAAGGTAAGAAAATGCATTTTAAAAAAAGGAAATAATAATAATTAAAATTTTTTTAGGTAAAATAAAAACTAAGAAGCGAAGCAGATTCAAAATCTACGCTGACGCCTCTATGCAGTTCTGTGTTTTCTAGTTAAGTATATATAATTTGTCAAAAATTTTAAATTTTATTAAAGTTGTTCATAAGAGTAATTGTCGTTTCTGTTGTATTTTTTAATTAAAGCTTTTGATAAAGTGTTACCACATATAATACCCTTGTAAACTCCTTCATTCCGCCAGATGCTATAAACCTCCAGTCGCTTCAATTCTTTATTAATGTATAATTCTGCCCCCACTATGCCATGAATAATTATACTAATCAAAGTGTGAATTCTGTCCGTTCTTCTACAGGTAAATCTACATACATATATATGGACGTTTGGTTGATCATTTGGAGAATTTTAAAATTTTTGACCTGAGAGCCAATACCTATTAGTTCACGTTTAATCTGCATTGGAATCCCGAGATGTTTATATTCACCACTATGAAAGAGCATTAAAGAAGTTCTTCAATTGTCATCTTTAAGTTTCTAAGGTCATCACCATCTTAAAAGTGCCAGATATTAAAATGAACAGTTCAATCTTTTTTATAATACTTATGAAAATCTGAAACCAAATATTTGGATTCCAAAATTTTATGTTCATAAACTTTCTATAGTTTCTTCTTTTTTAAAATGATTTCATATTGAATTTTTAGAGTATATAAGGTGTTTGCATTAATCTTTTAAATCCACACTAGTGAATGAAACAAATTTTTTACTCGTACTGCTTTAACACATTTATAAAGAAAAAATGTGTGTTTATGCGAATAGAACAAACAGCCTTCTTCATTTTTTGAGATGATTAAAAAATCAATTGGAATTAGACTGACTAACTTATTTTTCACCAAAAATCAAACCTTTTTTGAAAATATAACAATGTAGAAACACCTTTAATGAATTGATTGGTAACAGAATTATAAACCAAATCTAAAAACCTTAACGAGATATTAAAGCAAATATCATCCTACACCAATTCCTGTTGAAATCACCACCATTGTATGTAAAGAAAATTTAGTTGATGTTGTGATTTTCAATTGTATTAATGATATTTTTAATAAGATTAGTAGTGCCTTTTACTTTAAATTTATGTAATTTCCAATTAAATTGGGGTTTTCTATTTTAAAACTCACAAAATTTTATTTGAAATAAGCACTATTCTTTATAATTTTATTTTAATACAAGATACAAGTACAAGATAAATTTTAAATAAAAAACATAATTTTATTTGGATTTTCTAAATTATAATTAAAACTTTCTCAGTTTTAAATTTCATTTAAAATTTTCACAACTTCAAAAGAAATACCAATCTCATTTTGGAGATTTTTCAATTAATCTTGAAAAATCTAAAATTCATTAAAAATCTTTTTAAATTAGAATAATTAGAAAAGAAATTAAATCTTTTTTTAAATATTCTCAATTTCATTTAGCCATTAATTTCATTTGGATGTCGTGTAATGTTTAAATAAAAAATCTGTGTCGTTTTTGCTTAACAGCTCATGTGAATATAAGAAGAAAAGAAAATAGGATTTTTTTTATTTATTATTGATGTCGTGATTTTAGAATGCAATTTCCCATTTTTTTAAAATGGCGGTTTTTAAAAGTTATGGAAATATCAACAATATCAACATAAGATCGCGTTTACATCGTTATGGAAATCTCGAGACTTCGGTATTCACCACTGAAATTTTAAGAGAATATATTTATTAAAACTATGTGTATTTTATTAAAAATTTAACTTCTATAAGATTTTCTTCATGCTTTTTCATAAGGTTGGGTGTCGAAATCTCGAGATTTTTATGCAGATGTAATCGCGACCTAAGCTCAAAAGTTGTAACAAATTTCCATAATAGTACTTTTATAATGATAAAATTTTGGCTATAACTGTTGTTAATTTTCTTTAGTTGTAAGTTAGCGTTACATTATTTTAAAATCGTTATTTTTATTAAATTGTTAAAACCTGAAATAAACAAACTTTTTTGAACAGAGAAAATACTTTTTTTTAATATAAAACAATATATGCAAAAAATATGAGAAAACATGTGAAATCATATATAGATGTGTTCATCAATTCCCATTTATGAACATGTATGCTCATGTATCTACATATTACCTCAATTTTTGTTAATGTTCATGTATGGAATCATATATGATCATCCATACATATACATACATGAACATACGTGCTTATTTTTAACCGGGATTAGCAAAAAAAAAACTAATTGTTTTTAAATGTACCATCCCAGTTAAAAATGATCATACGTGATCATGTACTCTCATGTATGGAGTCATGTGTGAACATGTATGAACAAATATTAATAATGTATGAACATGTACGTCATATATGAAAGCATATACGAGATCATGTAGGTAAATCATGAGCAAATATATGGTAATATGCGGGGCCATATTTGAAGACATGTGACAATCATTCATGTATATGAATTCATATATTGTTACACATATGAAGACATGCGAAATACGTCGTCACATAAAATTTGAAGTATTGTAAGATATATAATTATATATTTCTTTAATTTCTCGTTCCTAACTTTATCGTTCCTACATATAGAATAGAATTTAACATGTAGATTTACAAGACGGGTTTCCCGGGCGGATCCTCATAAATAAGTACACCCAGTACAAAATTATGTAAAACACGCTTCTGTTGCTTCTATTTGAAAATACCTACATTGACTTACACTCACTTACGAGTTTTGCCAACGTAAACGTTTTTAAAAAATTACCAACTGCAATAAAAAAAAATTTGTCCCATTTTCTAAAATCAAAAGAAACATTTTGTATAAAACGTTAATTAATTCTGTTTATGGTTCCTTTACGCGTTTATTTCACATTTTTTAAATGTATTTCATGTGTGTTTTGAAATTGTATGTAAATATTTATAATTTTTTATTTATTTTTTTTAATTTGTTGATTCAAACTTCAATTCATAATGTCAAAAATTTTATGTTTATTTCTTTTGTATTTAAACCAATTATTTTTTGGATGATTTATGTAATTTTTTTACGAAAACCTTTTATTATTGTGCTACATGCGGATTCGCGACAGAATAGATGTTGAAATTTCCTGAGGCTTGGTAAGTTTGCCATTAAGATTTTTTAAATTATGTCCATTGATGTCTTTAATTACAATTTTAGTTTTTATCAAATCATGTTTGAAGACAGACAAAGCAGTGAAACGAATAATGCAGTTTATATTATTGAAAAAAATGTACACTCTTTTGTAAATTTATACTGATGGAGATACCAAAATCAAGTACATTACTCTTCCACTTACTGGCAATTTTGGATTAAAAATGCAAGAATAAAAAGTTTAATTAAATTTTCTTTGCAAATCTTCCATTTTTAGTCGATTTGTCTTTTAGAATCAGCTTACACAATGAAAAGATTTCTTGTGAGTAAAGATATTTTACCAAAAATTGCTGGATTGTCTTTGTAACTTATCTACATATGTAAATGTAATAAACCTCAGGCGAATTAGCGAATAAGTTTTTTTCTTAATATTAAATTGATAACTTGTATTCAAAAGAATATCGAATAAAAAAAACTGAACACTTTTACTACAAAAAATAATGATTTTAATGACAAAAATGTATGAAAAACAGAAATATATAAACATGTATGAATACAACTGTGTCACCATTTATGTTCATACGTGATCATAAATCTACATATTACCTCAATTTTCGTTAATGTTCATGTATGGAATCATGTATGATTATCCATTCATAGACATACATGAACATATGTAATTATTTTCAACCGGGATGACTAATTTTTACGGATAAATGACTGTTTCCATGGTAGTAAAGCATAAAAAGTCTTTCTTTGAATGAAAAGGAAACGTGTGAGTTAGATGCTAACCAATTTTTACAAAATGCTGTAAAATACTTAGAAAAAAGATATGATTTTGGAGAAACATCAGTTTTTTAGCAAATTGCTGTCATAAATATAAAAAAAATTCTTGGTGTAAAGGAATAATTAAGCATTAATTTTAAAAATATCAAATTCAATTAATACTGATATGTTGTATGCAGATTAGTGCTGCCTTCGGGAAGTTTTTGAAGAATTGCCAAAAGACATATCCATTGACAACATATGAGCCCATTTCTTTAGAAAATGTGGTACAAAGAATGTCGAAAATCTGTATAAATTAATATCATTTAAATTTTGGAGACAATTTTGCAATTTTTTTGCTAATTTAACTGAATTTTAAATTGTCAAGAAAAATCAAGCCTTTTTTTGAATGTCAAGAAAAATCAAGCTTTTTCCTCTGAATGTCAAGCTTTTTGCCAATTTCGATCTGGCAAGCCTATGTGGCTAGCATTTTTTTCATAAACATTTTTGATGTATGAAATGATGACGCGTCATGGTGATTTATGTGGTTAAAATCAAAGTGATTTGTATGGTTAAAAACAAATTTTGGCTTAACCACTTAAATCACCTTGACGCATTATCGATACATCAAAAATGTGTATGAGAAAAATGCTAGCCACATTATTCCCTGTAGATATGCTTATTTAATATTTTTTTGTAAAACCTTTATTTTAAGAGTTATAGCGCAAAGAAGCTTTGAGTTAATTTTAGTCCATTTTTAGGGCTAAAAGTCGTGGGTGAATGGCCTGTTTTAATACGAGAGGACCAATTTTTGCGGGGATATTATTTTTTACGCCCAATTTACTGGAAAATGCATGGGGAGCTAAAAAAATAACACTTTTGCAAATTCCATATACTTCATGGGTGCTCTACTGTACACGGTTCTTTCCTAAAACGCCTTCGATAACTTGTTTCAATGCGTCCCATGCACATAGGTGGTGATAATGGTTCGAAAGCATATTTGTGAAAGATTCGCTTTTCATTAATTTTCTTATATCCGGTCCATTGAGAGTACCTGTTTGAAATAAAAAAAAAATCATTTGCGAAAATGTTATTGGTAATGCGAATATATCGAAGTGAACAAATTTAGATATGACAATATTTAAATACAGCTTCACTGAGTTTTGGAAAGATGGATTTCAAACAGTCAAAGGCGTCATCAATATCTTTGACTACCACTTCGACGAATTTCCCAGCTATTCGTAATTTCATGTGGAGCGATGGCAACAAAATATCATCTAGATCCTTTATCAAAGGTTTATTACGTAGTTTTAATTGTTTCTCGAGCTCGGGAGTTTTTGCTTTCCAATCTTTACATTGATATTGATTCCCTGTGTAACGCGAATCCCAATTACAAAGGAAGCAGAAGTATTTTGGGAAACCGCCCTTTAATATAATGCCTTGTATTATGTTGACAACCTTTAGCTCACAACAAATCTTCCATTTGTGTACATTGTATTTGATTTTCTACAAAATTTCGCCCAATGTTTCATACGTTTCCTTCATAGTTGAATAGCTAAATCCCAATGGAATGGGCGGTTTTTTGTTTGTTTTGTGCCACAGCATAGCCTTCAAACTTGAAACTGAACCGTCGATGAATAAACGCCAGCCGCCAGCGATATAATCCATTCCCAATTTTTTCACTAAACCTGGGATATCATGGCAGTAAGTGAACGTATTTGCTTCGTCAACGGAATAAAATTTCTGAAAATCAGCTTGGCGTTTTCATTATGATGTTGCGCTGACATTTTGCTGCGTGAGTTTTCTACGCTTCAAAAATGATGTCAACATTTCGGATTTTTGTTGTGATAGTCCCATCTTAGCCACAATGTAATCCATTTCTATTTGTGTTAGCGGTTGTGGTGCATTATTTTCAATATCATTATTTTCAATCTGCTTCATTTATTTTGGTCGGATTGGTGAAAACGGTTTCGGCGTGCAGGGACACAGTATCTTGACTCGGAGGTTTAGGTGGATCGGTAATACCAGCGCGTTGTACTGAAAGTGTGGCAGTAAAAGCGGTATTGTATACTTTTGTTTTCAATTTTGTTCTGTTCAATCCATAACCAGAATTTATGCATGCGTAGCACCTGAATTTATCATGTCCAGTTAGGTCTTGCACCCAAATTACTGGCTTCATAAAAGAAAACTGTACACCTTTTCCATGAATCCACATTATAAGGGTATTATACACAACTGTTGCACACTGTGTTCAGCGTAAAATTTGCACCACTTAAATCTGTTTCATCAAAATAATAACAATACGCTGTTTTGAATTCCTCAGTAAACAAGTTTTTTCGATACTTTTTGCCTATTTTTGGGACGATATGACCACAAAGTTAACAAAAATCATCCAATATTGGGCACTTGTAATTTTCCATATTGAAATATTCAATGTTCTTCTGGTTTTAAAATGTAATTGACTCTGAACAAAAGGGTATACCTGAAAAATAAAAAATCTGAAATCAAATTTTATTATTTTAATTCTTTTGGTCGAAAAAATTACTTGTATTAATTCCCTTTACAATTACGTAATATACACTTGGGTTTCTGTATACAATTGCTGCTGTGTAGACTCTTGCTGGTGGGTACACACCAGACGGCTCCCTACGGTATTGTAAAGAGGCACTTCCAAAAAAAACAGCATATTTGTGGATTTCTAATCCAGTTATTGAGCAAAAAAGGTGAAAAATGGAGGAAAAATGGTGAAAAAAGTGCATTTTTGCGATTTTTAAGGCAATAGATGGACTTTTTCGGCTAGGTTTGTCCAGCATTTTTTTTCTCCTATTCAATATCTACTACTTTGCTTCGGACACAAAAGACATATTCCGTACGGTATACCGAGATATAACCGTGTTAAAATATAGAAAAAGTGCTAAAAATCCGCCTTGCCAAAAATATGTGAAACCTCTAAAATCAATTTTTTCGAAATTTTATCCATTTGCGTTTGACAAAAGAACTTATTTCATTTGCAGCATTAGCAATTTTCACTATTGTGTATTTTCCGTGCATAATTTTAAAAAGAAAGTAATAAATTGTAATATTTATTCTACATGAATTATAAAATCATTTTCATGAAACTAATTATTTCTCCTTATCTCTTAAATTTATTTAAAATTTAGAACTTCCTTTTCTAAAACAACCTAAGCCGAAATTAGTTACAAAATCTCAAACAATCGATTCGATTCTTTTTTTCAAATTTTCTTTAGACAAAAGATTTATTTTGTTGGAGGTAATTTTTCCAGAGACTGTTGAAAATAAAATTTGCAATGTTAGAAAATTTATACAAACAGTTTAAAACAACAGTAAATGTGTTTGTGCTTTCCTGTGAAATGTTCTTTTGTCAAAAACCAAAAAAAGTAAAAGCACAAAACGTATACAACAATATTTGATTTTCTATATTTTTATACCATTTCAGCCATAATTTTATACCACTATATAAGGTCTGATCAAATTATATCGCGCCATTATTCGGATATATTTATATCCGATATTATCAAATTATAACTGAATTGATGCAAATTTATGAAATTTAATGGGCCCATTTCTCGGATAAAATTGTATAAAGACTCATGTTAAATTACATATGACTGTATAAAGCCCAATATAAATTTTTTTTATAGGGTTACCATAATTTTCAATTTAATGCTTATTAAATAGTAAATTATTTTATCCATATAATTAATCAATCCCATGTATGGTACATTTGTAGTGGATTTCCGATTCGCTTTTGGGTAACGGACCAAAACGAGAACCACGTTTTAGTTTGAAGTTTTTTTTCATTAGTCATGACGTCATATTTTAGGAACTGACAGAGTCTGGGGTTTATGTTTTGTTAAACTTTTGTAGTGTACGACTTTTATTGTAAATTATAATCGTAGGAGAAGTTTCGTTTTTTGTGTCAATTTCATATGGATTCTCCGCTGGGACTTACAACTATGGTTAAATAAAAAAAATATATATACTTTGATATTCTTGGAAATAATTTTGCATACATATTTTAGTGTTATTAACAAACATATTATTTCAAAATTTCCTTATACTAAATACATTTTCTCATTTTGAACCTTGAGGCTTGGGATTACTTCTAATTCTTAACAATTGTTTATGTTGACCCAATATATGTTCCAAATGATTACATTCTCTCAATTCACCCTTAAATTCTTCCAATGTTTCATAGAAAATGGGATATAGTTGTGGTAAAATGCCATGATCCAATGTGGGGAATAAATGATGCAAAGCATGATCACCAAAATGTGTTAAGACCAAAAATTGTGAACCCTTCAAATCACCACGATCGATTATAGTGTCAACTTGAAATAAGCCCCAATCGCGATCCTCACGATTGGTATCACCTTCATGGTAGATTTTCGGATCGTGATGGGCAGCATTTAAACCGATAACACAGAAAGCAAAACTAGAAATTGCAGTCATAAAGAGCCATTGACGCAAGCACCAGAGAATGGAACAATTTGAGCATAAATACATGGATAATGGTATTGACAAGGATATCAAATCATGCCAATACATAACATTGGTTTGGCGTAGGGAATATATAATTCTGAAATAAAACAAAACAGGTAAATTATCAATTAAATTTTCTAAATGTTTAACTTTTTTATTTATAAATACCTGGTAACTATTTGCAAAAAGAATGCTATTATATAGGGTATTGGTTCAGTTATCCAAGAAACATAACGCATCATTTTACTTTTAATATAAGGATTTGGAATCCAACATAGAAACGGCTCAAACATTGATAATTCTAGGTCGAAATAGGAATTTGGATATATATGATGAGACAGGGCATGCGATATGCGCCATGAAGAAAAATTCATCATGGACAAATTGAATGTATACATTTGCCAGTTATCACGTTTATGGAAATAATTATGGGATGTTACAACTGTCCAAACAAGGGCTGTGCTAGCCAAAGCCAAACATAACAAACTATTTAATTTAGCACTAGCCATGGAAAAAATAAATGTACACAACAGTAAACTTAAATGGATTTTCTGAAAATAAAAAATAAATATATATTATTAATTTTGAACTAAATAATTTTGTAAATAATATTTACAAAATAATTTTTAACAATTTACAGAGTATAACACGAAAAAAAATTAGGGTCGTTCTGTCAATGGATTCTGGTAGATGAGATCAAAAAAATATACGTGTGTCGGCGTTTTGCAAGATCATGCAAGATCACATCAGAAATATTTTAGAGGCTGTTTGTGCAGCATATCGGTATATAAAAATATATGTTCTTTACATCTGAGGTGTAGGGTATGTTCAGCAACTTTGTAGAAAATAGTAAGGCAAATATGTTTGTGGAATATATTAACCCTCTAAGTCCCCCAAATAATGGTCATTTTTGGCTGTATTCTAACAAATCGTAAAAAACACCCCTAAAAAGGAGGAGGTCGGGGATTAAATATTCTACAAAAATGTTTGCCATAAAATACTACCGTATATGTCAGAGCACACCCAAGCCCAAAACTTAAAACAAACGGCAAAAACCAGTCAAATTCAGGATTGCCCATTAAGGGTTAATTTAGTTATTATTTAGAGTTAGTACAAAAAAGATTTTCAAAAATTTATTTTTCAATAAGAAGACATATCTGATGAAAACGTTCGCCATGTTCATCAGATTCCGTTGACAACTGATTTTCAAAGAAATCCATATGTGAGTTCAAAAAGTTGATTTTCGTTGACTAATTTTTCGTAATCTTCTAGCATCGTGTTGATGTATGTTTAAGCAGAAGAGATCGACATTTGTGCCTAGAACATTTAATATAATGTCTTTAATGCTTTTCCATGCAGTCAGTTCATTTGGAGAGAGCATAAGATCGAATTCAATATTTTGAATTAGCTTCCTTGTATCAGGACCAACAAAAATACCTGTTGAATTGAAAACAAAACCAACGCGTTTTCAAAATGTAACCAAATTTTTTTACTACAAACTGTATACCTTTTTAATCTTTGCTTCACTACGTTGAGGATAAAGTTACTTCAAAAATCGACAATTTTTATCTAAAATTTTTAGAAAGTTCTTAACCACACCAAGAACAAATGCCGCGGTGGCATTTGTTCTGTTCGTACCAGGGGTCGCTGAATGAGGTGTTGTTCGCCTAACTCCCCGTGAGCTCTGGATTCCCAAATATTTTAGGCATACTGATTGCCACGCCATCTGCTGTCCCGTTTACATAAAAAGCATGGATACTTTACATATGCAGACTGCATTCCAGAGAGAAAGGCAACTAATTTTAAATCGCAAGATGCACGCCATTTATGCTCTTCGTATTTCACTACGTCCAAAATACATTTTACAGAATCATAAGATCTTTCATATTGACACCATTAGATTAGATACGAAGGCACTACGCACCGCTACCAATATATACATTTTGTGCTGTCTAGAAGAATTTCCCCAAACGTCCGAAGATGACACGAAACGGTTACCCAGAAATCTGAGTATCCTGTCACACAGTCTCGGACATTCGCAGAGAATATGCTCTGATGTCTCACTTTCCAGCTTACAAAACCTGCAAACATCAGTGTCTGATCGGCCCTGTTTTTGAAGCTGGGACCTGAGCCCACAGTTCCCAGTTAAGTATCCCGTCAGGATCCTAAGGTTACATCTGTCGAGTGACAATAGCCGCCTTGATACCCCGCTGGACAAGGAAATAAATCTTTTGGCCAGTAGAAGTTTCCCAATGCCTAGCAAACTCAGTCTCTCTCCATAGCCTAAATTTTTCCCTAGCGTACCCCCTGGGTATCCCAAAGAATGGTTCCGGGCCAATGAAAGGTCGACGGGCCCCACAATTGGCTAGAAAATCAGCCCTTTCATTAGCTTCGTGCCCTTCATGACCAGGAATCCATCCCAGTGTAAGGGAGTTGTTCCTACCGAGTTCGCTGAAAATTCCCATACACTCCATGACCAGACCAGATGATACCCCGTAAGCTCCTAGAGCCTTTAGCGCAGCCTGGCTGTCAGAAAGAATGTAAATGCGGGATCTAACCGTCCCCCTCCGTAGGCACTCTTTCACACATTTGCAGATGCGAAAATCTCTGCTTGCCCATTGGTACACTAATAACAAAAAGTCCGTAAAAAAATTAGTAAAACTACTAAAAATTAGTTAAAAATGATGCTGCAGAAAAAACTGCTAAATTAGCAGATTAGTTTTGCTATATATTAGTAATATAGGAACAGCAAAAATAAAACTGTTAAATATACAGAATTTTAGTTATATTTGAGCTAAATTTTTGTAAATGGAGAATAGCAAATTAACCTGCTAAAATCAGCAAAAAATTTTGCTAAATAGTTAGTAGCCTAAAAAATCACCAAAAAATTTTAAATTTTCGAAGTTTTCTTTCGATTTTTTTTTAAATGCAAATAATTATCGAGCATTTTGAAAACAGCAGTTTATATCTCTGCTGATTTTAGCAGAATAGACTGCTATTTGCATTCAACTAAATTTAGCTTAAAAATAGCAAACATTTTGTAGATTTAACAGTTTATTTTTGCTATTTTTAGTCTACAAATATTTAGCAAAATTTTCTGAAGATTGTACAGTACAATTTGCTATTTTCAATTAACTAAAAGTTAGCCTAAATATAACTAAAATTCTATAAATTTAACAGTTTGAATTTTGCTGTTCTCAATTTACTAGTATTTAGTGAAAAAATCTGCTAATTTTAGCAGTTTTTTCTGCAGCATCATTTTTAACTAATTTTTATTAACTTTTTCTGCAATTTTTACAGATTTATTTCTATGAGTTTAGAGCACGTTAGAATCTGGGTCCAAAGACACCTGCTCCCGTATTACCATTAGCCTGTTTCGAGCCATCAGTGAACCATATCTGAGCCCCCTCATCGGGCTACCAGGATTGGCTGATCCACATATTCCTGTCATATGACATAATGTCAAAATGCCTGACGAAAATCTGCTCCTGGATCATTTTGTCCGCGACCCTTAAGATTGTGTCGTCCATAAAGATCCCTGCGATCCTCATGTGACCCTTTAGGTCCTCGCTCCTCATGTCCCCGACCTCGGGAGATGAAGGGAACCTATGCTTCCAGCCTCCTTCAATGAAATATGCAATGGTGGAATATCCAACATGGCCCCAATGGCATCCGTCGGGCACGTCCTCTCAGCCCCCATAATGCCAGTATACACCAGCCGATACAGCCTCTTTAGAGTAACTCTTGCCGTTGACTGCTCAACCTTTGGCCAAATATAACTAAATATTTGAGTTAAATTTTAGTTAATTGAAATAAATTATAGTGTAAGATCTCCAGAAAAGTATGCTAAACATTAGTAGAGTAAAAAGAACAAAAATAAAGTGTTATTTATACAAAATTTTTGTTATTTTGAAATTAAATTTAGTTGAATCCAAATAGTAGTTTATCCTGCTAACATCAGAGGAATCATTTGTAAACTGCTGATTTCAGAAGGCTAGATTTTAATTTGTATTTAAAAAAATCGAAAAAAACTTTGCAAACCCGAGTAAAAAATAAATATCTATTAAATATTAAATATCTTTTGATATAATTATAAAAAAATATACATTTCACAATTCTCGACGAGATATAATTGTATAAAATCAGAAATGATTATATGAAAATCATTTTTACTACCCAAGTAAAAAAGTTTATATATATTTCGATATAATTTAAAATGATTTAATATAATTATATGTTTCAATATATACATATATATAGCCATGTAAACGTACATGTCAAAGCATATATACTTATATATAGCTTTGCGTTGGTTCAAAAAATTTGATATGGAGGCATATATAGTAATATATTATTTCATATCGTCCTACATATAATTGTACTTAATATACCTAATTGTATATAAATATATGAACAATATAGAATAATATATGAGTTCATTTATATTTCAACATAAATTAACATATAATTATATATAACTGCATGTGAGCCAATATTAAAAATATTTTTTTTATAATTTTTGATAAAGTCTCATCTTGCTCCATATAAAACTATATACAAATATATGAGGTCCCATTTCCTGAATATTTTTAAATTTAATTCTGATATCATTATATCTGGTCCATTAAAAAGACACATGAGCAATTCCATATGAAAACGATCAAAATTGGCAAATTTTTGGACGACCCCTCTCCGATTTTAAAATAAATAGTCTCAATCGATTGCCCAGCAAAAAATAATGTACCTACATATTTTTTTTTTTTTATAGTGACTGGTTTAGTGGTGGTGTACACCACTGTCATGTGACAAAATTGAAGAATTCTTCATAAGGGACCTCATTGAAAGTTGTTTTAAACTACATTTTACATGTAAACTACTAAAGCGATCGCAAGGAGTGATAGCTCGTTGGAAAGGTATTGAATCAGGCTTTAATTGAAAAATAAAATTTTCCTAATTTTTCTCAGAAATTTACCTTTTTTCCCATGAAAATTAAATTTTCCCATGAAAATTAAATTTTCCGATTTTCCACAGAAGCTCCTAAATTTTCCGGCTAATTTTTTTCTTTTTGGATTCCTCATAATTTTTGCTTTAAGAATCAGCAATAAAAAAATGGGCCCCGACTCCTTGTTTGGACAGGAGAGGAGCATTTAAGAGACCACCTTGTTCTCATTGTTTTTATATTTTTTATAATTGAATTATTTGTAATTATTTAACATTATTTTATTTTATTATTAAAAATACATTTTAAAAATTATTTTACAGTTAAAAATACATTTATGAAGAAAAAATCAATTTTTTTTAAGAGCCCCAAGTTGAGTGTGTAGTGAATATGGTCTGCCTGCCTTCACAAGATCGGCCATAAATCCATGGATAATAGCAGCAGTGGCATGTAATGGCACACCAAACCCGACTGAGGCTACAGGTCATAAAATGTTTTGTAAATTTTTTAAATTACCAGGTAATAAATATTTCGCCTAAAATGACATGTGCAGAAACAAGTCATAAAACACGGATTTTCCATAAATATGGCGAAATATTTATTACCTGGTAATTTAAAAAATTTACAAAACATTTTATGACCTGTGGTCGGCTTATAGGCAGTAACCAATTAAGTCCCTCTTTAAAAAACCTTTTATGACCAGTAGTTCACGCAAATTTTCCTATTAAAGAAAAGCAAATATCGCTTATTTTTTTACCTATTTTTTACCAAAAAATAAATATAAATACTTCACACACTCTGAGTCAAATTTTAGTTGAATACTAAACGTGAAAGT
This sequence comes from Leucophora obtusa, assembly GCA_949987735.1. Lineage (NCBI taxonomy): Eukaryota > Metazoa > Arthropoda > Insecta > Diptera > Anthomyiidae > Leucophora > Leucophora obtusa. Next base: position 110,200,405 of record OX465298.1, on the reverse strand, counting down.
GTTAAAGTGTTTTTTTTGTAAAGTAAAGAGTGAAGCTGTAAAGACAATTTAAAGTAAAATGAATAAATTTTGCTGCAATCCGTTTAACAAGAGTGGACATCGTTCGAAAAAGATAAAAGTATTAAAATTAACTGGTGTTTCGAAGCGATACATGAATGAATTAAATATACAATACGGTGAAGAAGCAGAATTCATTTGCCCCAAGTGTAAAATCGATTTGTCTCAACAAGCAAATGCATTGAAACAAATGCAACCACAATCCGAGAGTGAAATGACAATTGAACAAAATGTTTCATCTGATAGTGAGGCAGACATTCCGATGGTCAATATGTCTTTGAGTCCTTTGAATGAGGCTTACCACTTTAGGTGAATCGCCTATTACAAAAAGAAAGTTGCGAAGTGAAAAATACAGGAAAGAGAAAAAAGGCAAGGTTATGAGTGCAATCGCGACAATATTTGATGAAGGCTCTGATAACGAATGCAGTCAAGCAGATGACGTTGATGACGGCAAACAAATGATTGAGCAGTTGAAAAGAAAATTCAATTTAGCGACCACTTTTCCGGAGAAATATCTCATTTTATCTGTGCTGCCTCAATCATGGTCTATACGCAAGATTTCTGAACAGTTTCAAACATCTTTTTACATCGCGAGAAGAAGCAAAGAATTAGTTCGACAGAAGGGCATATTGGCGACTCCCACCAAGAAATTTGGCTCAAGGACCCTCAGCGAAGCAAGGGTGAAATTGATTCAAGATTTTTACTGCAATGATGACAACAGCCGCGCCTGCCCAGGTACACGTGACTATGTTATCACACGTGAAGATGGAGAAAAAGTACACAAGCAGCGCAGATTATTATGTAATCTATCCGAAGCATACCATCAGTTCAAAGAGAAATACCCAGCAGAAAAAGTGGGATTTTCTAAGTTTGCCATCCTACGACCAAAAGAATGCGTGCTGGCATTAGACAGGCACGGAACGCATTCAGTCTGTGTTTGCATGTTTCATCAAAACATCAAATTAATGTTCTTTCCATGCAAGAAATTGAAAGTATTTCACGGTGAAATTGAAATATATAGGGACCTCCTGTCGAAGTCGTTGTGCGCATACCCCACGGAAAATTGTCATCTGTCCAAATGCGACAAGTGTCCGAAGATTGACGAGCTAGAGCAATATTTGGCGGAAAAGTTTGAACAGCTGTTAATTCAGGAGGTGCATTTCAAACAGTGGATAATTAGCAGCGGCAGATGTTCCCTAAAGACCGTGGTAAAGCAGATTCCGGAATTCATCGAGGAATTCGGATTCAAGTTGAATGAACTGAAGGCGCACCATTTCATATCCGAGATGCAATCGAAATTTCTAAAGGAAAGTAAGGAGAAATTAGCCCAAAATGAATTCATTGTGATAAGCGACTTTGCCGAGAATTACACTTTTCTCGTTCAGGATGAAATGCAGGCTTATCACTGGGCAAACGACCAGTGCACGGTGCATCCTTTTTGCATTTATTTCAAAAACGAAGATAACGAACTACAGACCGTAAGCCTTGTTGTTGTCGCGGAGAGTTTAGCTCATAATTATGTGTCCGTTTATTTATTTCAAATGAAACTGTTTGAATTCTTAAGATCAAAATTCGATGCAATCGACAAAGTAACGTTTTTCTCAGACGCTTTTGGGTAACGGCGCGGCTTCTCAGTACAAGAATAAAAAAAATTTTTACAATCTTTGTATAATTGAAGAAGAACAAAACTGCAAGGTCGAGTGGCACTTTTTTGCGACGTCCCATGCGATGCGTTAGGGGGAACCCTAAAACGCATGGCGACTAAGGCAAGTTTGCAAAGGCCATATACTGACCAGATCTTAAATGTACAACATTTGTTTTCGTGGATTCAAAGCAAGGAAATTGCCATTAACACAGTTTTATGCACTCAAAAAGAACACGATGCCATGGAGCGACGAATTCAAAACAGATATAATAATGTCAAAACTATAACTGGAATGCAAAAGTTTCATTGCTTCATACCAAATATTTCTGATATGTCAATTAATGTAAAGCGGTACTCTTCGTCTGCCGACGTGCTAAATTTAAAGTTACTTTAATTTTATAATGATGCCAAGACAATTGAAATTTTTAATAAATATTGTAATTAAGTATAAGCAGCAAAATAAGAAAGATTTTTTCTTCATAAATGTATTTTTAACTGTAAAATAATTTTTAAAATGTATTTTTAATAATAAAATAAAACAATGTTAAATAATTACAAATAATTCAATTATAAAAAATATAAAAACAATGAGAACAAGGTGGTCTCTTAAATGCTCCTCTCCTGTCCAAACAAGGAGTCGGGGCCTATTTTTTTATTGCTGATTCTTAAAGCAAAAATTATGAGGAATCCAAAAAAAAAAAATTAGCCGGAAAATTTAGGAGCTTCTGTGGAAAATCGGAAAATTTAATTTTCATGGGAAAATTTAATTTTCATGGGAAAAAAGGTAAATTTCTGAGAAAAATTAGGAAAATTTTATTTTTCAATTAAAGCATGATTCAATACCATTCCAACGAGCTATCACTTGTTGCGATCGCTTTAGTAGTTTTTCAACAACTTTCAATGAGGTCCCTTATGAAGAATTCTTCAATTTTGTCACATGACAGTGGTGTACATCACCACTAAACCAGTCACTATAAAAGAAAAAAAAAATATGTAGGTACATTATTTTTTGCTGGGCAATCGATTGAGACTATTTATTTTAGAATCGGAGAGGGGTCGTCCAAAAGGTGATCGCTTTCATATGGAATTGCTCACATATAATTATGTGTGGTATCATCAACAATATTTTCTAAGTGATTTTATATATAATTATATAAGATCCGGAGTTAAGATTTCGGAATTAACATGACAAATTTTAAGTTTTGTACACAAGAATGACTCGAGGTCGTACACTTCCCCATCTTTCTGGCAATATAATTTTTTTATTTACGTTAGTTTTGCTCCAATAAGTGGAACATATATGGAAAAAAGAAACTCCTCATTAGAAAATATATAAAAAATACTATCTATTGCGGTGGGTTCCCTCCGATTTTAATGAAATTTGGTTTTGTGATAGAGGAGAAAAAATGAAAGAAACGTATTGTTTTTAGCAGCCCAATCCCACATTTAGGGGTTAAGAAGTGTAGTCAAATATAAATTTTTCGATTTTAAAGTAGGGCATACACGTTCAATATTATTGATCAATTTTTCAAAAATCAACCAATCAGAACATTTTATTTTTAAATAATTTAGTTGTGTTTGTGTGGCAAGCTATCAACGTTGGCTTATGTCATTCCCATATAAATTTGGCATTAGCAAACGTTTAGTGTTAACTCTTAACGTTACTAATGTCAAATTTATTTGGGAATGACATAAGCCAACTTACCGCACAAACACAGCTTTTGTTCTGATTGGTTGATTTTAAAAACATTGATCAATAATATTGAACGTGTATGTTTGCCTTAAGAGTTTGTTTCTTATATTTAAAAAAAAAAACAAAACTTAGACAAATAGGGTATCAAATTAAAGGTTTTTTGAAGACGAATGTCCAAGCATGTCCAAAAGTGTGAGTTCCTAAACGTCAAAACACATTGCAGTGATGCGGTTTTAATACCGTTTCGATACAAAGCAAACAAGTGTGTTGTTTACTTTATAATAAAAACACTGCATATTTTTTACGTTTGGAAATACTTTTTTGCAATCAGTTCCTTTGAAAATGGTAAAAAATATTATTTTGGAAAATTTGATGAGATTGTTGGAAGAAAGACCTCAAAATAATTTAATAACAAAAATATTTCCTTACTTTTCATCCTCCATTGTTATATTTGCCCTTTATTTTTTATAAATGTCAACAAAGCATCAACAAAATTAGTGATGCACAGTTTGCGTTTTGTATGCGCATCGATAACTTTTATTATACATTTTGGGATGTATGACATTGTCAACGTTTACACGGTTGCGTTTAGGAATGCATGACTTTGTTCAGTTGCATCGCAATTGACGTTTTGAAACTCACCCATACTATCTGTTTTGAAAAAAAAGATTTTAGCGAATAGCACATTTGTATATGAAATTGGTGTTGTATTGAATTAAAATTTACATAAGATTATGGAATTCACAGTTCGTACTACTTTAAGTATTAAATTAGCATTTATCGTAAATTTGACAACTTGGGAACAAGTCGGTATAGCTTCCTTGTGAGTTCTGCAGAATTAAATGCTTAACATGGGTTTCAATCGTGAGATTCTTCAAATTATGGTAGAATAATTTTGAAACCGTATTAAGAATCAGTGACTCGAAATTCACTAACTTCTAAACCTCAATTAAAAATAAGTATGTATCTATGTACATATTATTGGGGTTTAAGAAATATGAAATTAAAGTATTTCTGTGCACAAAAAGCCAAATTTTAAACTCATAAAAAAATTCCCATATTCCCACCAGCTTCAGCCGGTCATCCGTTTGCAACCGATAATGACCGGCGTCGGCGCGGTTGAGGGAAGTGATCGGCGGCAGATCGACTGACCGGCGAAAATTGGATGGCTTACATAACTGGTCTAGTGGCAACTAAAAGCTACTTAATAATTTTGCAGTAACAAATAAATAGCAAGTTTGTATTTGCAATGGCTTCATGTACTACCCTTGAAAAAGCCATTGATTTAGTAACCAAAGCCGCAGAAGAGGATCGCAATAAAAATTATGTTGAGGCTTTACGTTTGTAAGAACACGGTGGCTAAAGATTCAATAAGAGCCAAGTGCTTGCAGTATTTAGATCGTGCCGAAAAACTTAAGAAATATTTGAAAAAGGGTAAGAAGCCAGTCAAGGAAGGTGAATCTAGTTCCAAAGACGACAAAGATAAAAAAGTGATAGTGACTCAGATGGTGAAGATCCGCAAAAGAAAAAATTACGAAGTAAACTTGAGGGGGCCATTGTTACTGAAAAACCAAAAGTAAAAAGGTCAGATGTTGCTGGTTTAGATGCTGCCAAGGAAGGGAATTTTACTTTTCGGTCCTCCTGGTACCGGTAAATCATATTTAGCCAAAGCTGTGGCCACCGAAGCCAACAATTCCACTTTCTTCCCAGTTCATTTCTCATGTCTAAATGGTTGGTTGAATCTGAGAAATTAGTAAAGAATCTTTTTGAATTGGCTCGCCAAAATAAACCATCGGATATTTGCATTGACGAAATTGTTCAATGATACCGATGGGATTTCATTATTGGGTGCTGCGAATATAAGTACATTGGTTTTTGGATTGGGCTATTCGTCGTCGTTTTGAAAAGCGTATTTATATACCCTCCCAAAAGCACATGCTTGTTTGGTTATGTTTAAGATACATTTGGACAATACAACGCATGTATTGACGGAAGAAAATTCAAAGGAATTGGCTGATAAAACAGAGGGTTACTCTGGTGCCGATATATCAATTGTTGTCCGAAATGCTCTTATGGAACCAGTACGTGAAGTATAAACTGCTACACATTTTAAAGTGACAGGTCCATAGCCACTTTATAAAGATGTGATATGCGATGATTTATTAGTACCATCTTCTCCTGGTGATGATGGAACTACAGAAATGAACTGGATGGATGTGCCAGGTGACAAACTATTCGAACAACCTGTTACAATACGTGATATGTTAAAATTATTGTTGCGTACAAAGCCTACAGTTAACGATGATGATTTAATTAAACTGCGTAAATTTACAGAGGATTTTGGGCAAGAAGACTAATTTAAATAAATGTATAGAACAAATTAAAATTATAATAAAAAAAATTAATAATATGTAAGCTCCAAACGAGTGGTTCAAAATTATACACACATAATAATCCATGCATAAAAATACGAAAAAATGTCAAAATAACAAAAAAATTTGTAAAATATACGAAAAATGGTTTATTTTACGAAAGTTTTTGTTGTTTTGACATTTATTTCATATTTTTATGCATGGATTATTATGTGTGTAGTATTACCCCTCAATTCATAAATCCTTTGTTAATTTATAGCAGGTTTACAAAACAGGTTTTGAAAACAGGTTTTGAAAACCGCATATGGCCCCTATTGAATGTACGGCCTCCATAAAAGCCTTTTCATAATTTTATGAAATTACGTATAATTATACCCTACACCACTATGTGGTCAGGGTATTATAAGTTTGTGCTGATGTTTGTAACACCAAAAAATATTGGTCCTAGACCCACCTTATAGTATACCGATCGGCTCAGAATTTTTTTTTTGTTTCGATTTAACGATGTCCGTCTGTCTGTCTGTCCATGCATTCTTGTGCGCACTCTACAGGTCGGAAATATTAAGATATTTTGCTGAAACTTGGTACACCGACTTACGTCAGCCCAAGGACAACGCCTATTGATTTTGGTTGAAATCGGTCCATGTTTAGACCTAGTGCCCATATAAGGGTACTACCAAAATTATATTGTTTATACGCTGCAGGTCGTAAATATTAAGATATTTTGATGAAATTTGGTACACACACCTATTTTGGCCCAATAACGCAGCCTATAGATTTTGGTGAACATCGGTCCATGTTTAGACCTAGTGCCCATATAAGGGTCCCCCCAAAATTGGCTTGGTTAAAAACTGCAGGTCGCAAATATTAAGATATTTTAATGAAATTTGGTGCGCTGACTCACATTATAGAAAATTTAGACACAAGCCCCATTTTAACCCATTCGAATTTCGGATCCAAACATTAGTTGGCTTTTAACCAAACTGGTGTAGGGTATTGTATAGTCGGCATGCCCGACTTTAATCTTTTTACTCGTTTTATAAACATTTTTGTGAAAAATGGGAACTTGTATGAACTTTTGTCCAATAACATCGAATTATAACTAAATCAATATAATTATATATAATACACACAATTTTGTATGGGGACAAAATTCGGATGAAATTGTATCTAATATACATCAAATTGTACAACATTGTATCCAATCGCATCGAATTAGATTTAATTCGATACAATTTGATGTATTTTGGATACAATTATATGTTCTCATTTTTCGGATCAAATTGCATCTCGTCGTCTATCTAATTTATATATAATTTAATACAATTTGATATTGCCCCATATTAATTTTTTTACTTGGGTAGGGAACTTTAAATTTTTTAAATTAGAAATTTATTAACTAACTAGAATTAATAAGTTTCTAATTTATCAATTAAAAAGTTCGAAAAAATAATCTTTATTTCTAAATAAAAATTAAAAACCAACATGTTTTTAATTTTTTTTGTAATTTTTTAGCCCATTAATTATTTAGCAAAATTTTTGGCTGAACTGCATTTTTAGGGTGTTTCGTCAAAAAAAAAATATGATCCCCTCTAGAATTAAAAAAGAAAAAAACAGAAATTAATTTTAAGAGGGGCCCTCGGGTCCGGGCATGGGGGTGGCAAAAACGGGGGAACATAGTAACATGTAAGTATTGAAGGAAATTGTCTCACGATTCCAAAAATTTTATTTTTTATCCATAAAACGTAGCCCTAACTAGAGCTATTTTAGTCCCTTAAGACTATAGTAAAATGATACTCAGATGATAGAAATTGTTCACAGGACTTCAAAAATTATTTTTTTCTTTTTCAATAATCTATAAACGCATTAAAAATTTTGACATTTAAAAAAAATAAAAAAAAAATTGCGTGATTTTTACAAAAAAAAAATAATTAATTACTGCAGCGCAATAAAACTACATCACTTCTGGAATTGCATTTTTTATCAAAAATTTTCATTTTTATATCATCCCAAAAGTTTGGGTATAACTAACACTAAAAAAAAATTTTTTTTACAAAAATTGCGCGACTTTTACAAAAAAATTTTGCATGCAGCGGAATTAAACTATATCAGTTCTTAAATTGCATTTTTCATCAATTACAAGTTGATTCCTTTTGTCATTTCCACTTCCAACTGCCTTTTATGTTCAAAATTTTCAAAATAAAAAAAACAAACAATGGACATTTACAGGGTTTTACCAAAACTAAAATAACGTTATTGTAGACTTCTTTAATTTTTCGAAGGTCTAAAATTTAACAAAATGCCTCTAATTCGATTAACGTCCAACGGATAAGTAAAAAAAAATCTCATTTTTTAAATCGTTAGAACATTTCCTTTCATTTGGGTACCATTTTCGTTCTTTTTTTTACTTTTTTCGTTAGTTAGGGCTACGTTTTATGGATATAAAAAAAATAACATTTTTGAAATCGTGAGACAATTTCCTTTAATTTAAGTGCCCACACTTACATTTTACTAAGTTCCTCCGTTTTTTGCCACCCATGGGCCTCCCGGGTCCGAGCCTTTTTTTAATTATTTAGAAAACTTTATAAAATATAAAAATGTCCACACTTCCTCATTATCGACATAACTTTTCTAATTTCTCGGCAGTGACAAATAGAGAAGATATAAAAACTGCTTTATCGACAAAACGTCGCACTGCGGTCGACACTGCGTTTATGTGGTTTAGGCTTAAAACTAAAAATATATAAAAATAATTATAAATAAAATATAAACAAAAGTGTATCTCTATTACTTATATGTATGCTTATTGTTCACACTGACTCTAAATGCTGTAGATACCCTACGGGAAATTTTAACAAAATGTCACCGAACTGTCCCCTTTATATGAAATAGAGTGATCACTTTAACATGGCGTTGTCATAGGAAGGGGAAATTGACCCCTTGTGAAATGTCACAATACAAATCCCAGGACAGGTCCCTGAACTTTGTTTTTTTATGAGAGTTCAGTAACCTGTCCTAGGATTTGTCTTGTGACATGTCACAAGGGGTCAATTTCCCCCTCCTATGACAACGTCATGTAAAAGTGACCACTCTATTTCATATAAAGGGGCCAGTTCGGTGACAGTTGGTTAAAATTTGTGTCTACATTAACGAAAATTGAACTTTGTTTTTTTATGAGAGTTCAGTAACCTGTCCTAGGATTTGTCTTGTGACATGTCACAAGGGGTCAATTTCCCCCTCCTATGACAACGTCATGTAAAAGTGACCACTCTATTTCATATAAAGGGGCCAGTTCGGTGACAGTTTGTTAAAATTTCCCGTAGGGTAATTAAAGAAAAAAAAACAAAATAATAAATTATCGCTTTTGTACCAGTCAAAGGTATAAAAGAATTAATTCTTTAATTCACATCTTAAAAATAAATATAATCTAAATTTCATTTCGTAATGGCATTCTGATGGAATTAATTCGTTAGCTTAATTCACAAAAGCTTTAAAGTATGTGAATTAATTTAATTTTGAATGAATTCTAAGTGAATGAATACAAATTTACCAGAGAGAGAGGAGATTCTCATGTTTAGGGTTCAAAAAGTGGGATCAAAAATTACTAAATTTTTCGTCTTTTAATATATTTCTTATAATTTCAAAGAGATATAGACAATAGTTGCGTATCAAATGAAAGCTTTTTTAGAGACGTATCTTCTGGTGTACAAAGTATAACCGACATGGCCAACTTTTGTTGTTATTTGGTTTTTTTTTTATTAGCACATTTGTATGGGAAATTGTTGTTTTAGTTCAAATTCATAAATAATAATGCATATTTAATTTAATCGAGGGCTGTCTAAGCTTTTTCGATATTCGTTGTCGTTAGGCTTTTAGGCGACTTTTCCCATAAAGCCTTTTGCAACAACATTCCAAATAAGTATCAACAGGGCAGTTCGTGTATCAAAATTTGTTTCTCGATTAATTTAACGTTGTTTACAAATAAATCTAAATTACGTAAATTTCAGACATGTATTCATGGACCAATAAAAAAACCAGTGAAAAACCCAAAGTCGGACATGCCGACTATACAATACTACACACCAGTCTGATTAAAAGCCAACTAATGTTTAGATCCGAAATTCGAATGGGTTAAAATTGACTTGTGTCAAAATTTTCTATAAAATGAAGAAAGAAAAGAAAATCGGAAATATAACCCATATGGGCGATAGCTCCAAATATGGACCGATCCTATCTAGAATCAACAGGCTTTGTCTTTGGGACCATGTGAGTGAGCGAACCAAATTTAATTGAAATATCTTCGTATTTTCGACCTGCAGCGTGTATGTAAACAAGCCAATTTTGGGGCCACCTTATATGGGCACTTGGTGTAAACATGGACCGATTTTAACCAAATTTAATAGGCTTTGTCCGTGAGTCGACATAGGTCGGTGTACCACATTTCATCAAAATATCTTAATATTTGCGACCTGTAGAGTGCGCACAAGAATGCATGGACAGACAAAAAGACAAACAGACGGACGGACAGACGGACATCGTTAAATCGAAACAAAAAGTTGTTCTGAGTTGATCGGTATACTAAAAGCTGTGTCTAGGTCCACTATTTTTTGGTGTTACAAACATCAGCACAAACTTATTATACCCTGTCCACGTAGTGGTGTAGGGTATAAATACTTTTTTATTATATTTTCCTGCTCTATCACATATCCAAATTGCACTAAAATCGAAGAGAACCCATTTGGATACTTTTCTTGTAAGTGAATAATAATGAAATTTCTTCATCCAATTAGTAAAATATTGAACTAACGTGCAATTTGAATGCTTCGAGTTCGGAATTCAGTCAATTATTATTAAAATTTTGGGGATAAATATTATTAATGAATTCTTTAGGAATTCTTCCCAAGAAAAGCCACGCAAAATTTTGTAATGATTATAGACTTATTAGCCTAATGAGTCAATCCCTAAAAATATTCCTCACAATAATTCACTCTAGAATATATGAAAAATGCGAAAAAAGAATGGGTGTGTCTTAGTTTGGTTTTAAAGAGGTCATGGGCACCCGCGAAGCACTTTTTTGTATACAGACTAGGATGCCAAACGGGAAATCCCGAAATCCCGGGATTTTCGGGATTGGCAAATCCCGAATCCCGGGATTATTTCTCAAAAATCCCGGGATTTTCTTAATTTTCTTAATATTAATATAAACGCAAATAAACAAAGTGAGCAATTTTAGATTACCTACGTTTTTTCTTGAATTTTCTCATATTGACAAGAAATTGATGCCAAGATATTGGTAAAATTATAAATTAAGTAGATTATTCGAGTAAAATATGCAAAGAATTTGCAGAAAGATTTGAAATTTTGGTAAACAATATTAAGTTTTTGAGTAATACATGCGAAAAATCAAGTTTGTTTGTTATTTTACCGATTTATTCTTCCAAGCGAAATCCGATTTCTGAAACTGGGACTGTAAGTTTTGGCTGGGACTGTAAGTTTGAATTCTTCCATGAAAACATTTGATAACGATAACCAAATAACTTTGTTGCTGTAATTACACGATTTAGTGGTCAAGGTTATCGCAACGAATCTGTTTTAAAATCTACTTACAAAATACTGGGCGCAAGTGTACTTAATGACAGGCGTTCATATATTATCCCAGCCAGAAAAATACAAACAGGAAAGCGATGGCAAGGTATTTTAACAGATGGTACAAGTACTGACAAAAATTGCTTTCCCATTTCCAATATGATAATGTCAATAGACAAAAGAACCGGCAGTTCAAAAAGCGCCGGAAAAGTACTGGAGAAACAAAATTTTTAACTTTGGCAAAACGCTGCCAAAACCAATAAATAGGTGGTTTGGAATTATATTTTCCAAAATAAAATTTAAAAAAAGTGCATTTGTATCTTTTTTTTTTGCCCTGCCGTGATGTTTTGTAAAACAAATATTGGCAAAACGATTTTTGCAAACGCTGGCAAAGCGTTCCAAATGAGTGTTCTGCCAATCATTTATTTTTAACATCGCGGTTACCCAGTGGTATGCAAGTACTTGATTTTTTGTACCACTGTCAATTTCTGACTAAAGATGTTTCAATATTCATAAAATGTACCACATTTTAATTAACAACTATTAAATAATTATAAAACGCTTTATTCTATAAAAAAATTAGTTACATAACATAAAAATTTTTACAAATAAAGGAAAATTTAAATCCCGAATCCCGGGATTTTCAAATATCAATCCCGATTGGCATCCCCAATACAGACACTGGTTCAGAAATGCAGAAATGTACAGAAGGACGTTTTCCTATGCTTCATTGACTACGAAAGATCTTTCGACACGGTGCAGCATGATAAACTGATTGAAATTCTTATGTCCATTGGTATAGACGACAAAGAAATCCGATGTATTAAGAGCCTGTATTGGCACCAGACGGTACAAGTTGATGTCAACGGAGATCTGGCAGAAAGTATCGGAATTTCCAGAGGAGTCAGACAGGGCTGTATACTGTCCCCATTATTATTTAATATCTACTCCGAAAGGAACCCATCAGCAATGTCCGAAATGGTATATATGTATATAAACGGCATGTTCCTCAACAATATTAGATATGCCGATGACACTACTTTACTGGCTGATAGTATATCTTGACTTCAAGATCAAGTAGACAAATTGACTGCATACAGTGAAATATACGGCCTGAAAGTTAATATACGGAAAACGAAGTATATGATTGTGAGCAGAAAAAGTAATCATAACACAGCCATCTTAAGAATACAAAACTCCTACGTCGATAGTTCGAAGGAAATAAGATGCCGTATTGAAATGGCAAGAGAAGTATTTTTTAAATATAAAAAAGTTTTTATTAACCATGAAATTAACATTGAAACCAAACTTCGATTCGTCAAAACCAGGGACCCAAAATAACTGTTATATTTCTAAAAAAGTCACCACCCAAATTTATTTAATTATAATATTTCAATAATGCACTATATTTTATAAATCATATTGCACAAAAAAATCACAAAGTTTGCCAAAGATTTTAATTTTTTCAATTTTTATATTTTACTCTATAAATTTCTGTTGTTTTTTGATTTTTAATTTAAAACTGTTTTTAAAAGTTACAGAATGATTTTTTTGAAAAAATTAAGCACTAACTTTTTTATTTGATAATAAAATAAAAATTGACCTAAATTGAATGCCGGAAGTTGCTGGAATATACATATTTACTCACTTTAAATCACTGTTCAATCCTTTATTAACACTAGTTGACATCATCAGGATATTATAATTCTTGAAGTCAATGGTTCTATGGCTTTTGATTTATATTCTTAATTGTTATTTTTTGATAAAGAAAAAAAATCACAAAATAACTTTTATTATTTTTGAAAAAATAAAAATCGTGTTTGGATTGTTTTTGTTTGAATTAAAAATAAAAATCAAACAGAGCAAATAAACAGAAAATTAAAAATACTCAAACAAGAAATAATTGTAAAACAATCACTTTTTTGAATAAAAGTTATAACTGTTACGTCCCTGGTCAAAACATATGTATGGTCAGTTCTTCTATATGCAATGGAGGTGTGGACTATAAAAGCAGTTGATGTAAAGAAGCTGGAAGCCTTCGAAATGTGGATATATCGAAGAATATTAAAAATACCATGGACCCACTTTATATCGAACAGCGAAGTATTAGGAAGAATACACCGCAATAGAGAGCTCTTAGCCACTATAAAGAAATGAAAGACAGCATGCTTGGGCCACATTATGAGAAACCCAAAATATAAGCTGTTACAAATCATTACGAGAGCAAATATTGAAGGACGGCCTACTAGAGGAAGAAAGGAAATAACATGGCTTAATAATATAAACACCTGGTAACCGAGGTGTGGGGAATCTCCTGAGCGAGGAAAGAAATAGAGACAGTTTTGCGGAGATTACGAAAAATTTATGAAATTATTTACTATAGGTAAATGAATGTTCTTTTCAGTTTGACTCTAGATCATAAATTAATATCACTTTCTGTTTAAATTATTTTCAAATCAAAGAAAGATGATACAATTTTTACAAGTAAATTACAAAGAATAAAAATATATTTGAAAGAATTCGATAAGACCAGCAATACAGAATACGTATTTTCGGCTTTCGCTACAAGGCCATCATCAGTGTATTTCGTCTTGAGTGGGTTAATATTTAATGATTGTCTACTTATGTGACCGCTGAAAGAAACCCGAATTTCTTATCAACAACTCAACTCAGACTAACATCAACGAAATTTAACAATGCCATTTTTATCCTTTGTTATTATTACTCTATTTTGCTTTGAACCTTAATTCTTAAGATATCTCAGCTGATTCTATTCAACTCTGTGTATGATAACCACAGATTTTTGAATTACAACGAACCGTTAAATTTAAATGTATATTATTTAAATTATATTTTTGCACCGTGTCAATGTGTTTAAGATGAATGGGGGAATATTTAGTTGATCTCTTATTTTTAAGTAAATGAATGTTCTTTTTAGGTTGACTCTAGATCATAAATTAATATCACGTTCTATTTAAATTATTTTCAATATGTAATATGATCGCTAACATTCGGAAAACGAATAGGTAAATAAAGAAGAAGAGGAATGGTTTAACGGAATGATATATGAACATTTTTTAACTCTAAATTCAATTTTTCGTGATTTTTCGTCTTAAATTGAATTAAGTCTTTCGAAGCTCTGACATCACTGAAACGGGGTTTCTTTAAAAAACAAAAAAAAAACCGAACAATTTTTTCCAATGTATGTATCAGCAAAATTTCGGTCGTAAAGCATTAGTTCAAAATTAGTTTAGTGCTGAAAAAATATACCTACCCAGTTAAAAATCGATTATTCATGCATGCCCATATGCATCAATATATGATCCATATGTGTGCATGAATGATTCATATATGCTCATATGAATTTCCATATATGTTTATATGTGTACATTAACGAAATTTGAGGTAATATTTACATACATGATCATACATTTTCATATGTTTCCATACATGATCATGTGTGTACATTAACGAAAATTGAGGTAATATGTTCATGTATGATCACATATGAATACATATGAACACACATGAATCATATATGGAAGTATACGGACATGTATGAGTTTGTATGACTTCATAAACCAGCATGTGTGAGTTCACACATGTCCATGAATGGATACATATATGTCGATTTTTAACAGGGTACCTAAAACTTTTGCTGCAAAAACAATTTCTGAAAGAAATGTTGAAAACTAATACACTTGATATACAAGCCGTTTTACTAATTTTTCTAGTAACTTATTTTTTTGAGTGCACTTGTATTACTGTTTGCTCCTGATCTCTACCAAACAGTATTGGTTTCCCTACTTGAAAAATTTATTTGAGGAAAAAGATTGTATACGAATGCAGAAACCATATCGAAAAAAGAGGCCTATTTTTAGAGACCAAATCGTACTAATATATAAGATTATTGAAATATTAGACAACGGTCAAAAAAAGTTCATTAAACTTCAAGACCATGTGAGTTTTCAATTCAAAACTATTTTTATGCAAGTTTTCAATTAAATTAAAAATTCCTCACAAATCAAAACGTTTTCTAATGAATAAATAAAACCTTCTTGATTACATAAGAAAATTGTCAACTTTTTTAATCAACAAATCAAATCTGGCATGATAATTTATATTATATTTTGCACTTGAGATGGAACAATATTCTAAATAAATATATGAAGATATAGAAATTCAAAAAAATACGGATTTATGAATGGCAAACACTAACACTAAAATAACGATCGAAAACCCTTTAATCCCTCTAGTTTTTCCATAGCTAATAGATTTGGATTTTTAAGATAACACTTGAACTAGACACCTCGGGGAGTACTATTTTGTTTTAAAGTTACAAAAGCATCGATTTTGCTTAAAAAACAATCGAAATTTTTACTAGAGGGATTAAACTGAGAAATGCGAATTTTCCAGTTCATGACAAAATTCTGAAAACATCTCTGAACATTAAAAAACATTATACACTCAAATAATAGCTTAACCTCTACATATTTCAAACCCATAAGCATTTTTTAAATTTTTAAGTTCAGTACCATGAAATTGAGATAAAACTACTAAAAAGAAAACAGGGTGTCCAATAAAAATCTAGAAGTGGAAATACATATGTCGAAAGTTAACAGTTTTGTGTTCAGCGTACAGAATATAGTATAAAAATATTTTATTTACTTACATCACTATTGCTTTTAGGTGTGTAATCTATGGTTTTTAATTTCTCACGAACTCTATTCTTCAGCGTCTTATAAAACCCATTTTCATGCAACGTTAACGTATAAATTCTGGGTTTAGCCGCCTCTCGAATTTTATATTTTGCAATCATTTTTGCAGGTGCAGTGGTCAAGTGATGTGCCTCAAATGCTTCAGTAATATCAGTACCTTTTGTTTCACGTATCCAAAACGAACCACCAGGATGTTTATCAATAAAATCGGTGAAATCATAAATCGAATCATAAATACGCCACAATCCTTCTGCCTCGTCATCCTGGCGTTTTGCTGCAAGCCAACTTAAAAATGTTGCGAAGTTATATTAAAATTTTCTTTTACAATTCTTCTTTGTAATTACCCTTGACTAGTTATTAAATTAGAATTTCTGTAAGACGGAAATTTGGTGGCAATACCACACTTTTTCCATTCTTCAATCACCATTTTATATAAATAAATATTTTAAACTAGAATCTTAAAAATATTAAAAATAATTCACTTTACTTTAAATATAAGACACTTTATCAACAAAATGTGAATTTAAACTAAACCGTAATTGAAATTTTGTTTAAATATTTATAATTTTTCATCATTTTATCTGCCTTTGCCTCAATCTTATAAATGCATTTAAAACGTGAAATGAAATTTAAAAATCACACACGAGCAATAAGAACGAAAACAAATTTGTTGTTGCTTTCTTTATAATTTTTGATTTTCATTGCATTTTAAGACACTAGGTTATCGCTATATTTAAAAACATACCTACACAGAGAGAATTTTATCGGATGAAAATTAATGAAAATTTTCACTAGACTAATTTTCTTCACAGAATGAACGAATAATTTCTTAAAATTAATAAAAACAATTAGAAAGTTATTTCCTTATTATGAATTAACACAATAAGTACTTTTGAATTAGAATTAATAAATTTCTAATTTATCAATTAAAAAGGTCGAAAAAACTATTTTCATTTTTAAATAAAATATAAAAACCAACATTTATTTTAATTTTTGCATTAAAAATACAAAAATGGTTTTTTCGGACTTTCTATATTTTCATATATTTAGTTAAAATATTTACTTCTACCTCAAGTCCAAATTCTAATATGATATTGTCATATTAGATTTTATTTGTTGTTTCAAAAAAGGTTGATCATTTTCATGATAGACAATACAATTGTTTCGTAGCCATCACACTGCTCATCAGTTGCCCGCAATAAGAAAATGATAACTTTATTATACAAACCGAGACATTACATAAGGTACAAAAAATCAACGGGACGAGAATTTTGTACTTTCGTATATGAACTGTCTGATTTGGTAAACCAGCTATAAATCAACTCCTTTTTGAAAGCAACAATTGCATAAAAGTACCCTTTGGGTACTATTTATATGTATGTTTGTGTGTTCACACTGGTCTCCTCGAGAGAAAAACATCGATGTATCATACTTTAAGATCTGACTGTAAATGCCAAAGATATAACGAAAAATGTAAAATGGTAACCCCTACGTTCGGCAAAAAAAAAAAATATTTTTTTGAAACCTCCTTGCAAAAATACTTCATATTGGAGGGTGTACGGCGCACTTTTTTTCCCTGTAAGGTGGTACTCTCTAATGTACCATCACCTAGTAGTTTGAGATTTCACCAAATAGATGTCACCCTAAATTCACCAAATAGCTGCCCCTTTGTATATTAAATCGTTTTCGTTGTTTTAGTTCAAATCATTTTTGTTAATGATAAGAAGACTTATACACTCAGAAAATTTTATTCGGTGTATGCAATTAAGAAGGCGGCAAAGATACATATTTACCTTTAAAATAAATAAAAATTTATCTAGTTATTTTTAACTGTTGAAAAATAGGTAACAAACGCATTAACAATGAAGCAAAAATAACTGAAAAATGTTTATATAAAATTTTAGTGCAACTGGCAAATTGGTAAAACTACTGTTTTTACAGTTAATTTATTTTTAGATAATAAGTAATAAAATATATTTATAAAAATCTTTTTTTCTTTCGATTACAAAAAATATGTAATAACTTCATCCTACTTCAAATTTGTAGTCAATACACAGTTATTACGTGTTTATGCATTAGAGATTCAATAAATTATTCTAAAATAGACTTGGTTAAGACTCTTAACCACAGAAATTTTTATGGTTAAATTTAAGTATTGGTTAGAAAAAATACTTGGATAAAATTTAGATAAGTTATTAAAAAATAATTTTACCAGTGGTTAAGGCTAGTGAGGGTCTTAACAAGGGCATAAATTGAGATAAGTTAACGGGCCTTATTTGCAAACTGAGACTTGTATTCACAAAAAGAATGGTAAGAATACTCCTATATAAATAACCCAGTGTAGAAAATCATTACCAGATATGTGGTTATGTAACTATATACCTGCTAATGGTAACTAGTTCATTTTTTATTACAAGTTCGCCAACTCACCATCAGATGGCGCGCAATAACTGTTCTAAAATTGCCATATTTGATGCCCTTCATCTTTCACCACCTTTCACTTCATCTCTATCCCCTTTTCAAAGGAAGCAACACGTTAATTAATAGGAAGAATTTCCTGAGTATTGCTTCTCTTAAAAAAAAAAAAATTACCTATATGCTTACCAGTACTGACAAAAAGAATGAATCTAAAAATATATTTTCAAAAAATTTAGTTTTATAAAATAAAATATTTTTTTATTGCAAAAGTTTTTTTTAATAAAATTTTCTAGTGTGGGAATCGAACCGGGACTCTAGGTTGCCAGTCAATAGCTCTACTATCTGAGCTATATCGACATGTAATATTTGATGGATAAAAAATTAATTGACCTGCTGCACACAAGTCAGCTTATGCACCAATATACAAAAAATCAAAAAATATGTGTGGTTACCCGACTAAAAAAGTTTTCATATAATCTTATATGATTTGATATAATAATAAATGTTTATATGCGTGGCTTTATATAACCATATACATTTATATTAACACTTTGCTTCTATAAATATGTTTGATATGACATTATATATAATCATGAAAAAGAAGCGAGTGAATATTTAAATAATTTTTGACTCCACAATACAATAACTCCAATAATCATCTGTTTTTAGAGTAATTTGAAATTCTTCAGTGATGAGGGTTCATAATTTGGTGGCAGAGAAAACACTTGATTTTTGTGTTTCTTGGTGCCATCTCAGTACTTTGCAAAGAATTAAATAGATCAGTGTTATCATTTGGGTGCCAGGAAAGCACCGTGGGACGGTGTTATCATTTGGGCGTTCGGTGCTTTGTCCGTGCTGGCCCCTTTGTAATTTTATACCTGGGCAATCTTATATCAAAATATATAACAAAGTTAATAGAAAATTGTATTAATTTTATATGTAATTATATCTGACATGATATCTAATTATACAAAATTTTATAAAGTTTAATTGCACTATAAAAATTAAAAAAAACTCACAAATTGTGGATCTGGATCATCCTGAAGATGCTTCACAATGGAGTAGCGAAATATCAAAAATAAAAAACTTTTTATATTTAAAAAACAAAAATTTAGCTCAAGGAAATTGTGAAGTTTATAATTGCATTTAACATATATTTTTCAAATAGTTGGCAAAATACTCTTTATTAAAATAAAAATAATTGTAGAGAAATAAAAAAGAAAAAATTTTGTTTTTTCATTGTGGAATTAAAGGTCGAAATAATTATTTTTACTTTTAAATATAAAAATAAATTTAGACAAACATATGTTGAAATAAATATGATTTAAGTTCATTTATTTTTCCGTAAAAAAAAATTAATTGTGAAAGTTAATTTTTTTATTTTATAAAAAAGACACATTTTATAAGAAAGACCAAAACTCTAACCTAGAAAAAGTTGTTCCGACAAATTTTTGTAATGTTTTATTTTGTCAGCTATTTCTAAGTTTATTAGGAAAAATTTTTATAAACATTAAGCATTAGTATTTAATACGAATGAAATAAGTGATCTCAACAATATGTACTAAAATTTTCTTTGAAAATCTTCATCAAATTATATGTATTTATATATAATTTGATGCAGTTAGATAGGCCCATTTTTCGGATCAAATTGTATCAGGTTAGATAACATGCGTATCTCGCTTGATATAATTATATATTCCAATATTCAGATCAAATTAGATATGGACGTATATATGGGTTTATATATGGTGATATATACATACATATGTATGTGCTTACCAGTGTTGAAATAATATTGAGTCTAAAAATAAGTTTCAAAAAATTTAAAAAAAAAATCTAGAAAATTACTTAATATTTGAAGTAATGATAAAAATAAGTCATTATCAGTAACTCATTATTATATGTTTTAAAATAATGCAGAAGGTAAGTGGGTGTCATTACCGGTAGTCCAAAAAAGAATGATATGTCATTACCACTGGGAATAACAAATGCATATCGAGTGTAGAAAATCATTACCAGAATGTGTTTATGTAACTACATAATTGGTAATGGTAACTAGTTACTTTTGTTACATTTGTTTTTACCTTTATATGGCTATGTCGCGAAAAATAATGCGTTATGGTTACACAACAGCATACAAAAAATCAAAAAATATATCGTTACCTATGTACTTACTAGTACTGACAAAAATAATGAGTCTAAAATAGATTTAAAAAAAAAATAAATTATATAAAAAAAAATATTTTTTATTGTATTATTTTTTTTTAAATAAAATTTGCTGGTGCGGTAATCGAACCTGGGTCTACAGATTGCCAGTCAATAGCTCTACCATCTGAGCTATATCAAAGAGTATACATAATAAAGAGATTGGGGGACTCTCTATCACTGTGAAAGCATTTGTTCTATTATGTGCCTTGGAACAGGAACATACTCAAACCAATATCACCCAGCAAACATGCCAACACGAAGAATATTCTCCGAACATATCGCCAGGAAGAAAACATTTATTACCGGCAATATCAATTTCGTATTCCGGAAGTTTCCTCCGTCGGAAACAACTGTTACACTAAAACCATACTTCCAGGCAATATGAAAGCAATAACTCATATGGAAGATAAAAGGGATATCTCTAAATAAACTCCCAGTACAATAAAAAAACAATTTAATTTTTTCATTATTAAATTTAAGCCTGAAAAACAATATCTCCATACATAATCCATTGACCAACTTATAAATTATTTTGATTTCATCTTAGCCGATTTTTCCCGCGCAATTAATCTTAACTTTTCACGAGATTATTTCCTATATATCTTTTGATTGTTTTTGTACAAATTTAGTTTTAATTTTTTCCAAAATGATAAAAGATTTCAAACAAATTTGCTTTATCTTCCAAATGATACAAAGATGATATTGCCGAAATATTGTCATAAAAAGTTATGACAAAAGATAAAATTTTTTAATTACTTTTTTCCAAATATCGTCGAATTATCTTCCAAGTGATAAAAGGAAGACAATTTCAAAGTAAATACTACTTGGTTATTTTCATTAAAATGAAATATCTTCTTGGAAAGTATCTTTTAAATGTTTGCAGGGTCATTATGTGCGCTCTTTGTATGACTCAAAACATCGATTGTAACCAGGAATGGAAAATAATAATTTAGTTATAAAAATCAAGAATGGAACTATACTAGATTATGAATTTTAAACAACCATAAGTAAAAAATTGCAAAATAATATCGGAATGCGAAAAAAGGCTTTGGGGTTCAAAAAATTAATTAAAAGATTCACATTCTGCAAACGATGCCAAAATTTTCTTTTTTTGCAACTAACCACCAAACTTTGTTTTATGAAATGGGCATTATACTCCGTAGATTATAAATTTAAAAAACCGCACTTAAAAAATTGCAAAATAATAGAGGAACGCGAAAAAAGACTTTGTGGTAGAAAAAAATAATTAAAAAACTCAATCAGCGATCAACAGTCTGCAAATGAATACAATGACGCAAAAATTTTCCTTTTTGCAAATATTTTTTTCGCGATTTATTTTTTTTTTTTTGCAAACTAAGCACCAAACTTTTGTATATAAAATTGGTACTATAGACTAGATTATAAATTTAAAAAAATCACACTTAAAAAATTGAAAAATAATCGCGGAAAGCGAAAAAAGGCTTTATGGTACAAAAAATTAATTAAAAACTTAATCAGCGGTTTACATTCTGCAAACAAATATATTGATGAAAAAATTTATCCTTTTTGCAAATTTTATTTTTCGCGATATTTTTTGCAACTAGCCACCAAACTTTGTTGTATGAAATGTGTATTATAGTCCCTAGATTATAAATTAAAAAGAAACGTACTTAAAAAATTTGCAAAATAAAAGCGGAACGCGAAAAAAGACTTTGTGGTACAAAAAATTAATTAGGAAACGTAATCAGCGATTTAGATTCCACGAACAAATATATTGATGCAAAAATTTTCCTTTTTGCAAATTTTATTTTTCGCGATTTTTTGCAACTAGCCACCAAACTTTGTTGTCTAAAATGTGTATTATAGCCCCTAGATTATAAATTAAAAAAAAACGCACGTAAAGAATTGTAAAATAATAGCGGAATTTGAAAAAAGACTTTATGGTACAAAAATTTAATCCCTAGGTTATATATTTATAAAAACCGCACTTAAAAATTGTAAAATAACGGCGGAATTCGAAAAAGGCTTTATGGTACAGAAAATGAATTAAAAGAGGTCATCAGCGATCGACATTCTGCAAGCGAATATATTGTTGCAAAAATTTCGCTTTTTGCAAATGTTTCTTTTCGCAATTTGTGCTAATATTTGTTAATATCTAAATATTTAATTTTTATGTTTTTTAACGAGCCAAAGAGAAAGCTATTTTTTAGTTACTTACATTTTTAAATATGTAAGAGCGATCGAACATTTTTTGGTATAAGAGCCCGATTAAGTGAGCCTTTTCCATCCCTGATTAACCAGTCGGAGTTCGTTCCTGTTCCAAGCCGCCTAATATTTTTTCAAATAAAAAATATTGAGAGAGTTGCAAGGCCTTTGGTATAAGAGCCCGATTAAGTGAGCCTTTTCCATCCCTGATTAACCAGTCGGAGTTCGTTCCTGTTCCAAGCCGCCTAATATTTTTTCAAATAAAAAATATTGAGAGAGTTGCAAGGCCTTTGGCTATATCGATATGTAATATTTAATAGATAAAAACATAATTGACCTGCTGCACACAAGTAAGCTTACTCGCCAACATACGAAAAATCAAAAAAAATGTTATCGATCAAAAAAACATTATATCTAACATATGTCATATCTCATTTGATATAGATCGACATATGATCTTATCCAAGTTCATCTCAAAATTGGGGTATCCAGTAATATCCAATCAGATCCCTCAAATATATTACAGGATTAAATTAGATCCAAATAGATCTCAAAATTGGGAGATCCAAAAATATCCAATAATATCAAATTAAGCTTGGGATAGACCCCAAAATATCCCATGGGATTAATTTACATCCAATTAGATGCAAACGGATAAGCTAATTTTGGCAGATCGAATTGGATGATTTGAGATCAAAATTTATCCTATGATATATTTGGAATTATTTAAATTTTAAAAAAATTTAAAAAATAACACAAAAAATTAAAAAAAAACATTTATTATTTAAAAAATATTTATTTCATAAAAAAAAAAAAATGCCGTCGGCAGGATTTGAACCCAGTTTGCTGGCGTTGTAGTCGGTCACTTAAATCACTCAGCCAAACACTGCTACGCAACATGACTCACTATATGAGACAACATTGTTCGTTTTACTGAGTTATATATAATTATATAAATTTATATATATAGATGACTTAGAAAAAATAAATTAATAACTTCCCAGGTGAAAATGTTCATATATGTTCATATATTGTCATATATGGTTTCATGTATGAGCATATATGGTTTAATGTATGATCATATATGAACATATATGTTATGTATGGAAGCATATATGGGTAAATACATTCAAATGTATGAATCCATATATGATAATATACTGCATTTATTGGTCCATATATTGGTTCATATATTCCATATATCTTCATATATGAATTCATATATTAATCCATATATGGTAATGTTTTAAGTTTTTTTTTATCATGGGGGTACTTACGTGAGCGGATTCAAAAAATATTGAAATACAATACATTTGATAATTTCTTAAATACAATTGGCAATTTCTAAAATACAATTGCCAGTTTCTGAAATACAATTGATTATTTGTAAAATACATTTGAGAATTTCTGAAATGCAATTGCGAATTTCTGAAATACAATTAATAAATTTCTGAAATACAATTTTCAGTTTCTGATATACAATTGATAAATATGAAAATCAATTGATAATTTCTGAAAAGCAATTATAAAACTTGAAATAAATTGATTATTTCTGAAATACAATTGGTAAATCTGAAAAACAATTCATAACTTCTACAATACAATTGATAAATCTGAAAAACAATTGATAATTTCTGAAATAAAATGATAAATTTTGAAATACAACTGAAAATATTGCAGTAAGATAAAAACTGCTAAATTTAGAAAATCTGCAGAAAATTTTACAAAATATTAGTAAACTAAAAATGGCTAAAACAAACTGTTGTATCTAAAAAAATTTGTTTGTTAAATTTTGTTCAATGCAAATAGCAGTTTATAAAATCAACAGAAATATTTGCTAAAAATATTAAACTGTTGATTTCAGAAGGCTAGATTAGTATTTCCATTAAAAACAAAAAACGAAAAAGGAACTTTGAAAATTTTAAATTTTATGTGATGTTTTTTTGTCTACTACTACAATTTAATTTTATTTTCTAATCATTGAAATTTAGCTCAATTATAACTCAAATTTTGTGAATATATTAAACAGTTTTATTTTTGATGTTCCTATCTTATTTATATTTAGCAAAAATACTCTGATAATTTAGCAGTTTTTCATTTTGAACTACTTTTTAGTAGCTTTAACTAAAATTTTTACACTAAATAATCAAAAAACAGTCATAAAATATTTTATAAACTTGATGTAAAATGTTTATGTCCATTAAATATTTCATAATTTCTCAATTTCATTCAAATGTACAAATTCATTAGTAACGTATGAATAGAACTTTAATATTTACATTTAATTTGAATAAAAAAAGCAATATATTTATTAAAAAATAAAAAAAAAATGTATATGAACATTCATATATCTCCATATATGACCATATACCCTCAAATTTCGGATCCGAACCCATATATGTTGCCAAATATGGCCATATATGAACATTTTCACCTGGGTTAATTTAATAATTCTTTCAAAAAAAAAAAAAAACAAAAATTAAGAATCTTAAATGTTTTCCACTGACGGAATTTTTTGGTGAATAAGATAAAAAAATGTTTGTTGAAGGGTCAAGGCACCGATTTATATAACTCAAAAGTCTAAATATCAACAGTCTGTATTTGCGAAATTAATAATGCGATAAGAGCAATACATACATGTTATTTAAAAGGTAATAAAAATGTATTTTAAATAAGGTATGACATACATAAGCTTAGCAATCCTTTGGAAAAAATACTCTTATCCAACACTTTTTCGCAAATTGTTTTGTTTGTATTAAAAGTAGGAGTATAAAAATAAAAATATTGCCAACATTAGAAGTAGTTGAAATATTAAAAAAAAATCATTTCGCTCTGGAAGAACTCAAATTCAGAACTTTAACGAAATTATTATATATTACGATATCTAATTATATATTTAAAATACTATTAATTGAAAACATAATTTGCAGATGCTATAAGTAAATCAAATTATTTATAAGTAAATCAAATTGAGTTAAAAAAATAAAAAAAAATAATTTTTTTTTTGTGTCCGAGCTGGGATTCGATAATAGTACCTCAGTCACATATATAATTATGTGTGGGGTTATATATGACGATATATAATAACATATTAAAATATTATTAATACCAAGTTGCAGTAAACATAACTTTCAGGTGCTGCTGGCAGTAAATGGGTTAATTTTTTTAAGATCTGTAAAAAGAATATTTATATATGCCAACAGATCTGTCATATCTCATTATATGTGGCATATATGGTTCATATCTAATTTTATAAAAGACAATATATAAAAATATATGGTTATATAAGGTACCACATAAGAAACATATAATTATATATGGCTATTCATGACAACATATATACTCTCATATTATAAGATGAAACAAGATATTGCTATATATGACTATATATAAATTTTTTTGATCGGATAGTCACCATAATGGTAATGGTAACTAGTTATCCTTACCAGTGTTTAAAAAATATTAAGTCTAAAAATAGATTTCAAAAAGCTTTCAAAAACTCTAGAAAATTATTTTCTATTTGAAATAATGATAAAAATAAGTCATTATCAGTAACTCATCATTATATGTTTTAAAATAATGCAGAAGGTAAGTGGGTGTCATTACTGGTAGTCCAAAAATAATAATATGTCATTACCGTTTCTACACTGGGTATAAGCTAAACAAGGATTTTCAAAAACTCAGAGAAGTTTTATTTATTTTAAATAACTACCCAGCAAAAACAGACATTACCTAGTAATTAAGCGAGTTAGTAGCACACAAAGGGTTTCACTACTTACCAGGCTATTTACTTGCTTAATTAGTTAAGCAAGTAAATAACCGTAATGTCCGAAAATTCATGGTTGGTCATTACCTTTTCGCTTACAAAAAATAGCGGAAGAATAAGTAGTTAATCACAAAGATGGAATAAGTGGTTACTCAGAAGTTAGTAAATATGTGGTTAGTGGTCATATTGTAAAAATAACTTCTTACCTAGGAAAATTTTCCATTCAGTTGGAAAAATGTTGAAAACAATTTTATAAATAAAATATTAATATAAATCGGTACTTATTTAATAAAATACCAGTAAGTGATTACTTTGCAAGAATATACAGTGATGTGAAATATTATAGGGACATTCAAGTTTTTTATAATTTTATTCTCGTTGCCTTTATTTTTAAAGATCAAAATAATGGATAAATTCGCCCCAAAATGCGAGGAAAAAGTTCAGAAAATTGTACAGAATTTTAACGTAATTTCTTTTTTTATTTTGTCACTTGTTTTAAGTAGGCGTGGCTTTTAATGAAAAATAAGCGATGTCGAACTTCTATCAAATTACATAGCAAAATTTAGCGAGTACTGATCTGTTCAGCAAAAACTATATTTTTGGAATTCCTATAAAATTTCTTGCATTATTTTTTTTTTTTCAAATGGTCGCCAGACTTAAAATGACAGTGCCTTAAACATGACCAAATTTTTCTTTGTTTTTAGCGATTTTAAAATAAAGTAGTAAAATAATCGTAATTACAGCTAAAAACTACAACTACTCGTATGCTAACTGGGTCATTCCATTTCAAATCGACCAATGGTTGGAATCGGTGGTTTGTTTTGTTACGAGCTTAGTTTTTGAATATATCGAAAACTATAATAGCTACAACAATCGTTCTTATCTCGTTTTAAAGAGGATATTAGGATGCCTCGTAGAAATGATCATTGTTTTTTTGAAAACACTCTATTTTTGGCAGAATATATGAACCCTCAAAAAACAATCCAAAAAGTTGTCTCTACAATCTAAAAAGCTGTCTCAAAATGAGGGTTCATTTTTCGGACTCAAAGAAGATTCCAAAATTATTTAAATTTATGAGGAAAATTTCGATTTTATACGTTCTTTTTTCTGAGTCATTTCTGATTACACAGGGAAATGAAAAAATGTTTATGTTTTTGGAGCTCATTTCTGAGTCATTAATGATCATCTTTGTTTGCTGGGTATTTAAAAAAAATTTAAAAATAAAAAAAAATATTTAATTTTTAAATTTTATAATTTAAAAAATCGAACAAATCAAAAACCAATTTTTTTTGCTCAATTTTTTTTATATAAAACCTCTAACAAATCTTAAAAGATTCTGAAATTTTAAAGAGGTTGTTTTGTTTTAAGAAAAAGATATGAATTTTTGAAGTTTTCTATTTTTTTTTTTTTATTGGAATCTTAATACAATAATATTGTACAACACAAAAAACTATCAAGGTTCTGACAACTGATTCTTGTAGGGGGGCCCAAAAAAAAAAAGTAAACGTGTATCGGCGTTTTAAAAGTTCACATCTGGCCCTATGTTTTTGGGGGGTTGAAGTTTCGCCTCTTTTGCAAGTGTTTATTGTGAATCGGCATAGGAAACGATGTGAGTCTTCCATTTTAGGTATAGGATCTGTTCAGCGAACATATGTAAAACACTACGAAGAATATTTTTGTGGCTCATTTTAACCCTCTAACTCTTTAGAAAAAGGAACTTTTTGGCATCTTTTTAAAAAGGGACAAAAAAGACCCGTAAGTTGGTGTGGGGTTATATATACGTGAAAGGGGTTGGAAAACTAGTGTTTATTGATGGCATTATGAACAGGGAGTATTATTTGAACATTTTGAAGGAAAATTTAAAACAATCTTCAGAAAAAATGGGAATTTCATTAACCTTCAAATTGTATCAAGATAATGACCCCAAACATAAAGCCCACATTGTCCGTGAATGGTTGATTTATAACTGTCCAAAAGTGATTAGTACGCCTGCTCAATCCCTTGACATGAACCCCATAGAAAATTTAAGGGGCCATTTGGTTCACCGTGTCCGTAAAAATCCAGTTTCTTCGAAAGGTGAACTCAAAAAAGTCTTCAGGAAGAATTGGATAAAATCGGTGTTGATTACTTACAAAAAATTATTCATAATATGCCAAATCGCCTTTCTGAAGTTATGAAAAGTAAGAGCTATCCAACAAAATATTAATTTGTTTTACTAAAGTTTTTATTTAAACAATAATTTTATATGTGCTAAAAAACCGAATATTAATGAAGTATGAATTATTTAAGTTTCTATGTTTTGATACTTACACCAAATATATTCTTTTTACCAAATTTCAGAAAAATCCGTACATTGGTTTTCAAGTTAAGGCGATGTCTTCTAAAGGCATAATTTACAAAAATTTAAAAACAGTAAATTTCGATAGTCATGAGAATCTACAAACCGAATTTTGTCCAAATCCAGAGACCTTCTTTCGATGACTGTACCGGTTCCCTTTGGAATGATTCTTAATATAAGCTTTCAAAAATAATATATAGTTAAGGCAGTGTTGCCACTTTTTGAATAATTATTCAAAAATGGGACTGTTTACACATTCCTTGGATAATTTTTGAATAATGACATTTTTGTGTAGTTTTTGTGTAATTTCGCTTTTTACTGACAAATTTACCAAATTCCATGCTTTCAAGTCCAACAATAGATAAAATTAGTTTGTTTGTTTCAACACGAAACCCAATTTAGTTAGAGGAAGTCAAACATGTTGCTTTTTATTTTATTTGTATATAAACCCCATATTTTGTTAGTTTTTTGATAAAATTATTGTCAAACTGAATGCAAAATATTTATTTTTGTCTTGGGTGGCAAGAACATTTTGTAACAGTTACTAGCATGGATGGTAACCGAAACGAATACGGTTATCGATAGGGTAACGCTATTTTAGATTATTTCGGTATCGGTATTTTAAGGGTAACGCTATTTCATTTATTTCGGTATCCGTATTTTAAGGATAACGGTATTTGAGTTATTTCGGTAACGGTATTTTAAAGATAACGATATTTGGGTTATTTCGGTAACGGTATTTTAAGATTAATGGTATTTCAGTTATATCGGTAACTGTAGTCAGTTATTTCGGTGCATACCTCAATTTTTTTTTGCAAAAACCAAGCTGAAGTATAAACAAAACGAATTAATCGACTTAATTTATGTGAATTAAAAATAACGGTAACGGTATTTTAAGGATTACGATATTTCATGTATTTCGGTAACGGTATTTTAAGGTTATCGATATTTCATTTATTTCGGTATCGGTATTTTAAGATTAACGATATTTCAATTATTTCGGTAACGGTATTTTAAGGATAACGGTATTCCGTTTATTTCGGTAACGGTATTTTAGGGGTAAGGGTAGTCAGTTGAAAGGGTTTTGAATCGATAACGATATTTTAGCGGTATTACCTGCCAACCCTGGTTACTGGGCTTTGATCAGACATAAATTTTCTAACAGCAGCACAGTTGAGCAGATTTAAATATCTTTAAGTAATTCATTAATTCAGTATTCGTTAACATGCAAAGGCTATTTTTATTACAACTGGCACTCTCTAATTGACTTTTTATATTTTTTATATAATCTTTGTAAATAGATAAACTGTTTCTAAATATTAATCCATTTTCTCCAAATTTAGCACATACTCATATTATAAGATTGTAATTCAAATACCATTTGCCAACCAACTCTCTGTGGAATATAATTTTGTGTTACGTTTTTAAAATCTGTAGATATATCGAAAAATGGCAAGCTTTCGAAATTTTCACATCTTAGAGTTGGTTTTGCGTCCATGGTAAGAAGCAATCCAATCCGGTAAGAAGTGGCTGAATTATTTCCAAATTATTAGATTCTGCCCCACTGTGCGCAGGAGATTCCAAACAGCCACATCATTTTTTTTTTTTATAAAAATAACTATTATTTGAAACTAATAAATATATTAATTTTTTGTATAATTTCATATGGTTTTGGATAATTTTTGACCTACTGCTGTGTATTTTTTTGTTTTACTGGTGGCAACACTGAGTTAAGGTGTTTTTCTTTTTAAGACTTTTCTTAAATTTTTATAAAGGTAGACTCTTGGAAATATAGTAAAATACAGACCTTCAAAAACATAATTCCTTAATTCGATTTTTAAATCTGATTCAATTTTGTACGAATCGGTAATTTTAAGAACTTAATTTAACCAATCGCAAATCAAATCATAAAACAATTAAATTCATACAAAATTGAATCGCTATAAATTTATATAAATCATATCTCACTTTACTTAACTTCAAATCGTTTATTTAAAGTAATTATGATTCAGAAAATGAAAAAACTGTTAGCGAGTTGATTAAAACAGAATTATTTTTTTCAAGCTTTGATAAAATATACCGTGAAATTTTTAATTTTAACACAAAACAACGTAAACCATATTGTTGTTGCTTTATGCGTAATTTTCCAATTTCTTGGGAGGTTTTACCGAATTCCAAGACACTATGTTAAATTGATAATATATAGGTCTCACTAAAAATATATAGGGTCATATGTGTAAATAGCTTATAAAACAAATTTTTTATACAAATTTCATTTTATATTTTTTTTTTTATAATTTTACATATCACACTTGATCCACAAGAGGGTATTAACTCAAAATTTTAAAATTTTCAATAGAGGTGAAAAACTGTTTGTGGTTACATTTCAAGAGAATTTGGAAATCCGAATACATGATAGTAAGCAAATTCCATTTGAAAATATATTTATATTGTTCTTCTTTTAAATTTTTGCAATTATTGCAAAAAAATCTATTTTTTGAGTTAATACCATTTTTCTGAAACTTTTTGTTGATATAAAGGTAGCCACTGCACTATCACGAAAATGGTCTCAAATGTGGTTTTCGAGATGAAAGAGTAATCGGAATACGTTGAAATTTGTACAGTAAATAGATATTCATGTTGTTAGTTGATTTCTTGCAAAAAGTGAAATTTTAAAAATTTTGACAATACGAAGAAGATTTCCCGATCATATCGCCAGAGACAAAATATTTATTGCCGGCAATATTAATTTCGTAGTTTCTTCTGTCAGACACAACTGTTACAACGAAAGCAATACCCCAGGAAGATAAATCGGTAGTATCGCTAATTTATCACCTGAGAGATAAAAAGTGATACCGCTAAATAAACTCCCCGGTACAAAATAAACGATTTATTTTATTTCATTATTAAATTTAAGAATGAAAAGAATATCTGCCTACATAATCCATGGGCCAACATATTAATTACATTGATTTCATACCAGCCAATTTTTTCCGGGCATTAAATCTTGATTTTTTTTCACGAGTTTGTTTCCTGTATGTCCTCTGATTGTATTTAATTTTTTCCAAAGTGACGAAAAATTTCAAACAAATTGTATTTATCTCCCAGATGATACAATTATCTCCCAGATCTTATCATAAAAAATTATGACAAAAACTACAATTTTTTAATTATTTTTTTCCAAATATCTTCGGTGTATTTACCCAATGATAAAAGGAAGACAATTTCAAAATACTACTTGATTATTTTAATTCAAATGAAAAATAGAAGATATCGCGTTAATATCATCTTGGAAGATATCTTCCAACTGCTAGCAGGGTTACATTAAATTCTATAAAAAAAAATAGTCAGCAAATTAAAAAAATAGGTATAAACTAAAAAAAATGACTTTTTCGATTTACTCGATTAATCGACCAAAATTACTCGAGTTATTCGTTACTTGAAATTGCCCATTTGAAATTACTCGAACAAGTTTCTGAAAGAAATTCATCTATTAATCGAGTAACGGTTAACCGATTCAATACCCTACAAAAGAGGTATACCTAGACTTGCTGAAGCGAAATTTACTCCAAAGTGCTTAAAGCCTGGGTTAGCCAGACGTAAACGTATCTCTGCGTAGCTGAATTAATGAGTTAAATAAGAACAGAAGATGTGTTGTGTTTTTTGAAGAGTGCACAAAAATATCGCCAGAATAAACTAAAAAGTTGGTTGACTCTATACAATCCAGATTAAAAGCTGTAATAAAGCAAAAAGACTACCCTACAAAATATTAAATAATTATTTTTCAACAATTCTTATGTTCTTTTAATGTTCTGTTGCCATACACGACATAATTTGTGACATGAGAATTATGTGTGTGTTTAGTTTTTTTCTTCAATAAATCGTTCAATATTGACATTTGTGTAAAGTTTTTTTAGTGTTTTGTACAAAACTGCATCATTTATTTGTAGAGTTCAGAATAAAATATAAAAATTTTATGCTTGGTCTTTCAAAAATGTTCCTCACACGAAATAAGCTTTGAGCCACTCTATTTTCAAATTTCAAACCTTTTGGCCAATCTTCGCGTTCCTAAGTAGGATTATCAATTTTTTTAGCGGAATAGATTTTTGCAGCCATAGTTTACGTTAGAAATAATTTTATTTTAATTATTTTTTCCTCTTTATTAGAAACCACTCACTGTGAATAATAGCACACATTTTTAACCTTGCCAGATACAAAAAAATAAAACAAAAAGTACCCAAAAAAATATCCCCTAAAATACTTCATCATCCCCAACAAATTCCCGAATACTCTACATGAAATTTTAAACCCCAATCATGAAAAAATCCTCAAATTGGGGATAAATCACCTAAACTGACAACACTGTTCCACAGAGGTGTACTGTTTTTGGATAAGATACTTTCTTGGAAAAGGTTACTTGAAAGTTAAAAATTTTAAAAGCAAAGCATTTTTTGGAAGACTACACCTTTTGCAACTGTAATTCAGAAAATATCAATTGAAATTTAGAATTTCCATTTGAAATTCAGAAAACATCAATTGATATTCAGAATTTCCATTTGAAATTCAGAAAACATCAATTGAAATTCAGATTTTCCATTTGAAATTCAGAAAATATCAATTGAAATTCAGAAAATATCATTTGAAATTCAGAAAATATCAATTGAAATTCAGAAAATATCATTTGAAATTCAGAAAATATCATTTGAAATTCAGAAAATATCAATTATTATTCAGAAAACGTCAATTGAAATTCAGAAAATATCAATTGAAATTCAGAAAATATCAATTGAAATTCAGAAATCGTCATTTGATATTTAGAAAATATCAATTGAAATTCAGAAACCGTCATTTGAAATTCAGAAAATATCAATTGAAATTCAGAAAATATCACTTGAAATTCAGATATTGTCAATTGAAATTCAGAAAATATCATTTGAAATTCAGAAAATATCATTTGAAATTCAGAAAATGTCATTTGAAATTCAGAAAATATCAATTGATATTCAGAAAACATCAATTGAAATTCAGAAAATATCAATTGAAATTCTATTGATATTTTCTGAATTTCAAATGACGATTTCTGAATTTCAATTGATATTTTCTGAATTTCAATTGATATTTTCTGAATTTCAATTGATATTTTCTGAATTTCAAATGATATTTTCTGAATTTCAAATAATATTTTCTGAATTTCAATTGACATTTTCTGAATTTCAAATGATATTTTCTGAATTTCAATTGATATTTTTTGAATTTCAAATGACGGTTTCTGAATTTCAATTGATATTTTCTGAATTTCAAATGACGATTTCTGAATTTCAATTGATATTTTCTGAATTTCAATTGATATTTTCTGAATTTCAATTGATGTTTTCTGAATAATAATTGATATTTTCTGAATTTCAAATGATATTTTCTGAATTTCAAATGATATTTTCTGAATTTCAATTGATATTTTCTGATTTTCAAATGATATTTTCTGAACTTCAATTGATATTTTCTGAATTTCAAATGGAAAATCTAAATTTCAATTGATGTTTTCTGAATTTCAAATGGAAATTCTGAATTTAAATTGATGTTTTCTGAATTTCAAATGGAAATTCTGAATTTCAATTGATATTTTCTGAATTTCAATTGATATTTTCTGAATTACAATTGCAAAAGGTGTAGTACACAAGAATCATTACGATATATTCAAATCAATTCCCCGACATTTGGGTCTATATGCTTTTCTTGTTTAGAAATTCAGAAATAACTGTTATTTTCGGTCCCTGGTGTTATTTAAAACAAAAAAGACTATATTTTACACAAAATTTGTTTATACAAAACAAACTTAAAAAGTGACCTGCAAGTTGAGGTATATTTCTTTTTATATCCAATGACTTTCAAAATTTTAAGAACACAAATATCCAAAAAAAAAATTAAATTCTTCTGATCTGAGCGATTTATTTAGAATAGAAGGAAAATGATTTCTAAAAATCGTCCATGAGGAATCAGTCCGAAATTTAGTCAAATAACTTTGTAGATATGATTTTTTTTTTAACTTTGAGCTGTATGTAAATTTGCTCAAAAAAAGTATAAATTTTTTCACTCTGTTTTGATTTTAGAATATTACGGAAAAAACTAATACAACCAGAAAGACAAATATGTGCCGGCAAACAAATTTGTTGATAATCGAAAAAATCAAATTAATAGGGTTCCAAAATATTTCAAACAAACATCATTGTCGAGTGGAGTATAATAATATGCAAACTCATTCCATAGTTCATTAAATTTTAACGATCATTAACGATTTAATTGTATATCTACATATCGATGGTAATAAGTTGATCACTCTTAACTGATATTAAATTACAACATGAGGTTAGCATGCCAAACATCTTCTCCATCATACAGAAGTCAATGGCATCCTTTTATCAAAGTGCAATTAAATCGTTAATTACGAGCTGTCAACTTATGACCATCGATATAGAATTTTAAATTAATCTGTTTAAACTGCTACTAAAACGAAGCTTTATTAAAAACACATCATAATAATTAATAGTTCATTCGTATTTCGACGATTGTTTATTTCTCACAAAAACTCTTCTTTTCATAGAGCACCACAATCAGTGCTTCGCGTGTAAACAAATAAGAAACATTGTGGAAGTGAGGAGTTAACGCTATCGACCGGTAATCGTGAATTTTGATTAAGAATGGATGACCTTTGATTTATAATTTCAAGAAAGTGCTGTGTGCTTGCTATAAACAAAAATAAATGCAAAAAAGTTTTCAACTTGTGTTTGTTGAAAATCATTAAAAGAATAAGTTGAAATGTCCGTATTTTTTAAAAAGAAATCTAACAAAAAAAATGACGACGACTGGAAGAAATCGGGTATTTCTAGAAAAATACCAATATATAGAAATAAACCATTTGTAACAACTCAAAGGTATTTAACGATACAAATATGAATTAGTTATTGTAATTAGCAGGGCAGCGACTTTCATGCAAATGCATGTTTGTAGTCATTAATCCAAAAATGATTTAAACCAAATACTTTTCCGAACCAAAGAATTTGCAACAAAATTTCATCGATTTGTCGTTGCATATTTTTCCATATTTTGTTATAAATGCATATGGGCATTTCCACCGAAAGGTCCACCGAGACTAAAATATTAAAAGTTCTTGAAAACACTTTGTTTTATCATATTTTCATAGGGAAACAATCAAATTTAAATAACGTAAAAAGATTTCGCATTTATTCATAACCCATTTCGAGGTATTCGAATGCAAAGTCACACAAGCGCATCTTTTCTTATTTGGATATTTCTATTGCACATTTTGTTTTGATAAAAGTTTTTAAACAGAGACGTTATGCATTGACTTTTGCTTTCTAAAATATTTCTAAAGGTATAAAGAGTCATAAAAGAATGCATAATAAACAATGCGATTGAAAATAACTGTAAGTTTTTGATTTGCATTGTCGCATATTTCGATATCCCGTGCGACATTGAAAAACAACATTTGTTATCAGTGCGTCGAAAGTACACGCAGAAAGCTCATCAAATATTGATTACAAACAGAGATTTTTTATACAATTAAAATAAAAAAAACCTACCTGAAAAATAAGAAGAATTGTGATCTTGGTACTTATACACAGTTGGTCACGTGCGACATCGTAAGGGTGAAATTTAAAAATTTTAAATTTTTTTTTTCTTATGTAAATGATTTATTTATATAAATACATACTTTTAAATTTTTTTCAAATTGGCATGCACCATGGTCAAGAAGTAAAAGCAAAAAAAAACTGTGTTTTATATTTTCTTATAAATAAATACTTCCCAGCAAAAGTTTTTTGAACTGGTTTCCTCTGAATGTGTTCTAGAACAGGTGTTTTTACCACCAGTTACGTGGAACAGGTTCTAGAACTGATTCCTGGGAGTCAAAATGGAAGGTTTCACTGTCGCGGAACCAGTTCTATAACTGGTTCTAGAACCGCTTCCAAAGTAACCTGTTCTAGTTTGGAGGAAAAGAACCTGTTGCTTTTGGGACAAACTCAAACAAAAATCACCGATGATAGAACATAAATTATAACAGGTTGCATGCACGTACAAGTTGTTCTACAATGGGTTCTTTCCATCCCACAATTTTGCTGGGTTAATTCATACTACATATTTCTTTTAAGTTTGTTTTTGGTTATTATATTAAAATAAATACCTTGAATACTTCTGTCGATTTAAAAACATTTTTACTAAGCTTGTTTATATATAATTTCGTAAAAAGAGCAACAGAAACAACATAAATCTCATGATGGAAAAAAATGTCCCGTGCGACATGTCACGTGCGACAGTGAATAAAATTAAATTAAAAAAATAATATGAATCGTTTTTGGGTAAAATTACAACCATTTTTAAAGGACATCAATGCACAACAGTGTAAAATTAGTCACATTTAAATATTGCTTCAGGTTTCGCTGAAATCGGCATTTTAATTGTTAGCCGCGAAAACCACTTCTGTTTTTGTCCCGTGCGAATGCCTTGTTTTTTTACAATTATCTTGAAAACGAAAAATTGCTAAAAATCAACCTCAGCACCAATTGTAGGGCTAATAAAAAGATATAAGTAAAGCCTATTGTCAAAATAAAAATCCGTTTTATTTTGACTTTTTTTCATTTTAAAGGTGTACGACGGTCCCGTTCGACATGATAGAAATGCCCATATTTTTGCATATTTTGCTATTATGTGAGTGCATATTTTTTGCAGGTTATGCATATTATTCATTAAATTGCATATTTTCTTCATATTTTTTAAACTAGAAATAAGATTTAATGAAAAATAAAGAAAAAGAATAATTTGCAAAACTTAACGCAGCACTTTACTAAAAGGAAAATATCAAGTTGTCATCTACTTAGGATTGGATTATTGTATTATTACTTATTGGATTTAATTTTTAACCAAACGCTCTAATAATAAATATGATTTTTAAAAATCGATAAATTTAAAGTGCATTTTTTGGTTTTAAGCGTTTATTTTTGGATTTTAAGAGCATATTTTTGGGGTTTTTAGTGTATATTTCCATTTAAGTGCATATTTTGCATATTTTAAGCGCATATTTTCGATTTTTAAGTTCATGAAAGTCGCTGCCCTGGTAATAAGGGTAAAGTTTACATTTAGTTAAAATCTAACTCCGCTAATTGTTAAAGTATACGAGTACATATATATAAAATGAAATTGAATTAAAATTTATCAAATTTATCAAATATTCAGTTAAAATAAAAGTTGATGTATTAGTTTAGGTTTAACTTAACTATTAAACAAAATAAAATGCCAAAAATTTTATAGAAAAAAGCAAAAAAAAATTTTATTTAACGCTATTGTTAACGCTTAACTATGAGACCCACCGATGAGATCTACTCAACAAAATATCCTGATCCAAAGAACCGGTTGTGAGAAGACTTCTTTTGCTTTCAAACTTATTTTCCAAAAGCAACCAAAAGCGAACTCGTATTTTTAAATCCCGTATACACTTGCATAATTTTGTATTTACGAAAAACTTATGAATTTCCTTATGGGAAAATAATGTGTAAGAATAGTTCAGCTATATAGAATAAATCAGTATCTTGCAAATGAATATCGGTATTGCAGTGATCGCATTTGATTTAAATTGCTGTCAATACCCTACGAGGAAAGGGACCGGTCCTTGATTGGCATTTTTGTTTGAAAGAGACACTTCACTTTAACATGGCGTTGTCATTGGAAATGACCAATTGCCACAATTTATACACCTTGTGACAGTAAGGTGGTGTGTCTAAAAATACCCTGCGGGAAATGCAGGGTCGATTAATCCAAAGTGATAAATCTGTGACAGGTGTATAGGGGACAGGTTACAAAACTTATGTAAACCAAAATTTCGGTATATCAAGTGGTAATTGCAGCAAAATATTCAACCTCGTGACTATTGAAATGGAGGCCAAACATTAACTGGTTCATTTTGGATATATCATATAACTGAGGAAAAACTATTATAACATCAAATTCACAAAAGTAACTAGTACTGTTACAGTCGAAGTAGTGATATAACACAGAACAGGTGCAGTATAATTATATGTGTATGAAAAAATGTCGATCGGTACCGTAAAACCCTATCCCGTGACTGTTACAAAGTTCACATAATACTTAACTTTGTGGCCACAGAAATGATGATATAATACTAAATTACGAGTAGTTGAAAAATATTGTTCGGGTACGAGTATGCATAATAGAAAACTGTTCAGTGACTGACTGGAAGGCTGTACAACCCTTTTGGATTTATTCACGAACTCTTAGGGGATGTTATATCCAAAAAGTCAGAATTTTTTATAGGATATTTTGATTGCCGGTTCCTTTCTCTAATCGTTGGTGAAAATGTTTTATAATACCGATATTACCATTATGAAATAGAGGAAAGTATTCCAAAAAAAATCACTAGGGAAGCTTAAATCACTAAGGGGTCAAAATGACCCATTCGACTAAAATAGGTACATCACATCTGTATTTGCAAAAATTAGTTAAAGATTAAATTTATGTTTTTTTTAAATAGATTAATGGAACAGTTTTTTTAAATGTGCTATTCTCAATTTTATAGAAATAACTAAAAACTAGCTCAAAAAGCCCAAAATGACCCGAAAACCAGTTCAGTGTTGAATTCAGGAATGGTCTTTGTAAATTTCGTACCTATTTTTTTATATGTAAACTTAAGAGGGTTTTACTTAAAATCTGTGCCCAGATTCTATAATACGATAGACGATTATCGTACACTTTTCGAAGTTTAATAACTATCATATTACATAAAATTTTTAAAATGTTGTAAAAAATTTGGTGAAAGACAGCAATTGTGCATCACATATTTCAACATTTTCGTAAGTAACATCTTTAAAATGTTAGGAATTTAACATCCAAAAGTTGAAGATAATCGTCAGTTTTTTATAGAATCCCTAGCAGTTGCAAAAACGATCACTTCAGTTAAGAAAAAAACTACTGAACCGATTTTCAAATGTTGTTTTTACGTGAAAAAAAATCACTCGAACTGTAAAGGCCTCAAATCGTGAATAAAATTGAGAAACTGAATAATTTTTACTTTTATAAGAAAGACACAATCCAAACAAACTGCATAAGATGAAAATTTCGCCAAAATCGGAGTTCTCAGTTGGCAGAAATGAATTTTACTTATTTTGATAAACCCCATATATAAATTTTTTATAGGGTATAACCATAGCTGTTAATTAATGATTACTAATCATAATAATTAGTAATTAGATTACTTTCTTTTTAAAGGTGAAGTAATGATTAAATTACGATTATATTCAGTTTCGGACGATTACTAATTGATTATGATTCCAAATAATCTAAAAGTAATCAGGATTAATTGTAATTACGACAAAATATAATCAAAAAGAATCATAAATAATAAATAAAAAAAATCAAAGCAATTTCTATATTTTTACCATAAAAACTTATCCAAAATGTTTTTTTTAAATTTCAAATGACATTTCAGAACATTTCAATCACGCAAAAATTCTACTAAGGCACTGTAACTCATGCCGAATATTTTTGAAAAGAATCAAAAGTCATCTTTGAAAGTAGTCGAATTATTTTTTGATTACTTTTGATTCTTTTTGATTATTTTATGGTAATCTCAAGTAATCTTTATTACTTTTAGATTATTTGTAATCATAATCAATTAGTACTCAGAAATTGTTTAATAGAGAATTATATAATCAATACAATTCTTTTCAAAATGTAATCTAATTCATTAGTAATCGTAATCGAAATTTAACAGCTATGGGTATAACAATATCTACCTGGCCGGATTCTTTAAAAAATTCTGTTTACATTTTTCTGAATTTCAATTGATGTTTTCTGAATTTCAATTGATATTTTCTGAATTTCAAATGATATTTTCTGAATTTCAAATGATATATTCCGAATTTTAATTGATATTTTCTGAATTTCAAATGATATTTTCTGAATTTCAATTGATATTTTCTGAATTTCAGATGACGGTTTCTGAATTTCTATTGATATTTTCTGAATTTCAAATGACGATTTCTGAATTCCAATTGATGTTTTCTGAATTTCAATTGATATTTTCTGAATTTCAATTGATGTTTTCTGAATATCAATTGATATTTTCTGAATTTCAAATGATATTTTCTGAATTTCAAATGATATTTTCTGAATTTCAATTGCTATTTTCTGAATTTCAAATGATATTTCTGAATTTCAATTGATGTTTTCTGAATTTCAAATGACGGTTTCTGAATTTCAATTGATATTTTCTGAATTTCAAATGACGATTTCTGAATTTCAATTGATATTTTCTGAATTTCAATGGATATTTTCTGAATTTCAATTGATTTTTTCTGAATAATAATTGATATTTTCTGAATTTCAAATGATATTTTCTGAATTTCAAATGATATTTTCTGAATTTCAATTGATATTTTCTGAATTTCAAATGATATTTTCTGAATTTCAATTGATATTTTCTGAATTTCAAATGGAAAATCTGAATTTCAATTGATGTTTTCTGAATTTCAAATGGAAATTCTGAATTTCAATTGACGTTTTCTGAATTTCAAATGGAAATTCTGAATTTCAAATGGAAATTCTGAATTTCAATTGATATTTTCTGAATTTCAATTGATATTTTCTGAATTACAATTGCAAAAGGTGTAGTTTGAAGACACTCTTTCACATGTTGATGTGAAAGAGTTTTGCTTTCAACATTGAGATTGGTTAAAGGGATTTTGTGTTTGAGATAGCAATGGATTTTATGTTTTTATATGAATGACATTACGTGTGGAATATGACACCGTGTAAATGAACGCCGCGGCTTCGCCAGGGAGCGCACATTCGATATGCCCAATTAAATTTGAGCAAAGGCACGAGTTATGCAGACATCGGTTGTTTGTAACTTATTGGCATAGACAAACAACTTGATGGAACCTCACAGGAACAAGTCTAAAGCGTTCAAACCGCACGATTTCGGCAACTAGTTCAAGTCGCTTCTATGTGAGATAACCATGCCCTCGAATCGGTCGTGCAGAATGTCCAGGTCGCTTCAGCTATGTGGCACGTAGTGCCGCCTGTTGGAACCACATATCGTTCACATCCATATCATCCAATTTTGGCCAAAAAAATCATCATAATTTGATAATTACCTATGAAAAGGGGATAACGATAGGAATTTTCTAATTGAGAAATAAATTGCTCATGTATTAGTTAACTCTGATTCTTCCGATTACAAATCATTCACTGTGTAGGTTATGATTGACAAGGCTTCAATCAGCCACACTCATCGATGTGTCGTATGGGTCGTACCCTGTGTAGAGGGTTGCCGGTTTGATTCCCGGTCATGGAATATACAAATAGTTTTTCATATAGAGGCAATTTAACGATTAAAAATAGGGTACGTTCGTAAATGCAGTAGTTACGCATCACTGCGGCATAATAAAAGTAAAACGTTCAAAAATGCATCACTAGACAGCATTGATTTACGTCAAACGTTCTTTTATGCAAACAATTGGCAGTGCTGCTGCAAATTTCTGCAACTATCGCATCATTTTAATTTCTGATGCAATAGTGCGCGTTCTAAATTTTTATGTTAAAATCATTTAATACAAAAAGAAAGCTAAACGTTTGTGCATAATGGAAGAGTTATTATATATAGAAATTCTTAATACAAATTTAAATAATGTTTATTTTTGAGCATTTTTTGGATTTTTAATAATCAAAAGTCATTTCATCTTTTTTTTAATTCTCTTTTTATTATAACTTAACAAAAAATTGTCATTTTTACCATCAAGATTTTCAATATTTGTTAATGTTATTGCGAACATTTTTTTTATTTTTTGCAAAACGTTCTAAAAAGCATCAGCAACAAAACTTGGCATAACTGCCACAGTGTTGCACAAATTTACTGCATTTACTTTGATCAATTGACACATAAATTTCTTTTTTTAAATCAACTTTAAGAAATTGTATTTCATATTCGTAAAGTGTATAAAATTGTTCAGAATTTGTGCAGAAACATTGAAAAGAAACTTTAAATTTTTGGGGACCTACAAACGTCACTCCATTTTGCCGAAATTTGGTCCGTAAGTATATACGACTTGTTGCGTGCACACAAGGGTACATGGACAGTAGAGCGTACCACCTTACAGGCAAAAAAAAAAAGTGCGCCGTACACCCTCCAATATGAAGTAATTTTACAAGGAGATTTCAAAAAAAAATTTTTTTTATTTT
Organism: Leucophora obtusa; assembly: GCA_949987735.1. Classification (NCBI taxonomy): domain Eukaryota; kingdom Metazoa; phylum Arthropoda; class Insecta; order Diptera; family Anthomyiidae; genus Leucophora; species Leucophora obtusa. Next base: position 110,157,155 of record OX465298.1, on the reverse strand, counting down.
TTTTGCCGAACATAGTGGTCGCCATTTTACATTTTTCGTTATATCTTTGGTATTTACAGTCGGATCTTAAAGTATGATACATCGATGTTTTTCTCTCGAGGAGACCAATATTTTGCTCTAAGGACATTTTGACCTCAAGTATCCCGTTCTAGTAGTTACCCAACAGATCTCAGTTGCTACCACCCTAATGTACAACCCTAATGTCATAAAATTAAAGCTCGCAAAAAATCATTATACTTTTGCTAAGGAAGTTTTTCGTTAAACCCAGTAGTATTTAATTTTTTTTTAATTGGATTTTTACTATATAGCAAAACACTGGTCTCCTCGAGGCAAAAAAATCGATATATCACACTTTAAAATCTGATTTTAAATGCCAAAGCTATAACAAAAAATAAAAAAAGGCGACGCCTACGGTCGGCTAAAAAAAAATTTTTTTTTTTGAAATCGCCTTCTAAAAGTACATCATATTGGAGGGTATACGGCGAACTTTTTTTTTGAGGTACGGTCTAATGGACAGATAGATAGACTGACAGACAGACATCGCCAAATCGACTCAAAACGCGTTTCTGAGTAAATCGGTACACTAATAGGTTGGTCTAGGTCCAATATTTTTTCGTGTTACAAATAGCAGTATAAACTTATTTTACCCTGTCGAAGTAGTGGTGTATGGTGTAACTAGTATTTCTTAACTTTTACGTTAAATTTATATGTATACTTTCATGTATTTGTTAGAATATTGTTCTACCTCAAGTCCAAATTCGAATACGATATTTTGAAACAACAAATAAAATCTAATATTACAAAATTATCGTATTCGAATTTGGACTTGAGGTAGAACAATATTCTAACTAAATATATGAAAATCTATTTAGAAAGTCCGAAAAAACAATTTTTGATTTTTTAATGCAAAAATTAATCAAATTTATATGTATAGCTTATAAACTTAAATTAATTGAATTGTAATCATGAGTTAATAGGGGTTTTCATATAAACGCGTATTCTACTCGTAAACGGTGTAAACTTGGTATGTTTATGAGTATAATATCAAAATCCATACATGAAAAATATGTTTATATTTATACAACGTTTACATGGAATTTACGAGTTTATATGAAAACCCCTAATACTTATTTTGGTATTTATTTGAAAAAAAAACTTTTTTTTAAAATAATTTTTTGTGACTGTGATGTTTTAAAAACAGATTCGGTGACTTGTAGTTTTACGTAAGTTCAGTGACTGGATCCTTGTGGGTTCTTCCAGCACTCGTACTGTAATGTGTGACTAGTTTTTTAAGAAATATTTTTCTTTAGTTCTGTGATATGTGTGCTTAAACCAGTCACGTGATATTTCATTTCGCACTAATTTCGATACATATCACATAATGTCTAACATGAGACTACTTCCGTATTAGATAATTTTAACTTGTTATATTGCATACTCTCTTAAACCAGTAGTGTGATATGTTATAATCAACAAGCTTTGCGACAAGTCACAAGTAGCTCAAAAGGAGGGCATTGCCACCCATGTTAAAGTTGCCGGTTACTTTCATATAAAAAAACCGAATCGAGGACCGGTAACTTCCACAAAGTTCCAGTCACATGACCAGCTCTGTGACTGATCCACTTCCCGTAGGGTAGCTTTTTAATTAAACTAATAAAAAATTAAGAATTAAAATTAATATACTTGGTGTCGAAGTAGGGCTCGATAACACAACCTTCTGCTTGTAGGGCAAACGCTCTACCGTCTGAGTTAATGTTGCTCGTGCATTATACCTCGCTGATGGTAAAGTTATATATTTTTCGTTTCTGATCAAATAAAAATTAAAAAGAAAAAACAAACACTACAAGCAAACAAAAAATGGAAAAGAAAAAATAGAAAAGAAAACAACATTAACACACAATTATAGTGGAAGTGCCTTGATTAATGGCAGTTGACCCATTTTTTGCGTTGGCCATAATTAAATTAAAAAAATCAATTAAAAATTAGAAAATTACCTCAAAAACTCTTACAAAAATTTTAAAAATTCCCCTTCATTTAAAAAGAAAATTAAATGTTAAAACTAAAACAGCTTTAACATTAAAAAACGTTGAAAATACAAAACTTTAAATTTCTTAGGAAAAAATTAAATAAATTTAAAATAAGAGCTAAAATAAGCAAAACGTACCCAGTCAGAAATCGCCAGTGGTACAAAAAATCAAGCATTGGCATACCACTGGGTAACCACGGTGTTAAAAATAAATGACTGGCAGAACCCTCCTTTGGGATGCTTTGCCAGCGTTTGAAAAAAGCGTTTTACCAGTATTTGTTTTACAAAAATTTTGGTGGTTTATAAAAAAACCACTGGCAAAGAATTGGCTTAGAGTGATATGCCAAGGTTTGCAACCAGTGGTTATCCAGTGCTACCTAGCCAATGCTACCAGGCGTAAAAAAATCAATTCACTGGTAGACCAATGATTTTATAAAAATGCTGACGCTTCGTTAAAAAATGTTTGTAGTCAGAAGGTTCCGAGTTCAAATTCGGTTGCAAGCAAAAAATTTTTTTGGGATTTTTTTTAATTAAAATTTTTTTTTTGTTTTATAAAATCAATTTAAAATCAATCCTTCAAGACCAACTTTTTTTTGCCCTCCCAACACTGGCATACTAGTTACAAAAAATTCTTTGCCAGTACTAGCATTTTGGCACAGCCGTAGTTGTCCAGCTATTATCACTCATTTATGTGTTTAGCCATCAAATATTATATGTCTCGATAGCTCAGTGGGTAGAGCAATCCGTCTGCCAATCTGATGGCCTGGGTTCAAATCACGGCAGGACCAAAAAAAAATACATATGAACTTTTTTTAAATTTTATTTCGGAAAATATATTTCCAGACCACCTATTTATTGGTTTTGCCATCATTTTGCTAACGTTTAAAAATTTTGTTCCTCCAGTGCTTTTCCGGCGCTTTTTGAACAGTCGGTCCTTTTGTCTAATGATGTTATCATTTTGGGAATGGGAAAGCACTTTTTGCCAATACTTGTACCACCTGCTAAAGTGCTTTGCCACCGCTTTCCCGTTTGTATTTTTCTGACTGGGTAATTACAAAACATACATTGTATAGGCTGTGATTGAAAAAACTTCAATTAGCCACACTCAGCGCTATGCCGACGGTGGTGTAACTTGTTAAGAGGTGATGCTACGAGTCATAGCCTGTGCAGAGGGCTGCCGGTTCAATCCCCCTGCCATGGCAATACACAAACAGTTTTTCATATAGAGACAAATTAACAATTCAAAATTACTTTGATCAGTTGACACATAAACTAACCACTGACGAGTCTTTGGGTGAGACGAAACTGCGGCAGTCTGGTGATTCCCTTGTGTCTGTTAAATTTTTCAATAAAAATGTTTTCTTCTTCCTATAAATCAAGTCTGGTAAAAAAATAAAGTTCAAAATAAATAAAAGAGTAAAATAAATAAAAAAAATATGAATGTTATTTTAGTTTGACTCAAGATCATAAATTAATATCACTTTCTGTTTAAATTATTTTCAAATCAAAGAAAGATGATACAATTTTTACAAGTAAATTACAAAGAATAAAAATTATTGAAAAAATTCTATAAGACCAGCAAGGCAGAATGCGCATCTTCGGCTTTCGCTACAAAGCCATCATCAGTGCCTTTAGCCTTTGAGTGGGTAATATTTTGATAATCGTCTACTTATGTGGATGTTGAAAGCAAATCGAATATGTTAACAACTCAACTTAGACTAATATCAACGAAATTTAACAATGCTATTTTTATCCTTTTGTTATTATTACTCTTTTTTGCTTTGAACCTTAATTCTTAAGATATCTCAGCTGATTCTATTCAACTCTGTGTATGATAAACACATAGTTATAGATATATAGATATAGTTTATGTATGGACACATATGAACAAATATGGATTTTATATGAACATATATGGAAGTATATGTGATTCCAAATATGGAAAAAGATTTGATATACAGACTTATATGGAGGCATCTGCTATTTCATATATGGAAAAGGCACTCCTATATGGACAAATATGGAAGTATATGTTATTTAATTTATGCAAAAGGGACTTGTATATGATATGTTCATATATTTGGAAGAATACATTTTTCTATATGTGTAAAAGGAGCTCATATGGATAAATATGGAATTATAGTTAATGCCATTAATAAAAAAGGAACATATGTAGCGCCTAATTTGAATGTCATACATAAATTTATATCTATACACAGAGAAAAAAGACGTTTTTGTATATGTTTGGAGGTAATTATATGTATGTTTACAAACTACCACATATGTATTTGGAGTATGCTTCCAATTATATTATATTGTTTTTACTATACATATATTTCCCGGCAAACATGGGTTTGTTTGTAAATTAGTCATATTTTGTCATCTAAGAATACATATTTTTGCATTTTTATCTTCCTAAGAAACCAGTAGACATATTTAAAAATAAAATAATATTGTGATACTTTTTGCCATCAATATCATAGATGCAAGAATTACACTTAGGTAAATTTTTTAAAATTCTGGGGTGGGCAAAAAGCAGGCTAGACCAGCCTAAGTCCGCTAATGATGTAAACTGAATTTAATTTGGTATTTTTTTAGCTTTTTTTATTTCGAATTATTTTTTTTATTTCAATTGGAATTTTTTTTTTTGCTTTATTTTGTAGTTTTTACCTTTAAATTTTATTTGATATTTCTTGAATTTCAAACGCTAGCTTTTGAATTTTATGAATTTCAGATTTTGAATTTTAAAAATTTCATTAAAGAAATCGTACTTTCTGTAATTTAAAAACAGGCGTATGGCATCACCAAAAAAAATAGTTATAAAAACCATAATATAATATAGTAGCTTTACTCATTTTATGTCATTTGAAAAAATGAGGTAGTGTTCGTAATTTTACTTGTACATATGGTTCTTAACATACATGAGACTAATTAATTATTTGGACAAATTAATTGGTGATTTCATTACCATTAAATTAAAACTAATGCTAATGAAATTTTTAGCATTATTATTACTTGGACTAATGCTAATGCTTTGAAATACATCGATTTCATTACTAATGCCAATTGTATAGTAAATTCATTACGATTACTAATGCCTCAATTATAAGAAAGAATTGGCATTTGTAAACGTCATTTTATAGATTTCAAATTCATTTCTGAGCTTGCAAATGCGAAATGCGAAAAGGGTTTTGTGGTATAAAAAATTAATTAAAATACTTAATCAGCGATTTTTATTCTGCAAACAAATATACTGATGTAAGAATTTTCCTTTTTGGAAATTTTTTTCCGCGACTTTTTTCGCGATTTCTTTTTTCAATTAATCACAGAACTTTGTTCTATGAATTGGGTATTATAGTCCCTAGATTATAAATTTTAAAAAACCACACTTAAAAAATTGCAAAATAACCGCGGAAAGCGACAAAAGACTTTATGATACAAAAGTTGAATTAAAAAACTAAATCAGCGATTTTTATTCTGCAAACAAACATACTGATATAAGAATTTTCCTTTTTGTAAATTTTTTTTCCGCGACTTTTTTCGCGATTTCTTTTTTCAATTAATCACAGAACTTTGTTCTATGAATTGGGTATTATAGTCCCTAGATTATAAATTTTAAAAAACCACACTTAAAAAATTGCAAAATAACCGCGGAACGCAAAAAAAGACTTTATGGTACAAAAGTTGAATTAAAAAACTAAATCAGCGATTTTTATTCTGCAAACAAACATACTGATGTAAGAATTTTCCTTTTTGGAAATTTTTTCCGCGACTTTTATCGCGGTTTCTTTTTTCAATTAAGTCCCTAGATTATTATAGTCCCTAGATTATAAATTCTAAATACCGATTTTAGGACAACACCGATTTCGGTATTACATACATTTTTTTCTTTACTATTTTAATATTTTATGTCCCTTTTTGGAGAGCAATTCAAATTAGTTTGACAATAATTATGTTTTTTTATGTTTGCAATTCTTTACAAATTTTATATTTCAAAAGTGCAAACAACAATAAAAACAGTGCATTTTTACTAAACTAGAATTTTGGAGAACGTAAAAAATAAAATTTACTGAGCCAAAAAATGACGGATTATGATTACTCTTAAATAGTAAGAGCTTAGGAAAGGTCGGTAATTAATTTTAATATAAAATTAATTTTCATGGAAACACTTTCTTGAGAGAGACCATTTTCCGTCTGAAAATAATCCAAAAATATGTCTCAATAGAGTAAGAAATTAGTCTAAAAATCGCAGGATTGGTGATACAAATTCTCAAATATCTATAAATTTTATTTTTAAATGACATTTTATACATATGGGTGGATAGGTAGGGTTAGCGTGTGAATCAGGTTTAAAGATACTTTAATTGTAATCAAAAATTAAAGAAGATTAAGACTTGTTGTACTGAAATATTTACATAAATAATTTTGCAATTTCAAGATGTTTTATATCCAAATTTTCTCGTACGATAAAAATATGCATATGAATACCGAAAATACTGAAAATTGGGTACTGAAAAATTTTCAATACCGAAATATCGATTTCTTTAACACCGATTCGATATTGGAAACCCTACGGTGTTCCCATAGCACTTAACCCCACCGAAGTAAAATATTATAACAGGGCTATGAACTAAAAAGCTTCAACAAAGTTCGCCAACTTACTGTTCTAAAATTCAACATCTCGCGCAATTACAGTGTTGCCATATTTGAAGCCCTTCATCTTTCACCACCTTTCACTTCTAATCTATCCCCTTTCCAAAGTAAACAACACGTTAATTAATAGGAAGAATTTCCTGAGTGTTGCTTCTCTTAAAAAAAAAAAAAAAAACTTAATAGAAGTTATGAAAGGATGTTTCCATAAGAAATTTATGCCTTGGGGTATAATTAAAGCTCTAAGTAAGATATCTGCCACCTAATGGTGGAGGCTAAAGATAACGCTCTGATATTAGTCCGTTCACACTTATTTAAATGTCTCAACAGATTTTTTTTATTCTCCCTTCAATTGTTTAAAATTTTTAATTTCTCACTATTAGCTGGTTATATGGCAAAAATATCGATGACGAAGCTGAGGGTCTATGGCGGATTTACAATACCTTATACGATCTAACACCATTTATCAATAAACATCCGGGCGGATCGTATTGGCTGGAAAAAACTAAAGGTACCGATATAACTGAAGCATTTGAAACTCATCATATTAAGGGAATTTCTCCATTGTTATTGGAAAAGTACAAAGTACGCGAGGCTAAACAACCCAGAAATTATACGTTGACCATGCATGAACATGGCTTTTATAAAACTCTAAAAAGACGGGTTGCTGAAACCTTAAAAGATTTAGATTATAGTCCCAAAAAGAAGACTTTTGTAAGTAAAATTAATTTAATATTATTTTCACTTTCTTAGATATTAACTTTTTCATTGCAGTTTATGCACTTGGGGCTCTTAACAGCCACATTGGTATGTTCTGTATTATCGACACTTAATATCAGTATAATATTTGAACTGTTAGCCGCTTTATCCTTATGTTGGCTGAGTATTGCGGCTCACAATTATTTTCATCAACGAGATAATTGGCAAATGTATACATTTAACTTGACCCTAATGAATTTTGCCGAATGGCGTATATCACATGCACTCTCACACCATATTTATACCAACTCCCTATACGATTTGGAATTATCATTATTTGAACCGTTTCTGTGTTGGGTACCGAATGAACGTATTGCTTCTAAAGTCAGACGTATAATATCGGTTATAATACAGCCGATATTTTATGCTGCCATATTTCCTTTCCATTTTTTACAAAGGTAAGCTGGAGCCTGATTTGTATCTTTTTAACGACACACGATAGTGAAATGACACTTCAATAATTATCGTTTTGATGATGGAACTCACTTTATTTATAAATCTCATGAGTTATAAATGCCATAGGACACTGAAACAACTGAAATTTTATCATTCAGCTTGTCATTTCACTAACGTGTGTCGTTACAAAGATACATTATTACACTCATAGAAATAAATCTGTAAAAATATCAGAAAAAGTTACTAAAAATTAGTTCAAAATTATGTTCCAGGAAAAACTGCTGATTTTTTTGCTAAATAAATACTAGTAAAATAAGAACAGCTAATTCAAAACTGTTAAATTTATAGAATTTTAGTTATATTTAAATGAACTTTTAGTTAATTGAAAATAAAAAATTGTGCTGTAATATATGCAGAAAATTTTTATAAATATTATTTGAATAAAAATAGCAAAAACAAACTGTTATATCTACACTGAAAATATTATTACAGTAACTGACTGTAGTTTATTTAAAAAGTTGTCCGTACATTTATTTTTAAATAATTATACAGTTAAAATGAAAACAAATACATTTTTTAACTGTTTTTGTATTTTATTTAAAAAATAAGTTACATACAAATACGGATTTTATGTTACAGTTAATATTTTCATTCAAAATGTTTTGTTAAAAAAAGAAACACTTTTAGATTTCTATGTCATTTAGAAAACCGAAATAAA